>CANSZD010004123.1:0-424748 GCA_947648045.1 Beta corolliflora
TTAATTTACCACTTTACTATGCAATAATGCTAATAGAGACCTAGAGGCAAAAGTCTATATCTTTGGTGGATGATTGAAAAGTTAAATTCGAGAATTGGTTTATTTATGCGGCAGACAAATTTTAAAGTTTCTTAAAATACACAACATAAAACTATACGACTACTGTTGGTCCATGAAAATTCATGGAGTACACCAAGTGCCTTTGTGTGCAAACCCATGTCGATAGGCTTCGGCCACTTACGGCGGTCAGCTGCCCGAGCTTGTTGGTGAAGATGGTAGACTTTCTTTGATCCACCACTGCTGGTAGTTCACTTTAATTCTTGCATAAGCAGATATGCTGTACTCGTAAGTCGTAATACCACAGTGATGATTGTATGATTTGAATCACTTCAAGAGATAGCGAGGAAGTAAAAATATTGCGAACAACAATTCGCTGAATTACAGGGTTAAGATTCACAAAAGAGAAAGATTTGATGAGAGCAAGGGAGGGGCACCCGATAAAGAACTAGGAGGTCCCGAGATAGTTGAAACTCGAGACCTTTCTTATGAGAATTATATGGAAGAAGAACAATTTCTCTAGAGTACGATTGCCGGAGTCGTGCCACTTAATAAAACAAAAGCACTACGTACCATATATTCTACCGAGGACACTATACCACGAGATTACACACTAATTGCTATTTGCTACTAGGGGAAAAAAACATAATCTTTGTACCTCGATCACATCACTTTCACCCTTTACTTGAATAGATGTCCTACAAAACCATTACTTCCCATTTCAAGTAAACATTCTGGAAATACTATGACACTCAAAAACAAAAACCACCGACAACTAGCACATATCCTGCGTGGCATGGATAATATCACTTAAAAACATCAACCTAGGAGGCAGAGAAATCGAAACGAACCTTGCCCCAACTGACACTAGAAGGTGTCTCAAAGTTTTCTTCTATGGTTGAAGCAATCTTCTGACCAACCATTTGAATACCAAATGAGAAGGGATCATACCCACCGATTTGACATCAAGAACCACATAGAGCGAAAAAAAGTTAAACATATTGACCAGGAAAAATATTCGGTGACAAAAGCCATGGCGTACCACCATTTATTAGCCGCGAGCGTGAAAATCCATCTCCAAGCCTCTCGGTTATTTGATGTTAGATGGCCTCTTTAAACACGAAACGGTGAACAAGGACCCAAATGCCAACACCACATTCGTAATATTGTCACCAATACGGTGTGTGGGCGTAGTTAGCGAGTTGTGATGGATGGGAGATGAAATTAATTTCCGATGAAAAAAAGGAAATGATGCATTAACGAGTATAAACAAAGAAGACCGGCATCACTGACAAAAACCAGCGCATCAGGCGAACATCGAGCGGCGACAAATAAGATGAAGAAAAAACTAAGCATGACCGCAAGGCATTACTCGTGTAAGACGAATACAACCACACGTTGACCCTATGATCACGATACGGAATTCCACCATCAACTCCCCATACCAGCAAACCCCAACCCAGATAAAAAAAGCCCTCTAAACAATTGTGTCCTTGAGTATTCTTATCTCGGATTCGAGCCGAACATCATTAGACGGCTCAAAAAATCGGGGCATTATTGAAGAACATAAACACATTCATCACGTTTATCACTCAACAACAATATCAGTCCACTTGAGTTCATATGACTCACAACATCCAATAATAACATTCGGCAACTTAATCAAGTATATAAGATGATTACTCAAGTGACGAAGCATTCGACGATGAAATAAGAGCTCACGAAATCGGCACACCTTCGAAATCCAACACCACATTGGAATCAAATGAAAGTATGAAACTAATAAAAAGAAGAATCATATCATCTTGAGGACTTACCCGGAAACAGTTGCCCTCTTTTATTCATGTTCGGCGATGTCTCGATGCGTTGATAATGTTTTGTCCTCTTGTTCAATGCACCTCATACCCATCATTTAAACCTTGAAATAAGCAGTGCCCATCAAATAAATCTTGCCAAAATCACTCCCACAATCAACAAAATTTACACTAATATCAATAGAATAGTGTCGAACACCCATTTTTAAGTGTCAATCTTGCGAACAAAAAAATTGAAAATTTATCGACAAAATCAACATCCAAAAACAACAATGAAATTGAAAATTACAAGTGATGAAATAGCATATAATCAAACGAGATAGTAACAATTCGAACCAAGAGTAATTGGAAACCAATCAATCAATCAATGCAAATTTCAACAATGATTTAATCGATAATATAAGCGGAAGTTAGAAATTAAATCAAAACGGAAAGGTTACGGGGAATTTTACGGAAATGAGAAAATTTTAAGGTTTTAGTGCGGCGAAGAGATTACTGAGATTAGCGGCGATGAAGCGCGGGAGAGAAAGATGAAGAAGATAGAGAGAGAGGAGACACGAAGTCCTTCGTTGCCCGTATTTACAATGGTAGAAGAATTTTGAGTCCTTCGACATCAAAATCGAAGAAATTGAACACCAACCACAAAAATCAATCGAAAGATGAATAAATCTAAAAAAAAGCATCATTTTCTGGAACGAGCAAACAATCAAACGAACTCACACACAAATCCTAAAAAAAACTTTTAAGCGAGAGTATCATCTACGATTCGAAACAAGGAGAGGAGAGAAATTCTTGAGTACGGAGTACGGCCTTTTGCTCGGTAATCGTGTGGTGATAAAGGAGAGACGAAGGGCCTTGGCGAAGTCAATGGCGGCGGGTTGTGCGGTAGCGGTGACGAGAAAGCGAAGAGAGAAGATAAAATGGGAGGAGAGAGAGAGGGGGAGCTCGTCGTGAGGAATGAGATGAGAATTGGAGGGAGTTTAGAGGCTAGGGCAAATAGAATGATGGAACCCAAGGCCAAAAGAGAAGCTGCGGGTAGCCCGAAACCGCAGCCCTATTGGTAAAGGGCTGCAGTTTCGCTAACTGCATCCCGCTACTAAAGGAGTTGCGGTTTTGGATAGCCGCGGCCCTTCACTATCAGAGACCCGGTTTTAAAAACGCAGCCCTTCCCGCTTACCCTTGCATTTTTTCCATTAGTGTTTTCATTGCTTAGATTGGAAAACAATGTTGGGGAAAAAAAATATCCGTGGATTCTTAATTTGATTGTAATTTTGTAAACGTTATAATGTTCACGAATACTTATTTATTATATGTACTGACCACACACAGTGTGGCCCCCCACATACGCGCATCGGCTCCATCGACTTATTTTCAATATGCCATATCGCCTTTCGTTTTCATTGGAATTGAACTTTTGATGAGTCTTTGAAGTTATCGGTAATTTTATCTCGACTTGAATCTTTCAAAATTGATGAGTGTGATGTGAAATGTCCATTTGAAGTTGTTTCAATTGTTCATAAGAAGTAAATTGATTAATATAAACTTTTTATTTATCAACTTATAAGAGTAACATCATTTGTTTTATAAGGGTAACCCCCTTTATTATTAAGGCCTTGTTTGGTTGAGCTTTTTGGGGGCTTGGGAATCAGATTCGATAATCTGAATCCATTACTCCTTGTTTGGTTTGGGTAGTGGGTTACTATGAATTACCCTTACTTGAGGTAACTTAAATCCTCAAAATGTTACCCTCAAATTAGAGGATTATCCAAAATTCATTTAATTCCCTTACAAGTTACAAGTGATTATCCCGTTGTTGGAACAAAAACCCGATAAAAGTAACAATTGTTATTGTTCCCATTCCTTCTCTCTACTTGATTCTATTTTCGGCAATGTTGATGCGTGTGGAACCCGAGGAGATGGAGGTATTGAGTTCACCTTTTTTCCTTTTTGTTAATTTTTAATGTATGAAATTAGGTGCATCGGTTTTCTTATTGGTTTTAATTAATGTGCTTAGCTAAGGGAACATTCAGCTAGTTTAGTTTAGGTGAGGATTAAGTAATTTAGAATATAAGTGGAGACAATTTCTAAATTGGGAATTTGTGTTATGGTTTCGTTTTCAACTTTAGATTAATTTAAGATTGGTTATTGATTATTGTTATTGTTGTGAGGTGATTGTTTGAGGATGATTATGGAGTGGAGTATCATTTGGAATTCGAGAACAATGAAGAAAGGTTGTGTTGTTGGAATTTGGATTTGCATATGAGGTAACTTTTATGTTCGGTAAAATAATATATTTATGCCCTTATGTGTATGGATCTCTATGTTACTATTTTTGAAACTTAAGTTCGTATGTTTTTGACAAAAATGTATTAACATGCAAATAACTAATGTTCCATAATATTAGATAAATAATTTTAAAAAAATTGCGTAGATATTTAGCAAGTAATAGCTCGAAGCAAGAGTGATGGAATATATTCTTTCATTTGTTTATGGCCAGAAACCATCGGCCATTCCCAATAATTGGCCTCGTGCGAACCCTACGAGACATAAACTAAAACTATAAATAGGATATAAGTGGGCAAATTTCCATGAATTCGAAAGTTGGACATACTTTGGCGAAAGAAAAGAGAAATAATGAAAGAACTATAAATTCTTCAGAGCGCGGATGGGAAACCGGTGTCAGAAAGAACGGCCACAAATGGTGCCAATCCCATTTTTTGGGCGTAGGTTTAGCCGTGAAAGAGGTTTATTCATTTATTTTGAGAGACAAGTGAAGATAGTATAAAGAAGGCTAATTTGGTTTTTTTTTTTCACTAGAGGAAAAAAGCCCGAGTGCGGTCAAAAAGGCCCGAGGCTGCGTTTTTGACGCGGCCATTGGACTAGTAGCCCTTGATATATTTATTTGGAATTATGGAGTGGAGTATCATTTGGAATTCAAGAACAATGAAGAAGGTTGTGTTGTTGGAATTTGGATTTGCATATGAGGTAACTTTTATGTTGGTAAAATAATATATTTATTCCCTTATGTGTATGGATCTCTATGTTCGGTTTTTGATACTTAAGTTCGTATGTTTTTGACAAAAATGTATTAACATGCAAATAACTAATGGTCCATAATATTAGATAAATAATTTTAAAAAAATTGAGTAGATAATTAGCAAGTAATTGCTCAAGCAAGAGTGATGGAATGTATAATTACATTTAGGCGCCGAAATCATCGGCCATTCTCAATAATTGGCCTCGTGCGAACCTCTGAGACATAAACTAAAACTATAAATAGGATATAAGTGGGCGAATGTCCATGAATTCCAAGAAAGTTGGACGGGAATTTGACGAAACAATGAAAAATAATGCAAGAACGACAAATTCTTCGGAGCGCGGATGGGAAACCGGCAATCCGAAAGAACAACAACAAATGGGACTGCAAACCCATTTTTTGCGAGTAGGGTTTTAGCCCTTTGAAAGAGGGTTTTTTATTTATTTTGAGAGGCAAGTGAAAAAGTATAAGAAGCTACGAATTTTTATTATTTTTCTTTGCATGGATTGGAAAACAATGTTGGGGTGAAAAATACTTGATCGATTCATAGTTGTTGTAATTTTGTAAACGTTATAATGTTCACAAATACTCATTTATTATATGTGCCCGAAACACACACGGTGTAGCGCCACATGCGCGCATCGGCTCCATCGACTCATGTTCAATATGCCATATCTCATTCGTTTTCATTGGAATTGAACTTTTGATCGGGTGTTGGAAAGTTATCGATCCAAATTATCATCTCCAACTTGAATCTTTCAAAATTGTTGAGTGTGATGTGAGAAATATCCATTTAAAGTTGATTCAAATTGTTTAGCAGAGTAAATTGATTAGTATAAACTTTTGTGATAAACTTATAAGAGTAACATCATTTGTTTATAAGGGTAACCCGTTTATTATTAAGGCCTTGTGTGGTTGAAGTTTTTGGGGGGCTTGGAAACGAATTGATGTCTGAATCCATTACTCCTTGTTTGGTTTTGGGTAGTGAGTTACTAACCATTACCCTTACTTGAGGGGAACTTAAATCCTCAAAATATTACCCTCAAATTAGAAGAGTATCAAAATTATTTTCATTCCCTTACAAGTTACAAATGATTCATTTCCATTGTTGAACCGAAAACCAATAAAAGTAACAATTATTATTGTTCCCATTCCTTCATCTACTTGATTCTATTCAAAGGCAATGTTGATGCGTGTGTGGAACCTGAGGAGATGGAGGTATTGAGTTCACCTTTCTTCCTTTTTTGTTAATTTTTAATGTGTGAAATTAGCTAAATCGGTTTCTTATTGGTTTAATTAATGTTGTGAGTTAAGTTTAGCTAGTTTAGTTTAGGTGACGATTAAGTAATTAGAATATATGTGGAGATAATTTCTAAATTGGGAATTTGTTATGGTTTAGTTTTCTAGTTTAGATTAATTTAAGATTGGTTATTGATTATTTATTATTGTTGTGAGGAGATTGTTGGAGGATGATTATGGGGTGGAGTATCATTTGGAATTCAAGAACGATGAAGGAGGTTGTGTTGTTGGAATTTGGATTTGCATATGAGGTAACTTTTATGTTCGGTAAAATAATATATTTATGCCCTTATTGTGTGGATCTCTATGTTATGTTTTGATACTTAAGTTCGTATATTTTTGACAAAAATATATTAACATGCAAATAACTAATGTTCCATAATATTAGATAAATAATTTTTAAAAATTGCGTAGATATATAGTAAGTAATAGCTCGAAGCAAGAGTGATGGAATGTATTCTTACATTTAGGCGCAAAGCTGAAACCTTGACCATTTCCAATAATTGGCCTCATGAGGGACCTACGAGACATAAACTAAAACTATAAATAGGATATAAGTGGGCAAATTTCCATGAATTCAAGAAAGTTGGACGGGAATTTGTGAAAGAAAGATAAATAATGAAAGAACTACAAATTCTTCGAGAGGCGCGGATGGGGAAACTTGCGGCAATTCGAAAGAATGGCAACACATGAGTACGAAACACATTTTTTGCGAGTAGGATTTTGCTTGAAGAGTTTTTTATTTATTTTGAGTAATGAGTGAAGAGAGTTTAAAGAAGCGGCTTCTTTTGTTATTTTTCTTTGCTTGGATTGGAAAACAATGTTGAGGTGAAAAAATACGTCGATTCATTGTTGTTGTAATTTTGTAAACGTTATAATGTTCACAAATACTTATTTATTATATGTGCCCGGCCACACACATAGTGTGGCCACCACTTGCGCGCATCATCTCCATCGACTCATTTTAAATATGCCATATCTCGCTCGTTTTCATTGGAATTGAACTTTTGATCGAGTCTTTGGAAAGTTATCGATCCAAATTTTCATCTCCAACTTGAATCTTTTAAAATTAATGAGTGTGATGTGAGAAATGTCCATTTCAAGTTGACTCAATTGTTCATTAGAGTAAATTGATTAGTATAAACTTTTGTTATAACTCTTATAAGAGTAACATCATTTGTTTATAAAGGGTAACCCCTTTATTATTAAGGCCTTGTTTGGTTGAGCTTTTTGGGGGACTTGGAAACGGATTGAGTAACCTCGAATCCATTACTCCTTGTTTGGTTTTGGGTAGTGGGTTACTAACCATTACCCTTACTTCAGGTAACTTAAATCCTCAAAATGTTACCCTCCAAATTAGAGAGTATCAAAATTCTTTTTCATTCCCTTACAAGTTACAAGTGATTCCTTTCCATTGTTGAACCAAAAACCAATAAAAGTAACAATTATTATTGTTCTCATTCCTTCCCCTCTACTTGATTTCTATTTGCGGCAATGTTGATGCGTGTGTGGAACCTGAGGAGATGTAAGTATTGAGTTCACCCTTTCTTTTTTTTTTTTTTGGTAATTTTTGATGTTTGAAATTAGCTAAATCAATTTCTTATTGGTTTAATTAATGTTGTGAGCTAAGTTTAGCTAGTTTAGTTTAGGTGAGGATTAAGTAATTAGAATATAAGTGGAGATAATTTTTAAATTGGGAATTTGTTATGGTTTCGTTTTTTCTAGTTTAGATTAATTTAAGATTGGTTATTGATTATTGTTATTGTTGTGAGGTGGTAGTTGGACGATGATTATGGAGTGGAGTATCATTTGGAATTCAAGAACAATGAAGGAGGTTGTATTGTTGGAATTTGGATTTGCATATGAGGTAACTTTTATGTTCAGTAAAATAATATATTTATGCCCTTATGTGTGTGGATCTCTATGTTCCGTTTTTGATACTTAAGTTCGTATGTATTTTAACAAAAATGTATTAACATGCAAATAACTAATGTTCCATAATATTAGATAAATAAGTTTTAAAAAATTGCGTAGATATTTAGCAAGTAATAGCTCAAGCTGAGAGTGATGGAATGTATAATTACATTTAGGCGCTGGCCTTAAACCTTCCTACCATTCCTAGTAATTGGTCTCGTGCGAGCCTATGAGACATAAACTAAAACAATAAATAGGATATAAGTGGGCAATTTTCCATGTATTCAAGAAAGTTGGACGGAATTTGATGAAAGAAAGAGAAATAATGAAAGAACTACAAATTTTTTCGAGAGCGTGGATGGGGGAAACTTGGCAACCTGAAGAATAAAGAACAAATGGACTGCAAGCCCATTTTTTGCGAGTAGGTTTTAGCTCGCCGAAAGAGGGTTTTTTTATTTATTTTGAGAGACAAGTGAAGAGAGTATAAAGAAGCTCAATTTTTGTTTTTTTCTTTGCTTTTGGATTGGAAAACAATGTTGGGAGTGAAAAATACCCGATCGATTCATAGTTTGTTGTAACTTTGTAAACGTTATAATGTTTACAAATACTTATTTATTATATGTGCCCAACCACACACAAGCAGGGGCCGCCACATGCGCGCATCCGCTCCATCGACTCGTTTTCAATAAGCCATATCTCACTCGTTTTTCATTGGAATTGAACTTTTGATCGTGTCGGAAAGTTATCGATCCAAATTTTCATCTCCAACTTGAATCTTTCAAAATTTTTGAGGTGAGGGCAGAAATGTCCATTTGAAGTTGACTCAATTGTTCATAAGAGTAAATCGATTAATATAAACTTTATAGTTATAAACTTATAAGAGTAACATCATTTGTTTATAAGGCTAACCCCCTTTATTATTAAGGCCTTGTTTGGTTGAACTTTTTGGGGGGCTTGGAAACGGATTCAAGAAGTCAATCCAAAACTCCTTGTTTGGTTTGGGTTACAGGTTACTAACCATTACCCTTACTTTAGGGTAACTTAAATCCTCAAAATGTTACCCTCCAAATTAGAGGAGTATCAAAATTATTTTCATTCCCTCGAAGTTACAAGTGATTCCTTTCCATTGTTGAACCAAAACCCAATAAAAGTAACAATTATTATTGTTCCCATTCCTTCCCCCTACCTGATCTCTATTTCCGAAGCAATGTTGATGCGGTGTGGAACTTGAGGAGATCGAGGGCATTGAGTTCACCTTTCTTCCATTTTTGTTAATTTTTAATGTGTGAAATTAGCTAAATCATTTTCTTATTGGTCTAATTAATGTTGTGAATTAAGTTTCGCTAGTTTAGTTTAGGTGAGGATTCAATAATTAGAATATAAGTGGAGATAATTTCTAAATTGGGAATTTAGTATGGTTTCGTTTTTTCTAGTTTAGATTAATTTAAGATTGGTTATTGATTATTGTTATTGTTGTGAGGTGATTGTTGGAGGATGATTATGGAGTGGAGTATCATTTGGAATTCAAGAACAATGAAGGAGGTTGTGTTGTTGGAATTTGGATTTGCATATGAGGTAACTTTTTATGTTCAAGAAAATAATATATTTATGCCCTTATGTGTGTGGATCTCTATGTTTTGTTTTTGATACTTAATTAAGTTCGTATGTTTTTGACAAAAATGTATTAACATGCAAATAACTAATGTTCCATAATATTAGATAAATAATTTTAAAAAATTGCGTGATATTTAGCAAGTAATAGCTCAAGCAAGAGTGATGGAATGTATTCTTACATTTAGGCGCAAGCCGAAACCTTTTGCCATTCCCATAATTGGCCTCATGCAAACCTACGAGACATAAACTAAAACTATAAATAGGATATAAGTGGGCAAATTTCCATGAATTCAAGAAAGTTGGACTAAAGTTGACCGAAAGAAAGAGAAATAATGAAAGAACTACAAATTCTTTAGAGGCTGATGGGGAAAACCTGGCATCCGAAAGAACAAAGAACAAATGTACTGTAAACCCATTTTTGCGAGTAGGATTTTAGCCACCGAAAGAGGTTTTTATTTTTATTTTGAGAGACAAGTGAAGAGAGTATAAAGAATCTGCGGTTTTTTGTTCCTTTTTTCTTTGCTTGGATTATATTTGCCCGGCCACACACATAGTGTGGACACCACATGCGCTCTTCACTCCATCGACTCATTTTCAATATGTCATATCTCACTGCTTTTTTATTGGAATTGAACTTTTCATCAGGTGTTGGAAAGTTATCGATCCAAATTTTCATCTCCAACTCTGAATCTTTCAAAATTGTTGAGTGTGATGTGAGAAATTTTCATTTGAAGTTGACTCAATTGTTCATAAGAGTAAATTGATTAATATAAACTTTTGTTATAAACTTATAAGAGTACCATCATTTGTTTATAAGGGTAACCCCCTTTATTATTAAGGCCTTGTTTGGTTGAACTTTTGGGGGGTTTGAAACGGATTCAAGTCTCAATCCAATACTCCTTGTTTGGTTTGGGTAGTGGGTTACTAACCATTACCCTTACTTGGGGTAACTTAAATCCTCAAAATGTTACCCTCCAAATTAGAGGAGTATCAAAATTATTTTCATTCCCTTACAAGCACTAGAGGAAAAATTGTCAATTGTATGTAGAAAAGGGTGGAGTTATGTAGAAAAACCGCACCCTTCCTTTAAGTGGTCATTGGTTAAGCCCGAAATCGCAGCCCTTTAACGAACAGAAGGGTGCGGTTTCGGGCTTGACCACGCCCTTAATGGAAGGGTTGCGGTTTTCACACAACCGCAACCCTTTTTTTTATTTTTACTATACACCCTAGCGAAGACCGCGCTTAATTTGCATTTCCCACGATAATTTTCGTTCACTCTCTCCCTCTCTGACGCCGACCCAAACGCAAACCCTCTCCACCTCCCCGCGCGCCACCCTTCTATGCGCCACCCCCACCGCACCACAGAACCCTCTCCTCTCCTACGCGCCACCCCCTCGACGTGGTTAGAAACGCCACCGGCGAGCTCCTCCCCACGCACCCGAGCGTGAAAACCGGCGCCTGAGTTCACGCCAACCACTCCGAACGCGAGGCACTCCGTGGCCCAACAACCTCGCCGGCATCCACCGTGCGCCATCCACCCCTCTCACGCCATGGCGCGGCACTGCCTGTGGTCGCCCACCACCGAACCACCGCGTCGGCCTATAGCTAAGGTTTACAATTTTCGAATTTAATTTTGTTTTTCACTAGATTAACCTTCTTTTACACACCTAGAAAGTCAAAAGCTTTAATTTTTATGTTATCTTATAGTTCTATCCTTTGATATTTTTCTTCATATATGTTTCTAGTTGATTTTTGCTTCACTTGCTGGGTAACTTTTGTTCTCGAATTAACTTTTAGTTTCTCTAAATTTATTGGTTAAGAACAAAAAAAAATCATCATCATCATCAATCATATGCCTAGATACCCGTTCAAGACTTACTCATTAGGAGTAAGTCTTGAATAGTCCCCTGTTTTGGGATCTGTCCTTGGACGTTTGATCTCACTTAGGTGGTGAATGACGTATGTCTTCTTTTCAATCCTAAGGAAAGTCTTGGCTTGTCGCTTTCTACATTGTTCTCTGTGTACATATGTAGATAATCAATTATCTACATTGTGTACTTGGAGAAGCAGGGAAATGCTTCGTCGGATTTTCCCTTAGAATTGAAAAGTTAGCATATATTCACTAGTGAGATTAAACGTTCAAGGATGGGTTAGGTTGGAGTGATAAGGACCTTCGGATGCATGCATACATTTGCACATGTGACTCTCTTAGCCTCCATTTGTATGTGCGTGTTTTCACATATGTGATTGTCTTGCATGTGAATGTGCTTAAATGATTGATACTTATAATTGGTTGTGTTTAATTAGAGGTTTTCATGAATGAGATGGATCGTACTTGGATGTATGGTAGCCGTGAATCGATTGAGTTTGTGAATGGGGTCTCGAATTTTGTAAACCGCATTGGAATACCAAGCATCTTCCGGAGCAGTCGACTTTTATTGTCCTTGTTTAGATTGTGGAAATGTGAGCAAGGTTAGTAGTATTCATTTGCTTAGGGAGCATGTCTTTCGTCGTGGGTTTAGGCCTCAATACCACGTATGGGGTTGGCATGGTGAGGAGGGGAGATACACAAGAAGCTGTAGGATAATGAACGATGTATGTGAAGAGGAGAAGGATAGATTAGGTGATGATTTCGAGGATGATGAGTATGGGGATGATGATAGAGATCGCGTAGACGAGATGATACAAGAGGTTGAAGATCAGTCTTGCAAACGACCTCGTATGTTTGAGTCTATGTCTGAGGCTGCTGAAAGGCCATTGTATCCAGGTTGTACGAAGTACACCAAACTTTCCGCTGTGAAAACACTCTTTAATATTAAGTCGAAAGCATGTTGGACGGATTGCAGTTTCACGTTGTTGTTGGAAGTTTTAGCTGATATGCTCCCTGATGGAAATGAACTACCAGAGTCGAACTATTATGCTAAGAAACTCATGTGTCCTTTCGGTTTAGAGTACCAGAGGATACATGCTTGTCCAAACGATTGTGTGCTTTATCGTAATGAGTATGAGCATTTAGATGAGTGTCCACGTTATGGATTATCAAGGTACAGGCGTGAAGGGGCTGGGGGTAGTGAAGGACCACCAGCTAAGGTGTTGTGGTATCTTCCCATAATACCTAGATTTAAGCGCATGTTCTCATTAAAAAAAGATGCGAAGAATATGCGGTGGCATGCAGATCGTAGGAGGAAAGACGGTTTGTTGAAGCATCCGGCTGATTCCCCTGAGTGGAAAAGTATTAATGGGGTGCATAAGTCTTTTGGTAACGAGGATAGGAATTTGAGGCTTGGATTATGTACGGATGGCATGAATCCCTTTGGCAATCTTAGTTCTCAGTATAGTACATGACCAGTAGTTTTAGTGATTTATAACTTGCCTCCTTGGTTGTGCATGAAACGCAAGTACATCATGTTGTCGCTTCTTATATCGGGGCCGAAACAGCCTGGAAATGACATAGATGTATACCTTCAACCACTTGTTGAAGATTTACAAAAGATGTGGAACGAAGGAGTGTCGGTATTTGATGCGTATGTTAATGAGATGTTCATCTCGCGTGCCATGCTTTTACGTACAATGAACGACTTTCCAGCTTATGGGAACTTATCTGGGTATAAGACCAAAGGAAAAAAACCGTGTCCGATTTGTATAGATGACATGAAGTCTACACACATAAAGGGCTGCAAACATGTCCATATACGCACAGGAAGGCTCCTTAGACGCGACCATCCCTATCGGTTTAAGAAAAAAGCCTTCGATGGGCCGGTTCAAGAGGAAGTTGCTCGTAGACCATTAACCTGCATCAAGTTTATAATCGGGTTAAGGGCATTGAAACGATCTATGGTAAACCCGCGAATGACGTTGATGGAACTACAAGATTATGGAAAAAAGAGTCTATTTTTGGAAACTCCCATATTGGAAAGATTTAAAGGCTCGACATTGTTTGGATGTCACGCACATCGAGAAGAATGTTTGGATGCTATTCTTGCGACACTTATGAATATTCCGGGCAAGACAAAGGATATTAAAGCGTCACGTCTTCACTTGGAAAAAAATAAGCTTCGTCCGGAGTTGTGGGCTCAAAAAAGGGCCTAAGGAGAAAGAAAGTAGTGGAGGAAAGTGGTCAATGAGGAAACTGGGAAAGAAAAAAGGTGGATGATTCGGAGAAGAATTATTTGCCACGACTTGCTACATCGCCGTCGAAAGGCGAGAAACGGATTTTTTACGAGTCATTGTATGGCATTAAGGTTCCAACTGGTACTCATCGAATATGAAGTGATTTGTTACCTTAAATGGTGAGTTGAAGTTATCGAGTATGAAATCTCACGATTGTCATGTCATGATGCAAGTATTCTTACCGATTGCAATTGTGGGATACTTCCAAAGCATGTGAGGCACACCATTATAGAACTTTGTACATTTTTCATACAATATCAAGCAAAGTGCTACAACCGTCGACACTCGATGACTCGCGAGGCTAGAATAGTTGAAACCTTTATGCAAATTTGAGATGATTTTCCCCCCGCATTCTTTGACATTATGGTGCATCTCATTGTCCATCTAGTTCGAGAAATTAAGTTGTGTGGTCCAAAGTGTTTTTGAGGTGGTGCTATCCTTTTGAGAGATATATGGGTACTTTGAAGGATAAAGTTCGAAATGTTGCACAGACGATAAGGTAGCATTATTCAAGGGATTGGGGTCGAAGAGGCCGTAATTTTGTGGCGGAGTATGTTGTTGGTGTTGATCCTATTGGCGTTCCGATATCTCGACACGAGGGCAGACACGAGGGCAAGGGTACGATTGGCTCAAAATTGATCTCACCTTCTGTCGACAAGCGTACACAAGCTCACTAAGAAACGGCGGAAGGTCAACAAATCATGCTACATATACTCGGAGTTTATCTCTATTTCGCCCATTTCATGTCATTTTCATATACTTCAAGTCATGTGACTCAATTTTCTTGTTGAATATGATAATATAGCAAAAATATGACTACTAAGTAGATTTATAGGTGCTACTTTGTTGTTGGTTGGATTTCGGGAAAGTAAGGGTCATTTTAGGCCTATTTCGTCGTTTCATGTCATTTTCGTGTATTTCGAGTCATGCGACTCCAATTTCTTGTTGAATGTGGTAATATTGCATAAAATACGACTACTAAGTAGATTTATAGGTGCTACTTTGTTGTTGGTTGGATTTCGGGAAAGTAAGGGTCATTTTAGGCCTATTTCGTCCGTTTCATGTCATTTTCGTGTATTTCGAGTCATGCGACTCCAATTTATTGTTGAATGTGGTAATATTGCACAAAATACGACTACTAAGTAGATTTATAGGTGCTACTTTGTTGTTGGTTGGATTTCGGGATAGTAAGGGTCATTTTAGGCCTATTTCATCTCGTTTCATGTCATTTTCAAGTGTATTTCGAGTCATGTGACTCCAATTTCTTGTTGAATGTGGTAATATTGCATAAAATACGACTACTAAGTAGATTTATAGGTGCTACTTTGTTGTTGGTTGGATTTCGGAAAGTAAGGGTCATTTTAGGCCTATTTTCGTCGGTTTCATGTCATTTTCGTGTATTTCGAGTCATGTGACTCCAATTTCTTTTTGAATGTGGTAATATTGCATAAAAATACGACTACTAAGTAGATTTATAGGTGCTACTTTGTTGTTGGTTGGATTTCGTGGAAAGTAAGGGTCATTTTAAGCCTATTTCACCAGTTTCATGTCATTTTCGTGTATTTCGAGTCATGTCACTCCAATTTCTAGTTGAATGTGGTAATATTGCATAAAATACGACTACTAAGTAGATTTATAGGTGCTACTTTGTTGTTGGTTGGATTTCGGGAAAGTAAGGGTCATTTTAGGCCTATTACGACCGTTTCATGTCATTTTCGTGTATTTCGAGTCATATGGCTCCAATTTCTTGTTGAATGTGGTAATATTGCATAAAATACGACAACTAAGTAGATTTATAGGTGCTACTTTGTTGTTGGTTGGATTTCGGGAAAGTAAGGGTCATTTTAGGCCTATTTCGTCCGTTTCATGTCATTTTCGTGTATTTCGAGTCATGTGACTCCAATTTCATGTTGAATGTGGTAATTTGCATAAAATACAACTACTAAGTAGATTTATAGGTGATACTTTGTTGTTGGTTGGATTTCGGGAAAGTAACGTCATTTTAAGCCTATTTCGCCGTTTCATGTCATTTTCGTGTATTTCGAGTCATGTGAATCCAATTTGTTGTGGAATATGATCATATAACTTAAAATGTTGCTATTAAGTAGATTTATACCAGCTACTTTGTTGATGGTTGGATTTCGGGAAAATAAATATCATTTTAGGCCTAATTCGCCGATTTATGTCTTTTTGTATATTTCGAGCCTCCCGCTCCCCCCCTGCACCCGGTCCC
Organism: Beta corolliflora; assembly: GCA_947648045.1. NCBI lineage: Eukaryota > Viridiplantae > Streptophyta > Magnoliopsida > Caryophyllales > Amaranthaceae > Beta > Beta corolliflora. The sequence continues at coordinate 16,139 of CANSZD010004123.1, forward strand.
CCCTTGTACAGCCGCTCCCCCTCCCCCCGTCCGGCCCCTCGCTACTTTCCCCTCCTTGCAAATTTAGCTAGGCCAGAAGCCGCGCGCGCCTCTTTGCCTTCTTTGGCCACGACTTCCGATGTTGCATTATTGTTGGTCCTTATTCAATTTGTTGTTTTTTTAACTTTGTACATATATATTAATTTCTATGTGTTTATAATTACGGGGATAATTCATCCATATGGATGAGATGACGACTAGTGAACACGCAACTGAGGAGTGAATCTTATGATGTGAGGATCGACCTCGAGAAGGTGATCTCGAAGATCGAGATCTTCAAGAACTTCATCCACAACAAGTTCTATAGGAAAGAAGGTCAACAACGGGGAGTTAGTAACAAATCAACAACAAAGAAAATCGAAAGTGATGAAAAAGAGAAAGGGAAGAGGACCCTGCAAAGTCAATAATGTGCTACTCGCTTGCATATGACTTTAGAGTGCGATAACTTGGGTCAACCTTGTGGTGTGTGGCGTTCAAGTATGGCAAACATATTGGCCTGCGTCCGGAGGCTCTCCATTTTGCATTCATGGCAAAGAGGTACCCGAGGGGATGAAGAAATTACTATGGATTGACACTATGGGTTTTCATACTACCATTTAGTTTCTTATTTTAATAAATGTATGTGTATGTAGTACTATTGATAGAATTTAATCTATTACAACAAATGTGGAAACTAATATTTTGTGCATTCTTTTTGTAGAATCTCTTCAATATCGAAGATGATGAAGCCAAGAAGAATCTATTATTTCGATAACAAAATTCACTTGAATTGTTGAATAAGTAACTTTATATTATTTCCTTATATAGTCTCCATTGGGCGCTCATTGTGATATATTTGTCGAATAATCACGTCACCATTTGATTCTCTTCGTCGGCAACACGACGGACCTTACTAGTCGAGTCACTATTGAATAGGTAACTTAACTAGAACAATATGTGTACCTATATATTACACATTTTTTATATATATATATATATATATAATAAGCATCTTATAATGTATTGATGTAGTGTGATGGAAAGCGGCGTATGGACTTGGACTTCGATTAGGAAAAGCTCCTCTTTGGATATCGGTTGAGTAATTGGTGAATCACCTTCGAACCATTGTTTTCATATACTCTAAATTTAACATGAATGTTTTTGGATGTTTAAATTTGGTGAATTTGATGTCATAACAAAAAGAATGATGTTCGGTGTGGCTATTACGTCCTTTGCGGTACATGTTTGATACGATCAACACGTTATCCTGACATCGATTATCAATCAAATTGTCACTGGCAATTAGTTTATTTAATTTAGATTAAATTGATAGGTAAGAATTAGTTTATTTTGGAAAGTGTAGCGCTAAATTGACATATAATGGAGGCAAGAGACAACCCCAAAACTTGAACTCTATGTTTTGCTCCTAAATTTCACATTAACACTTCAAGTATGCATAAAGTAGAGGTGGTGTGTGTTGGTTTACTCCTATATGCGCAACATGTAACCTTTTGTTTTGCGGAAGTGAAATAGCTGAGTGTCACAAAATTCAGGGCTTAAAGCAGACACAAAAATTAGGCTTCTAATCTTTTGCACCTAAATATGACATTAACACTTTAAGTATGCTGCAAGTAAGTGGTGTGTGTGGTTTTATCTATATAACATGTATACAAGCTAGTTTAGAGTGAAATAGCTCAAATTCAAAAATCGTCCAGGAAACTTGGACCTAAAAGTTGAACTACAATCTTTTTTGCACTAATTTGATATTAGCACTTCAGAGTAATATGAAGATAAAGTCTAATTATGTGTTAGTTTGCTCCTATATCATAACATTTCAGTTGGTTTGCCTGGGAAGTAAAATGGCTCGAATTCACAAAATCGAAAAAACCAACCCGAAACTTGGTACTTTCTGATTCCAACTAAAATTGTGCATATATGGTTCAAATATGTATGGATTAAGAGTGATATATGTTTGGTTCGGTTGTAGTTGCAATAGTAAGTTCATTTTTGGGTGAGAAATTGGATTTTTCACCAAAATCGACCCAACGAACCTAAAACTTGAACTCTAATCTTTTGCTTCTAAATATGAGCATTAACACTTCAAGTATGCATAAAGTAAGTGGTATCGTGTTAGTTTGCTCCTATATGTAACATGTAGTTAGTTTTGAAGTGAAATAGCTCAAATTCACAAAAATGGACCACAGAAACGAACCTAAAAATTGAACTTCTAATCTTTTACCCTAAATATGACATTAACACTTCAGAGTATGCCTGAAAGTAAGTGGTTGTATGTTAGTTTTTGCTCCAATATGTAACATGTACATAGTTTTGGGAAGTGAAATAGCTCAAATTCACAAAAATCGTCCCCGAAGCTTGACCTAAAAATTAAACTTCTAATCTTATGCACCTAAATATGAGCATTAACACTTAAAAGTATGCGTAAAATAAGTGTTGTGTGCTAGTTTTGCTCTTTATATATGGCCTGTAACTAGTTTTGGGAGTGAAATGGGCTCCAAATTCACAAAATAGTCCACAGGAAATGAACCTAAAACTTGAATTTCTAATCTTTTACCTAAATTTGATATTAACACTTGAGTGTGCATAAAGTGAGTGGTAGGTGTTAGTTTGCTCCTCCATGTAACATTTTCTTATTTTTAGGGAAGTAAAATAGCTCGAATTCACAAAGATCCCGAAAAATCAACCCCGAAACTTGGATACCTTTCAGTGTCGACTAAATTGACATATATAGTTCAAATATACTATTGATTAAGTGATATATGTTTGGTTCGGTTGTTACTTGCAATAGTAAGTTCATTTGGATGAGAAATTGGATTTTCACCAAGTCGACCTCGAGCAAACCTAAAACTTGAACTCTGTCTTTTGCTTCTAAATATGACATTAACACTTCAAGTATGCATAAAGTAAAGTGGTATGTGTTAGTTTTTCTCTCTATATGTAATGTGTAGTTAGTTTTGGGAAGTGAAATAACAGGATCCCAAAAAATCGACCAGAAGCGAACCTAAAAATTGAACTTCTAATATTTTTGCCTAAATATGCCATTAACACTTCAAGTATGCATAAAGTAGTGGTGTGTGTTATTTTGCTCTCTATGTAACATGTAGCTAGTTTTGGAAGTGGAAAGTAGCTCGAAGTCACTAAATTCGTCCGAAACGAACCTAAAAAATTGAACTCTAATCTTATGACCTAAATATGACGGCCAACTTACTTAAAGTATGCATAAATTAAGTGGTGTATGTTAGTTTGCTCCTATATGTAACATGTACCTAGTTTTGGGAAATGAAATAGCTAAGTCACAAAAATCGTCCGAGCGAACCTAAAAATTGAACTTCTAATCTTATGCACCTAAATTTGGCATTAACACTTCAAGTATGCAAAAAGTAAGTGGTGTGTGTTAGTTTTTCTCCTATGTGTGACATGTAGTTAGTTTTGGGATTTAAAATAGCTCAAATTCCAAAATCAAACAAAAATCAATTCGAAAATTGGTTGTTTAATTAGCTAATTGCAAGAGTTAGTTGTTATTATATATTGTAAATGTTGACTTGATCTTATTAATTTATTATATGCATATTATTGCAAGGTTTACATGGATAGCGCTCAAGGTTGGATGAATTCCCAATTGAAGAATTGGATGAAGTTGAAACAAGTTGGTGACTACATTTGTGAAGATTGTCTATGATACATTAGTAAGGATTTTGCAAGAACTAACTTAGCTAAGTTTGAAGACAAGTTGGTAAGCTATTCGGTTGCGTTAATATAGCTTTTTATGTATTAGAATTAATATAATTTTTGCCTTATTAATATGTACTCTTTAACGTGTATTTATTATTATTATATATATTAATTGGAACTTTATATACATTATGAGGTTTGTAATATGGTAAAAGCCAGTGTGAAGGAAAGCGGGAACAGACGCATTTATATGTTATAGGGTGAATTTGGCAAAAAAAAAAAAAAATTACACAAGAGTGCGGTTAATAAGGAAAACCGCGACCCTTATCCCAATTAAAAAGTGCGGTTTATTGGGAAAACCGCAACCCTTACTTCACCAAGAGCTGCGGTTTTCCCAATTAACCGTAGCCCTTAATTGAACAAGTGCGGTTTTCCAAGCCGCAGCCCTTATTTCTCAGGCTGCGGTTGTAGCCGCATCCCTTCCTTTATGTTAAGGGCTGTTACTCTAATCCTTTGCGGTCAAACGTGACCCTTAGGCCACATGACCCTTGGGCTTTTTCCTCTAGTGAAGTTTCTAGTGATTCATTTCCATTGTTGAACCAAAAACCCAATAAATGTAACAATTATTATTGTTCCCATTCACCTTATCTACTTGATTCTATTTGATGTTGATGCGTGTGGGAGCACGAGGGAGATGGAAATTATTGATTCACCTTTCTTCCTTTTTGTTAATTTTCAGTGTGTGAAATTAGCTAAATTCAGTTTCTTATTGCTTTAATTAATGTTTTGAGCTAAGTTTCGCTAGTTTAGTTTAGGTGAGGATTAAGTAATTAGAATATAAGTGGAGATAATTTCTAAATTGGGAATTTGTGTAATGGTTTGTTTTTCAACTTTAGATTAAGTTAAGATTGGTTATTGATTATTGTTGTTGTTGTGAGGTGATTGTTGGAGGATGATTATAAAGTGGAGTATCATTTGGAATTGAGAACAATGAAGGAGGATGTGTTGTTGGAATTTGGATTTGCATATGAGGTAACTTTTATGTTCGGTAAAATAATATATTTATGCTCATATGTGTATGGATCTCTATGTTACATTTTTGATACTTAATTAAGTTGGTATGTTTTTGACGAAAATGTATTAACATGCAAATAACTATTGTTCCATAATATTAGATAAATAATTTTAAAAAATTGTGCGTAGATGTTTAGAAGTAATAACTAAACAAGAGTGGTGGAATGTATTCTTACATTTGGGCGCAATGGGAAACCTTGACCATTCCCAATAATTGGCCTAAATACGAACCTACGAGACATAAACTAAACTTATAAATAGGATATAAGTGGGCTAATTTCCATGAATTCAGAAAGTTGAATGAGTTGGCGAAAAGAACGAGAAATAATGAAAGAACTACAAATTCTTTAGAGCGATAGGAAGCTTGTCAAGAAAACGATGACAAATGGTGAGCCAAACCCGTTTTTTTTTTGCGATGTAGGGATTTCCAACTAAAGAGGTTTTTATTTATTTTGAGAAACAAATGAAGAGAGTATAAAAGCTACGGTTTTTGTTCCTTTTTCTTTGCTTGGATTATATGTGCCGAAGGCACACACATAGTGTAGCCACCACATCTGCTCATCGGCTTTCATTGACTCATTTTCAATATGTCATATCTCCTCGTTTTCATTGGAATTGGACTTTTGATCAGGTGTTGGAAAGTTATCGATCCAAATTTTTCATCTCCAACTTGAATCTTTCAAAATTATTGAGTGTGATGTGAGAAATGTCTATTTAAAGTTGACTCCGGTGTTCGTACGATAAATTGATTAATATAAACTTTATTTATAAACTTATAAAGAGTAACATCATTTGTTTATAAGGGTAACCCTTTATTATTAAGGCCTTGTTTAGTTGAGCTTTTTGGGGGCTTGGAAATGGATTGATGTCTGAATCCATTACTCCTTGTTTGGTTTTGGGTAGTGGGTTACTAACCATTTCCCGTACTTGAGGGTAACTTAAATCCTCAAATGTTACCCTCGAATTAGAGGAGTATCAAAATTATTTTTCATTCCCTTACAAGTTACAAGTGATTCATTTCCATTGTTGAACCAAAAACCCAATAAAAGTAACAATTATTATTGTTCCCATTCCTTCCCTACTGCTTGATTCTATTTTAAAACTAATGTTGATGCGTGTGGAACTGAGGGAGATGGAGGTATTGATTCACCTTTCTTCCTTTTTTGTTAATTTTTAATGTGTGAAATTAGCTACATCGGTTTCTTATTGGTTTAATTAATGTTGTGAGCTAAGTTTCGCTAGTTTAGTTTAGGTGAGGATTAAGTAATTAGAATATAAGTGGAGATAATTTCTTAATTGGGAATTTGTGTAATGGTTTTGTTTTTCTACTTTAGATTAATTTAAGATTGGTTATTGATTATTGTTGTTATTGTGAGGTGATTGTTGGAGGATGATTATGGAGTGGGTATCATTTGGAATTCAAGAACAATGAAGGAGGATGTGTTGTTGGAATTTGGATTTGCATATGAGGTAACTTTTATGTTCTGTAAAATAATATATTTATGCCCTTATGTGTATGGATCTCTATGTTCTGTTTTTGATACTTAATTAAGTTCGTATGTTTTTGACGAAAATGTATTAACATGCAAATAACTAATGTTCCATAATATTAGATAAATAATTTTAAAAAATTGCGTAGATATTTAGCAAGTAATAGCTCGCAAGAGTGGTGGAATGTATTCTTACATTTAGGCGTTGCCGAAACCTTCGGCCATTCCCAATAATTTGCCTCATGCAAACCTACGAGACATAAACTAAAACTATAAATAGTATATATGTGGGCAAATTTCCATAATTCAAGAAAGTTTGTGAAGTTGCGAAAGAACGAGAAATAATGAATGAACTACAAATTCTTTAGGCGCTAATGGGGAAACCCTTGCAGAAAGAACAAAGCAACAAATGGATTGCCAAACCCATTTTTTTGCGAGTAGGATTTAGCCACTCGAAAGAGGTTTTTTATTTATTTTGAGAAACAAGTGAAGAGAGTATAAAGAAGCTGCGGTTTTTTGTTCCTTTTTTTCTTTGCTTGGAATATATGTGCAGGCCCACACATAGTGTGGCCATCACATGCGCTCATCGGCTCCATCGACTCATTTTCAATATGTCATATCTCACTCGTTTTTTCATTGGAATTGAACTTTTGATCGGTGTTGGAAAGTTATCAATCCAAATTTTCATCTCCAACTTGAATCTTTCAAAATTGTTGAGTGTGATGTGAGAAATGTTTATTTAAAGTTGACTCGATTGTTCATAACGATAAATTGATTAATATAAACTTTATTTATAAACTTATAAGAGTAACATCATTTTGTTTATAAGGGTAACCCCCTTTATTATTAAGGCCTTGTTTGGTTGAGCTTTTTGGGGGCTTGGAAATGGATTCGATGTCGAATCCATTACCTCCTGTTTGGTTTGGGTAGTGGGTTACTAACCATTACCCTTACTTGAGGGTAACTTAAATCCTCAAAATGTTACCCTCCAAATTAGAGGGTATCAAAAATTCATTTCATTCCCTTACAAGTTACAAGTGATTCCTTTCCATTGTTGAACCAAAAACCCAATAAAAGTAACAATTATTATTGTTCCCATTCCTTCTCTCTACTTGATTCTATTTCAATGATGATGCGTGTGTGGAACCTGAGGAGATCGGATGGAGGTATTCGGTTCACCTTTCTTCCTTTTTTGTTAATTTTTAATGTGTGAAATTAGCTAAATTAGTTTCTTCTTGGTTTTAGTTAATGTTGTGAGCTAAGTTTAGCTGTTTTAGTTTAGGTGAGGATTAAGTAATTCGAATATAAGTGGAGATAATTTCTAAATTGGGAATTTGTGTTATGGTTTCGTTTTTCTACTTTAGATTAATTTAAGATTGGTTATTGATTATTATTATTGTTGTGAGGTGATTGTTGGAGGATGATTATGGAGTGGAGTATCTTTTTGGAATTCAAGAACAATGAAGGAGGTTGTGTTGTTGGAATTTGGATTTGCATAGAGGTAACTTTTATGTTCGGTAAAATAATATATTTATGCCCTTATGTGTATGATTCTCTATGTTCTATTTTTGAAACTTAAGTTCGTATGTTTTTGACAAAAATGTATTAACATGCAAATAACTAATGTTCCATAATATTAGATAAATAATTTTAAAAAATGCGTAGATATTTAGCAAGTAATAGCTCAAGCAAGAGTGATGGAATGTATTCTTACATTTTAGGCATGTGAAACCTTCGGCCATTCCCAATAATTGGCCTCGTGCGAACCTACGAGACATAAACTAAAACTATAAATAGGATATAAGTGGGCAAATTTGTGAGTTTTGGACGAAAGAAAGAGAAATAATGAAAGAACAACAAATTCTTCAAAGCGTGGATAGAAACTTGTTAATCAGTAAGAGTGACAACAAATGGATTGAAGCCCATTTTTGCGAGTAGGGGTTTTAGCCGAAAGAGGGTTTATTTATTTATTTTGAGAGACAAGTGAAGAGAGTATAAAGAACTTTGAATTTTTTTTTTTTTTCTTTGCTTGGATTGGAAAACAATGTTGGGGTGAAAAATATCCGATCGATTCATATTTGTTGTAATTTTGTAAACGTTATAAATGTTCACAAATACTTATTTATTCTATGTGCCCGATACACACGAGTGTGTCCGCCACATGCGCGCATCGGCTCCATCGACTCATTTTCAATATGCCATATCTCACTCGTTTTTCATTGGAATTGAACTTTTGATCGGAGTCTTTGGAAAGTTATCGATCGAAATTTTCATCTCCAACTTGAATCTTTCAAAATTGTTGAGTGTGATGTGAGAAATGACCATTTGAAGTTGATTCAATTGTTCATAAGAGTAAATTGATTAATATAAACTTTTGTTATAAACTTATAAGAGTAACATCTTTTGTTTATAAGGGTAACACCCTTTATTATTAAGGCCTAGTTTGGTTGAGCTTTTGGGGGGCTTGGAAACATATTCGGTATCTGAATCCATTACTCCTTGTTTGGTTTGGGTAGTGGGTTACTAACCATTACCCTTACTTCGGGGTAACTTAAATCCTCAAAATGTTGCCCTCCAAATTAGAGGAGTATCAAAATTCATTTCATTCCCTTACAAGTTACAAATGATTCATTTCCATTGTTGAACCAAAAACCCAATAAAAGTAACAATTATTATTGTTCCCATTCCTTCCCTCTTCTTGATTTTATTTCCGACAATGTTGATGCGTGTGTGGAACCTGAGGAGATGGAGGTATTGAGTTCACCTTTCTTCCTTTTTTGTTAATTTTTAATGTGTGAAATTAGCTTAATCAGTTTCTTACTAGTTTAATTAATGTTGTGAGCTAAGTTTAGCTAGTTTAGTTTAGGTGAGGATTAAGTAATTAGAATATAAGTGGAGATAATTTCTAAATTGGGAATTTGTGTTATGGTTTTCGTTTTTCTACTTGATTAATTTAAGATTGGTTATTTATTATTATTATTGTTGTGAGGTGATTGTTGGAGGATGATTATGGAGTGGAGTATCATTTGGAATTCAAGAACAATGAAGGAGGTTGTGCTATTGGAATTTGGATTTGCATATGAGGTAACTTTTATGTTCGTTAAAATAATATATTTATGTCCTTATGTGTATGGATCTCTATGTTACGTTTTTTTGAAACTTATGTTCGTATGTTTTTGACAAAAATGTATTAACATGCAAATAACTAATGTTCCATAATATTAGATAAATAATTTCAAAAAATTGCTTGAGATATTTAGCAAGTAATAGCTCGAGCAAGAGTGTTGGAATGTATTCTTACATTTAGGCGCAGGCCAGAGAACCTTCGACCATTCCCCATAATTGGCCTCGTGCGAACCTACGAGACATAATCTAAAACTATAAATAGGATATAAGTGGGCAAATTTCCATGTATTCAAGAAAGTTGGACAAAATTTGACGTGAAAGAAAGATAAATAATGAAAGAACTACAAATTCTTGGAGCGCGGATGGGGGAACTTCAGTAATCAGAAAGAACGACGACAAATGGATTGGAAGCCCATTTTTTGCAAGTTGGGTTTTAGCCATTGAAAGAGGGTTTATTTATCGGTTTTTCACTGAGTACCCACTGTGGTTTTCAAAATTCATGGGGTACCCTATTTTTAAAAAATGCACCGGGTACCCTTCTTGTTTCAAACAAATGTACGAAATGCCCTTAATGACTAACGATGTTAAGTTTCCGTTAGTCATTAACCCTAATTCACCCCTATAACCCTAATTAAACCCTAATTAACTCTAATTAACTAACTAAACCCTAACTTATAACCCTACCCTAACCCCCTAACTTGAAACCCTAACCCCACTTTTCCCACCACCTCCCCCACCCCCCCACCCACCCACCAACCACTCCCCCGCAATACCCCTCCCTCCCCTCACCCCTTCCCTAGCAGGTCGCCCTTCCCTCCACCCCCGCAACACCCCTCCCTCTACCCCACCCCCGGCGGCCACCCCTCCCCCCCGCCCAGCCCTCCCCCTTCCCCACCCCAGTCGATTTTCAACGATTTCCCCCCACCGTCGATTTCCCCCACTTTGGTCGATTTTAGTCAATTTCCCCCAACCCCATCGATTTCCTTGAATTTCCCCCTCTCCTTCGATTTCCTTCGAATTTCCCCAACCCCATCGATTTTCGTGTGTTGTATGCGGTTGCTTGTGCGAATTTCCCACCACCCAGTGGTTGCTTGTGCGGGAAGGGAGAGGGGAATGTGCGCTGATTGAGGATGGGTCATGGTTGGTGGTTGAGGAGGAGAGAGAAGCTAGAGGGAGGGGGTGAGGGAGGAAATCGACTGGGGGGTGGGGAGGGGGTTCTATTGTGCTTTGCGGGGGAGGGAATCTCGGTATGTCTTCTTTGCGGGGTGTGGGGGTGGGGAGGGGGCTGCTGCAAGGGTGGGGAGGAGGGTGCATTGCGGGGCTACGGGGGTGGGGGAGGGGAGGGAAGGGGTCAGCTGGGTTGGTGGGGAGGGGGGGGGGTGGTGAGGTGGTGGGGGTTAGGGGTTAGGTTAGGATTAGGGTTTAGGGTTTAGGGGGTTTAGGATTTAGGGTTAGGGGTTAACAATGGCAAAATAGTAAATAAAGCGAACGGAAACTTAACACCGTTAGTAATTAAGGGCATTTCATACATTTGTTTGAAACAGTAAGGGTACCTGGTGCATTTTTTTACAAATAGGGGTACCCCATGAATTTTGAAAAACCACAGGGGTACCTGGTGAAATAACCGTTTATTTATTTATTTTGAGAGACAAGTGAAGATAGTATAATGAACTGTGAATTTTTGTTTTTTTTTTCTTTGCTTGCATTGGAAAACAATGTTCGGGTGAAAAATATCCGATCGATTCATAGCTGTTGTAATTTTGTAAACGTTATAATGTTCACAAATACTTATTTATTATATGTGCCCAGCCACACACACAGTGTGGCCGTCACATGCGCGCATCAGCACCATCGACTCATTTTCAATATGCCATATCTCACTCGTTTTTCATTGGAATTGAACTTTTGATCAGGTGCTAGAAAGTTATCGATCGAAATTTTCATCTCCAACTTGAATCTTTCAAAATTGTTGAGTGTGATGTGAGAAATGTCCATTTGAAGTTGACTCAATTGTTCATAAGAGTAAATTGATTAATATAAACTTTGGTTATAAACTTATAAGAGTAACATCATTTGTTTATAAGGGTAACACCGTTTATTATTAAGGCCTTGTTTGGTTGAGCTTTTTGGGGGGCTTGGAAACATATTCAGTAATCTGAATCCATTACTCCTTGTTTGGTTTGGGTAGTGGGTTACTAACCATTACCCTTACTTGAGGGTAACTTAAATCCTCATAATGTTACCCTCCAAATTAGAGGAGTATCAAAATTCATTTCATTCCCTTACAAGTTACAAATGATTCATTTCCATTGTTGAACCAAAAACCCAATAAAAGTAACAATTATTATTGTTCCCATTCCTTCCCTCTACTTGATTCTATTTCCGGTAATGTTGATGCGTGTGTGGAACCTGAGGAGATGGAGGTATTGAGTTCACCTTTCATTCTTTTTTGTTAATTTTTAATGTGTGAAATTAGCTAAATCAGTTTCTTACTGGTTTAATTAATGTTGTGAGCTAAGTTTAGCTAGTTTAGTTTAGGTGAGGATTAAGTAATTAGAATATAAGTGGAGATAATTTCTAAATTGGGAATTTGTGTTATGGTTTCGTTTTTCTACTTTAGATTAATTAAAAATTGGTTATTTATTATTATTATTGTTGTGAGGTGATTGTTGGAGGATGATTATGGAGTCGAGTATCATTTGGAATTCAAGAACAATGAATGAGGTTGTGTTGTTGGAATTTGGATTTGCATATAAGGTAACTTTTATGTTCAGTAAAATAATATATTTATGCCCTTATGTGTATGGATCTCTATGTTTTGTTTTTGAAACTTAAGTTCGTATATTTTTGACAAAAATGTATTAACATGCAAATAACTAATGTTCCATAATATTAGATAAATAATTTCAAAAAAATTGCGTATATATTTAGCAAGTAATAGCTCAAGCAAGAGTGATGGAATGTATTCTAACATTTAGGCGCAAGCCGAAACCTTCGGCCATTCCCAATAATTGGCCTCGTGCGAACCTACGAGACATAAACTAAAACTTTAAATAGGATATAAGTGGGTAAATTTCCATGAATTCAAGAAAGTTGGACAGAATTTGACGAAACAAAGAGAAATAATGCAAGAACTACAAATTCTTCAGAGCGCGGATGGGGAAACTTCGGCAATCCGAAAGAATAGCAAAAAATGGACTGCAAACCCATTTTTTGCGAGTAGGGTTTTAGCCACTGAAAGAGGGTTTTTAATTTTTTAGAGAGACAAGTGAAGAGAGTATAAGGAACTGCGGTTTTTTGTTATTTGTTTCTTTGCTTGGATTGGAAAGCAATGTTGGGGTGAAAAATACCCGATCGATTCATAGCTGTTGTAATTTTGTAAACGTTATAATGTTCACAAATACTTATTTATTATATGTGGCCGCCACACACACAGTGTGGCCGCCACATGCGCGCATCAGCTTCATCGACTCATCTTCAATATGCCATATCTCACTCGTTTTTCATTTGAATTGGACTTTTCATCAGGTGCTGGAAAGTTATCGATCAAAAAATGTTTAAATATTGTTGAGTGTGATGAGAGAATTGTCCATTTGAAGTTGACTTATTTGTTCATAAGAGTAAATTAATTAGTATAAACTTTTGTTATAAACTTATAAGAGTAACATCATTTGTTTATAAGGGTAACACCGTTTATTATTAAGGCCTTGTTTGGTTGAGCTTTTTGGGGGGCTTGGAAACGGATTCAGTAAGCTGATTCCATTACTCCTTGTTTGGTTTGGGTAGTGGGTTACTAACCATTACCCTTACTTGAGGGTAACTTAAATCCTCAAAATGTTACTCTCCAAATTAGAGGAGTATCAAAATTCTTTTCATTCCCTTTCAAGTTACAAGTGATTCATTTCCATTGTTGAACCAAAAACCCAATAAAAGTAACAATTATTATTGTTGCCATTCCTTCCCTCTACTTGATTCTATTTCCGGCAATGTTGATGCGTGTGTGGAACCTAAGGAGATGGAGGTATTGGGTTCACCTTTCTTCCTTTTTGTTAATTTTTGATGTGTGAAATTAGCTAAATCAGTTTCTTATTGGTTTAATTAATGTTGTGAGCTAAGTTTAGCTAGTTTAGTCTAGGTGAGGATTAAGTAATTAGAATATAAGTGGAGATAATTTCTAAATTGGGAATTTGTTATGGTTTTGTTTTTCTAGTTTAGATTAATTTAAGATTGGTTATTGATTATTGTTATTGTTGTGAGGTGATTGTTGGAGGATGATTATGGAGTGGAGTATCATTTGGAATTCAAGAACAATGAAGGAGGTTGTGTTGTTGGAATTTAGTTTTGCATATGAGGTAACTTTTATGTTCAGTAAAATAATATATTTATACCCTCATGTGTGTGGATCTCTATATTTTGTTTTTGATACTTAAGTTCGTTTGTTTTTGACCAAAATATATTAACATGCAAATAACTAATGTTCCATAATATTAGATAAATAATTTTAAAAAAATTACGTAGATATTTAGCAAGTAATAGCTCAAGCAAGAGTGATGGAATGTATTCTTATATTTAGGCGCAAGCCGAAACCTTCGGCCATTCCCAATAATTGGTCTTGTGTGAACCTATGAGACGTAAACTACAAATTCGTCTGAGCGCGGATGGGGAAACTTCGGCAATCCGAAAGAACAATAACAAATGGACTGCAAACCCATTTTTTGCGAGTAGGGTTTTAGCCACTGAAAGAGGTTTTGTATTTCTTTTGAGAGACAAGTGAAGAGAGTATAAAGAACTGCGGATTTTTGTTATTTTTTCCTTTGCTTGGATTGAAAAACAATGTTGGGGTGAAAAATACCCGATCGATTCATAACTGTTGTAATTTTGTAAACGTTATAATGTTCACAAATACTTATTTATTACATGCTTCCGGCCACACACACAGTGTGGCCGCCACATGCGCGCATCAGCTCCATCGACTCATTTTCAATATGCCATATCTCACTCGTTTTTCATTGGAAATGAACTTTTGATCTAGTGCTGGAAAGTTATCGATCCAAATTTTCATCTCCAACTTGAATCTTTCAAAATTGTTGAGTGTGATGTGAGAAATTTCCATTGGAAGTTGACTCAATTGTTCATAAGAGTAAATTGATTAGTATAAACTTTTGTTATAAACTTATAAGAGTAACATCATTTGCTTATAAGGGTAACCCTTTTATTATTAAGGCCTTGTTTGGTTGAGCTTTTTGGGGGGCTTGGAAACGGATTCAGTAATCTGAATCCATTACCCCTTGTTTGATTTGGGTAGTGAATTACTAACCATTACCCTTACTTGAGGGTAACTTAAATCCTCAAAATGTTACCCTCCAAATTAGAGGAGTATCAAAAAAAAATTCATTCCCTTACAAGTTACAAGTGATTTCTTTCCATTGTTGAGCCAAAAATCCAATAAAAGTAATAATTATTATTGTTCCCATTCCTTCCCTCTACTTGATTCCATTTCCGGCAATGTTGATGCGTGTGTGGAACCTGAGGAGATGGAGGTATTGAGTTCACCTTTCTTCTTTTTTTATTAATTTTTGATGTGTGAATTTAGCTAAATCAGTTTCTTTTTGGTTTAATTACTGTTGTGAGCTAAGTTTAGCTAATTTAGTTTAGGTGAGGATTAAGTAATATATAAGTGGAGATAATTTCTAAATTGGGAATTTGTTATGATTTCGTTTTTCGAGTTTAGATTAATTTAAGATTGGTTATTGATTATTGTTATTGTTGTGAGGTGATTGTTGGAGGATTATTATGGAGTGGAGTATCATTTGGAATTCAAGAACAATGAAGTAGGTTGCATATGAGGTAACTTTTGTGTTCAGTAAAATAATATATTTATGCCCTTATATGTGTGGATCTCTATGTTCTGTTTTTGATACTTAAGTTCGTATGTTTTTGACAAAAATGTATTAACATGCAAATAACAAATGTTCCATAATATTAGATAAATAATTTTGAAAAAAAATGCGTAGATATTTAGCAAGTAATAGCTCAAGCTAGAGTGATGGAATGTATAATTGCATTTAGGCGCAAGCCGAAACCTTCGGCCATTCCCAATAATTGGTCTCGTGCGAGCCTATGAGACATAAAGTAAAACTATAAATAGGATATAAGTGGGCAAATTTCCACGAATTCAAGAAAGTTGGAAAATATTTGATGAAAAAAAGAGAAATAATAAAAGAACTACAAATTCGTCAGAGGGCGGATGGGGAAACTTCGGTAATCCGAAAGAACAGCAACAAATGGACTGCAAACCCATTTTTTGCGAGTAGGGTTTTAGCCACTGAAACAGGTTTATTAATTTATTTCGAGAGACAAGTGAAGAGAGTATAAAGAACTACGAATTTTTGTTATTTTTTTATTTGCTTGGATTGGAAAACAATGTTGGGGTGAAAAATACCCGATCGATTCATATCTGTTGTAATTTTGTAAACGTTATAATGTTCAAAAATACTTATTTATTATATGTGTCCGGCCACACACACAGTGTGGCCGCCACACGCGCGCATCAGCTCCATCGACTCATCTTTAATATGCCATATCTCACTCGTTTTTCATTAGAATTGAACTTTTGATCAGGTGCTGGAAAGTTATCGATCCAAATTTTCATTTCCAACTTGAATGTTTCAAAATTGTTGAGTGTGATGTGAGAAATGTCCATTTGAAGTTGACTCATTTGTTCATAAGAGTAAATTGATTAGTAGAAACTTTTGTTATAAACTTACAAGAGTAACATCATTTGATTATAAGGGTAACTCCCTTTATTATTAAGGCTTTGTTTGGTTGAGCTTTTTGGGGGGGCTTGGAAACGGATTCAGTAATCTGAATCCATTACTCCTTGTTTGGTTTGGGTAATGAATTACTAACCATTACCCTTACTTGAGGGTAACTTAAATCCTCAAAATGTTACCCTCCAAATTAGAGGAGTATCAAAATTCTTTTCATTCCCTTACAAGTTACAAGTGATTCCTTTCCATTGTTGATCCAAAAACCCAATAAAAGTAATAATTATTATTGTTCCCATTCCTTCCCTCTACTTGATTCCATTTTCAGCAATGTTGATGCGTGTGTGGAACCTGAGGAGATGGAGGTATTGAGTTCACCTTTCATCCATTTTTGGTAATTTTTGATGTGTGAAATTAGCTAAATCAGTTTCTTATTGGTTTAATTAATGTTGTGAGCTAAGTTTAGCTAGTTTAGTTTAGGTGAGGATTATGTAATTAGAATATAAGTGGAGATAATTTCTAAATTGGGAATTTGTTATGGTTTCGTTTTTCTAGTTTAGATTAATTTAAGATTGGTTATTGATTATTGTTATTGTTCTGAGGTGATTGTTGGAGGATTATTATGGAGTGGAGTATCATTTGGAATTCAAGAACAATGAAGGAGGTTGTGTTGTTGGAATTTGAATTTGCATATGAGGTAACTTTTATGTTCAGTAAAATAATATATTTATGCCCTTATGTGTGTGGATCTCTATGTTCTGTTTTTTATACTTAAGTTCGTATGTTTTTGACAAAAATGTATTAACATGCAAATAAATAATGTTCCATAATATTAGATAAATAATTTTAAAAAAATTGCGTAGATATTTAGCAAGTATTAGCTCAAGCAAGAGTGATGGAATGTATTCTTACATTTAGGCGCAAGCCGAAACCTTCGGCCATTCGCAATAATTGGTCTCGTGCGAACCTATGAGACATAAACCAAAACTATAAATAGGATATAAGTGGGCAAATTTCCATGAATTCAAAAAAGTTGGACAGAATTTGACGAAAGAAAGAGAAATAATGAAAGAACAATAAATTCTTCAGAGCGCGGATGGGGAAACTTCTGCAATCCGAAAGAACATCAACAAATGGACTGCAAACCCATTTTTTGCGAGTAGGGTTTTAGCCACTGAAATAGGTTTTTTATTTATTTTGAGAGACAAGTGAAGAAAGTATAAATTACTGCGGATTTTTGTTATTTTTTTCTTTGCTTGGATTGGAAAACAATGTTGGGGTGAAAAATAACCGATCGATTCATAGCTGTTGTAATTTTGTAAACGTTATAATGTTCACAAATACTTATTTATTATATGTGTCCGGCCACACACACAGTGTTGCCGCCACATGCGCGCATCAGCTCCATTGACTCATCTTCAATATGCCATATCTCACTCGTTTTTCATTGGAATTGAACTTTTGATCAGGTGCTGGAAAGTTATCGATCCAAATTTTCATCTCCAACTTGAATCTTTCGAAATTGTTGAGTGTGATGTGAGAAATGTCCATTTGAAGTTGATTCAATTGTTCATAAGAGTAAATTGATTAGTATAAAATTTTGTTATAAACTTATAAGAGTAACATCATTTGCTTATAAGGGTAACCCTTTTATTATTAAGGCATTGTTTGGTTGAGCTTTTTGGGGGGCTTGGAAACGGATTCAGTAATCTGAACCATTACTCCTTGTTTGGTTTGGGTAGTGGGTTACTAACCATTACCCTTACTTCAGGGTAACTTAAATCCTCAAAATGTTACCCTCCAAATTAGAGGAGTATCAAAAAAAATTCATTCCCTTACAAGTTACAAGTGATTTCTTTCCATTGTTGAACCAAAAATCCAATAAAAGTAATAATTATTATTGTTCCCATTCCTTCCCTCAACATGATTCTATTACCGACAATGTGGATGCGTGTGTGGAACCTAAGGACATGGAGGTATTGAGTTCACCTTTCTTCCTTTTTTGTTAATTTTTGATGTGTGAAATTAGCTGAATCAGTTTCTTATTGGTTTAATTAATGTTGTGAGCTATGTTTAGCTAGTTTAGTTTAGGTGAGGATCAAGTAATTAGAATATAAATGGAGATAATTTCTAAATTGGGAATTTGTTATGGTTTTGTTTTTCTAATTTAGATTAATTTAAGATTGGTTATTGATTATTGTTATTGTTGTGAGGTGATTGTTGGAGGATGATTATGGAGTGGAGTATAATTTGGAATTCAAGAACAATGAAGGAGGTTGTGTTGTTGGAATTTGGATTTGCATATGAAGTAACTTTTATGTTCAGTAAAATAATATATTTATGCCCTTATGTGTGTGGATCTCTATGTTCTATTTTTGATACTTAAGTTCGTACTATGGCCATAGATATGAATGTGTTGCTTGTGGAAATGTCATTGAATGATTATGAATACGCAAATATTTTGTTGGCTTAGTTTATAAACTGAAAATAGAAAGTGAGCAAGGTATGGGTGGAGGACGATTGCTCTTTAGACCTGATATGGTCGGCTACACCCTATAACGAACATTGGAGGTAGTATTATTGTGCTCCATAACGAACCTTGGAGGTGGTGTTTGTCCAAATCCTGTACTTGCCACTGATTTGCTTAAGAGAATGAGCTATGCCAGTGTTGTAATGAAAAGAAATGATTTAAAACAAAGTTATGTTTAACAGGATGAAGTAAAGGTTAAGAGTTTCTACTCATTTTGGAAATTTATTTGTTTTGTATTCTTCTCTACATCTGCAGGTTTGGTATTATGAGCTTGAAACTAGAAGTGGAGCGAGATTAAGATTCTATGCATTATGGATTGAGAATAGTTCTCAAAGATACTTCAATGTATATAATTATTGCGAATTAAGTCAAGATATTTGTGTATTTAAGGATTTATTTTTCCGCTGCGATTTTAATTAATTAAGAATTGATTCTATGTAATCCCCCATAAATTCATGAATTTTATAAATATATTTTAATGTATAGTTATTTATATTTCAGTATATTTTAGTATTTAAATGATTTATTTCTTCAAAGGTGGACTATTTGAAAGTCAATGGAATTATTTAAATGATTTAAGGAAGTCAAATCTTTTATTAAGTCATGCTTTGAAAAATATTTGAAATGTTTCAAACACTTTTCGGATTTGGAAAAGGATTCCTAATTGGGTTTGAGGAACCCAAACACTTTTTGATTTGGAAAAGGATTTCTAGTTTGAGCCCAATTTCCTTTTCCTAAGCCCACAAGGGGAAACCATAAAAACCCCATAAACCCCCAATTTTTCCCATACAATTATTTTCTCTCTCCTCCTTCCTCCCACAATTTCGGCCCTCCTTATTTCTTCTCTCTCTCTCTTCGGTTTATGTCCTCCCTCTCCTTCGACCTTCACTTCTTTCCTCGCCGGCTGCTGCAGTCCCGTCGGCCGTTTACCGACCGCCGAAAGTTGTCGCTGCCTCCCCGTCGGCGTCTCTTATCTTCTTCCTTTGCTTTGGTTAATTTCTTCCTCCTCAAGTTTTATTTATTCAAATTTTATGTTTTAAAGATTTTTTTTAATTTAATTATGTTTCAAAGTTTAGTTTGATTATTTATTTATGAATCTAAGTTTATATAATTTATGTATTGAAGAAATAAAAATTCAGATTTGCATATTAAGTTTGAATTGAATTTTTAATTATCAAAGCATGGATTTTTTAGGATTTTAAAGGTTGGAAATTATAGTAGTATGTTATAAGTTATGAGATTGATTATTTTTATGACTTTAATTATGTTTAAATATGCTTTAAGGGAGTTTTAATATATAATATATTGCTGGAAATTTAAAGGGAGTATTGATATGGAGTTTTATGATTTTAAAGCATGAGTTTTTGAGAGTTTTTAACAACTAGTGTTGTTTGGTATGCTTGTCCAGCAAGTAAACTAGTTTCCCTTAGATGTTCTTCACTTGGAGACTTGTGCAACGATGTCTGAATCTAGCCAATCTAAACCTGAGCTTCGTTCCCGAACCCCGCAAAAAGGGACCCATCCCGGAGGTTTGGGTGGTGGTTCCCCTTCCGGGCTTAATTCAGAATCATGAGTTTGAAGGAAAAAGTAGGGATAGAGAGAGAAAGTGAGAGATTATTTCCACATAGTAAGATTGCATTCAATTACCTTTCTCCTGATTTCTGGGGTATTTATAGTGGTTGTGATATGACTGGTGTCTTTTCATGGTACCCTAGAATAAAGGCACCTGATTAGCTAAGCAATCAAATCACGACACTTGGCAGGCTACGGTTGGAGATAGATCATCAACCAATCACCAGCAGCCATTTCAGGGATTTGGGCTCTAACTAACCTTTGGACCAGAAAGTGAGCCTTTTTCCCCAACCTGAGCAGAACCCAATGGTTAAACCATCTTCCTGTATTTCTTCTGGTGGGACACGTGTACGGTCCAGATGGAGCCATGTGTCTCAAGCAGAGCCGTCGATAGTTTAGGCTACAACATTTGCCCCTAAAAGGGTTTTTACTGTTGGCCCATATGACGGTTAAGGCCCTTTTACCTAAGCAAGTCACCTCAAATTCGAAAGAGGCAAAGGCGCGCCATATTTTGGGACTTACCGGTCACATATGACCGTTTTACTCATTACCGGCCAACTTTTAACTCGCCAAGAGGTTTTTCACCCCCTATATATATGCTTACTTTGCCTTCATTAAACCATTTCACACCTTGAGAGAAATTTTCTAGAGAGAGAGGCCATGCATTTCTTGTTCTAGAGAGAGAGAGAGAGATCGTCTAGTTTTCGTTTTCTTCACCGAACCGTCCAAGCGTTTCGTCAGGTATCTTTTCTTTTGTTTTTTCTTTATTCTTTATTCTTTCTTAGAAAATCAATAAAATGGATTCCTCTTCTTTGTCGAATAATCCTGGCCGCCCAAGAGTTGGTCTAGACCCTAGAACTGAGTATATATTTTTTGGTCTTCTTCGGCACATTCTAGAGTTGGGCCTATTCGGGCCGAGTATATATTTTTTTATGATTTTGGCCGGCAAAGTCAGACGACCCAGTCTTTACCTGTGCAGGGTAATCTGGCGCGCGTCAAGCAAACGACCCGTCTAAGACGAAGGATAATACTTCCGACCGATAGCTTTGAAATGGAAGAATCTACTGGACGAGTTCCAGAAGTGACGAGGGAGGCCCAAAGTGCTCAACCTTTGACCGGGCCTCCTTCCCCTGACCACTGTGTTGATGAACTGGAAATAAACCCTGAGGCCAGTCCTTATGGCAGGGACATCGATATGGAGGAAGCCGGCGAGGATAATAACGGGAGTGAATCCGGCACTGCCAAAGAGTCGGACGAACCCTCCACTACCTCGTCTGAGATTAGGAGACGCTTAGGTCCCCTTTCTGACCCCGCCTTTATCTAAGTCAATCGTAAATGGTTAGAAAAGATAGGACCTGACCCCAGCTACTTGTCCACTTATATGCCCATGCCGGGCTTCTCTTTCGGCATACCTAATAAGGAGGCCACGATTCTGAGCGCTCCCAAGAACCACTTCGCCATTCACAAGCTAGCCTTGGACGCGGGATTGAGGTTCCCTCTCCACGACTTTATAGAGCAGGTGCTAAGGTATTATAACATCGGCCATAATCAGTTGGCGCCTAATGCCTGGTACAACGTGTTGACATTCATAGCCGTCTGCGAGTTGCGCGGCCTGGCTCTTTCTCTCCAAGCCTTCACCCACATACATTATGTGGCTAAGGTTCCAGGGGTTGTGGACGGAACGTGGCTCAGCATCTGCAACCGCCCCGGATTTCTTACCGCTTGGGGCAAGCCGTCGAAGATGCACGACTGGAAAGCCGACTTCATCTTCCTACGAGCGGCCAACGACTTTGCCACTGAGGGCTATCGTTTTTATAACCGAGCCGTCACTAATACTGGGCGAGGGAAGTCCTGGTTGGAGTTGGAGGACTAGTACGACGAAGAGGTGGTGGATTACTTTAGAATAAAGGAGTATTCCAGACCGGATCAAGCATCCTTTAAAGGGCCAGCTAACTGGATATCCTTTAAAGAGATGTTTTATAATGATAACTTCTTGGTCGCCGCCGGCTTGCAGTTGACCGATGATAGAGGTATACATTAAAAACTTCGAGTAAAATGCCTCGCCCATAGCATCGGACTAACCCTTTCATTTCTTTTTGCAGATTCAGCCAGAGCCCTTCTCAGAGGATCTTGGACGGGAGATATCAAAATGTCCAAGTTTACTGACAACTTGTGGAAGGAGTTCGCTAAGACTAGTGCTGAGAAAAGGGCTGAAACCCTGGTAAATGCATATGTATATATATATATATATAATTTTTTTTTTGGACGAGGATCGTTCTGGCCCGTCCAAGTTGATTTCAAATACTTTGGACGAAGATCACTCGAGGAAGGAAGGCGTCCATGCCTTGGACGGCTACTTTCTCCGGATCTTCCTCGTCTGAGTTGTTTAATGGCTTTGGACGAGGATCATTCGGGTTCGTCCAAGTTAATTTCCAACACTTGGACGAAAATCACCCGAGGAAGGAAGGCGTCCATGCTTAGACGGCCACCTTCTCCGGGTCTTCCTCGTCTGAGTGGTTTTAATATCCTTGGACGAGGATCGCTCTGGTCCGTCCAGGTTGATTTCCAATACTTGGACGAAGATCACTCGAGGGAGGAAGGCGTCCATGCTTGGACGGCTACCTTCTCCGGATCTTCCTCGTCTGAGTGGTTTTTATGGCCTTGGACGAGGATCGTTGTGGTCCGTCCAATTTTGGACGGCTTCCTGCTTTGCACCACTCTCGTCTGGAACATGAAGAATACTTTGGACGAGGTTACCTTGGAAAAAAGAGGTCGTCCATGCTTGGACGGCTTCATCCGGTGGTCAATTCTCGTCTGGAGCTCAGTAATTCGATTAAAGTTTTATTCTTTGGACGATCAGATTATTGTTTATTTTTGCAGAAAAGTGCCCCAACCAACAAGGCCCCGCCTGGGAAATCTTCTTCGTCCAAGAAGAGACCTACATCGGCTGGGGATCAGCTTGCAGCCAAAAAGCCTAAGGGCTTCACAAAGAAAAAACGGAGAAGGCTACTCCGTCTGGCAAGGGAGTTGGAGAGAAAACCATTCATCCTCCAAAGGACAAGGCTCTGAAGGAGGAGCCGTCCGCTGATTCCCCGGCCGTGGGGGAGAAGAGTTATGTTCCTGCTGATCAGTTGGCTATAATTCCAGCTGATCAATCTGAGGCCAGACCAGACTCGGCTATGGCACTGGTTGTTCCGGAGCCGGGGACGGCTACTGACAACATACCAGGCTTCAGCGGCTCGGTGGCGAAGCTAGTCTCACAGATGCCGTTATCTATTAGGACGACATCCTTATCTTCGGGTGAGTCATATTATCCAAATAGAGTTAGGACGGTGCGGGTCCAGCTTCTGGCTCGCAGTATTTTAGCTGAGGAATGGGCGAGGGAGCTTAGGAATGAAAATAAGCATCTCGTCCACCAAGCTACGACGGCTGGCGACAAGGCCATGCACGACATTCAACTGGCGGAGACTCTCCACCGTCAATCAAGGGAGGCTTGGGAAAAATGGTCGGCCACACTGGAGGCTAACAACCAACTGTATCTCGTCACCATCAACCAGTTGTACAAGGATCAGGATAAATTGAGACTGGCCTTGGACACCGTCTCAACTGAGTTGACAGGTGAGAGAGACACTGCCCTTTTGGCCGCCGTTCAACTTAGAAGGGAGAATATCCTTTTAAGGGCTCGAAATGCTCGGCTGAAGAAGGAAGCGACCCATGCCTTTGATGACGCTAGAGAAGGCTTGAAGCAAGTCATTGAGACGTCCAAAGACTGGGCCGTCAAGGCTTTTGAGATGCTGGCAGAGCCTCATGAGATCCCCAGCTTTGTTCGGCATCTAGAATTTCAGGAGAGCGTTCACCGTGCAATGGTGACTGCTGAAGAGCCTCCTGAATTCTTGGAATCGGATGAAGAAGTTGCGGACGAGGACGGGTCTCCTGAGGACGACCAAGAAACTCCTGCTGAATGAGATGCCTAGTTTTAGGTTTATTTTTTTAAGTTTCTTGGCTTGTTTGCCGTCGTAGCTTTATCTATTCTTTTTGTTTTATACTGAACTGTAAGTCGCTTTTACAAGTATATAATGAAATGACCTTTTGCCAATGCTTGTCCTTTCTTACTTAGTCGTCATTGCCACTTATCTTAGCAGTAGATACATCTTGTCCTTATCTTTGGACGGTCTTCTTACTTAAAATAGATAGGACTCGTCCTGTTTTTTGAGCGGACTTTAAGCTTTGTGAAGGAAAGAGTATCATCCTTGTCATCGGAGAGTGTGCCGTCCTTATCCTTGGACGGTCTCCAGGCTTGGTCAAGGGAAAAGTGAGTTTTGTCCTCGTCTTTGGACGATCTTCGAGACTTCCCTCAAAATCACTAAGTATAATTGTGACTCGTCCTTCAAACTTGGCTCGTCCTAAAAGTATAATTGTTTTCGCTGTATCCCCCCCTTCTTGAGCTTAGCGCATCCTTGTATTCTGGACGAGCTTTGCCCCAAGAGGGAAAGCGACCAATATTGGCCGAGCAAACCTGAACTCCTTCGTTTAGGACGAACTTAGTTACTTGTGGACAATTTATTTATTGCGTTTTATGGACGACCCATGCTTTGGACGCCTTCCTTGAGGAGGCAATGCTCGTCTTGAAGTAGTGAACCCTTACTTAGCTCGTCCTGGTCTTTGGACGATTTTCAAGTTTACTTGAGAAAAGGTGAGTTTCGTCCTTGTCTTTGGACGGTTTTCATCTTTCCTCAAAGAAACCAAGTAAAAATGTGGCTCGTCCTTATCTCTGGACGATCTTAAAACTTAGTTAAGGAAAGGGTGAATCTCATCCTTGTCTTTGGACGATCCGCTGACTTTTCTTAAAGAAGCTAAGTATAATTGTGGCACGTCCCTCAAACTTGACTTGTCCTAAAAGTTCCACGGTCTTAGCTGTATCCCCCCCTTCTTGGGCTTAGCTCATCCTTGTATTCTGGACGAGCTTTGCACCAAGAAGGAGAGCGGTCAACATTGGCCGAGCCAACGTGAACTCTTTTGTTTAGGATGAGCTTAGTCATTTGTAGGTAATTTATATATTGCTGTTTATGGACGAACCATGGTTTGGCCGGCTTCCTTGAGGAAGCAACGCTCGTCTTGAAGTAGTGAACCCTAACTAGGGCCTTTACTACTTAGATGTCCTTGTATTTGAGAGTAAGATTCCTTTACTAAGGCTTGCTTACTTCTGGACAGATTCCCTAATAGAGACCTTGACGTTTCTCTTACTAGAGATTTTTGTCAATTGGTTGGCCATATGTGTGATGCACCCTGTGGGTTTACTACACTTTGGTCGGTTTCTCTGAGGAAGTGATGTTCGCCGGAGAAATGGGTATTCCCTGTTTTGAAGTTTATTGTCGATCTTTTACTTTGGACGTTTTATTGTTCTTTGTAATTTTGTCTAAGTTAATGTCACTTTTAGACCACTAGACCAGCTGGTGGTAAAAATGCCCCAAAGTGAACAACTTAGTAAAAAATAGAGGAACAATATAGGGAGAAAGTAGAAATTGTATTATATGAATTTTGCTTGACGAAGTGCCAAGATACATGTATACATTTCTAGTTCTCTTTTTTGTGTCGTGGCACTTGTTTTGGGTTACAAACTACCGTAAAATTCTTGTCGATTAACCGAGCCGACGTGGTACTTCTTCAATGTGTCCGAGTTCCAAGTGCGTTGTATTGGTCGTCCATCCATATCTTGGAGACGAAAAGTTCCGCTTCGCACTTCCTGGACTATCAGATAGGGGCCTTCCCAATTTGGTGTCGGTTACCCAGTTCCCGAGCTCGGCCAACAACCTTCCATCTTTCTCGTAACCAAATCCCCTACCTTGAGCGGTCGTCTAGCAACTCTCTTGTTAAAGTCCCGAGCTATTCGCAGCTTAAACCATTGCATTCTTAGCAGCGCATTTCCCCTAACCTCTGGTACTTGGTCCAAGGCCGTGCGTAATGCAGCCCAGATGGCTTCTTCTGTGTACAACATCACTCTAAGGGTGGGTTCCTCAATCTCAATGGGCAAGACGGCTTCGCACCATAGACCAACATGAAGGGTGTCTCTCCCGTAGAGTTTTTAACCGTGGTTTCGATAGACCATAGCACCGCCTGTAGCTCTTCTACCCATAATCCCTTAGCATCATCCAAATTTTCTTGATTCCATTTGATAGGAGCTTGTTGAATGACTTTACTTGCCCATTGGCTTGTGGGTGGGCGACCGCAAAGAAATGGGCTTTGATTTCCTTTCCGCCAACCAATCTTTCAGCTTAGGTGTTTCAAACTCGTGGACCATTATCAAAGACGATGGACTGGGGCTTGCCAAAGCGAGTTATAATGCTCCTCCAAATGAAGCCCTTGACGTCATTCGTTGTTATACCCCGCATGGCTTCGACCTCCATCCATTTAGTGAAGTAATCCACGGTTACTAATTACGAACTTCTTTTGCCCACGGGCACAGGAAAGGTCCCGTAATATCCATGCCACATTTGGCAAAAGGCCGAGGGAACAAGATAGGAGTTAAGTAATTGGACGGCTTCTGATGTAGATTTCCGTGCTTCTGACAACTGTCGCACTTCTTTGCGTAGACAAGAGCATCTTCCTTTAAGGTAGGCAAGTAATACCCAGTCCTTAATGCCTTTTCTTCCAATGCTCTTCCCCAATGTGGCATGCACAAGCTCCTTCATGCACTAGTGGAAAAAACGCTATATGTCACAACACAACCGTTGCGGTCCTTAAGAGAACCGTAGCCTGTAAATCCTCAAAAAAATTAGGGGAAAAGTGGGAACATAAACCGCCGCGGTCTTGAGAAAACCGCAACAGCCTAACGTAAAACCGATGCGGTTCTCCATTAACCGTTGCGGTTTTGTGAACCGCAATGTTAATTTTGTTATTTTTTAACCCAACAATTACCAAGCCAACTCTCCCCTGCTCCTTACAATGCGGAGCCCCCAAATTTTCCTATCAATGCCCGCCCAACTCTCCCGCCCCTCTCTCCTCTCTCTTCCTCTTCCTCTCTTCCCCTTCACTCAACCCCTTCACCACCAGATCCACTCTCCTCTAAACCAAAATCTGCAACCACTAACTCTCCCCCATCGAAGAAGGAAGAAGGCAAAGACGGCGAAGGAAGAAGACGAAAAGGCGAAGAGGCGAAGAAGGAAGACGGCGAGGAAGAAGACGAAAAATCGAGGAGACGAAGAAAAAGGACGAAGACGAAGAAGAAAAAGACCAATCTCTAATTTAGGGTTTGTAAATTTTGTTTTTTATAATTATTTTAATTTTTTGTCGATTTTTTCGTTTTCATTTCTTTCGTAATTTCTTATTGATTTTCGTTTTCTTTTAATGTTCGATCGTGGTGCTTCAATCTCGCTTTCGCATTCAATAGCTTTCTTTCTCCTCGCTTAATTTTTAGTTGCGTTTTTATTGTGGGCATTTTTTCAGTGATGTTTGATTAATTTTATAATCTAAATTGATATTTCATACTTGGATATTTGGATTGATTGGGTATTTATATGGTATACTCCATTATGTACTTGATGGTTGATAGATTGTTTTCTATTTTCAAAAGTTCATAATTCAATTATTGATTTTTTTATTGTTTTAGTTATGTGTTATTTCTCGTTCAAAATTGGAATTAATGGAGTTTAGTTCTTCTTGTCAATTGGGTATGCGCAGAAGCTTTCTGACAAAAAAGATGTGGGAACTTTTGGAATGCCTGCGCTTTTTGATCCTCCTTACATTTTGCAGCACAAAGTATAACTTCTTCCTTCTTTTTTAATTCTTCTCAATTTCACAACTTCATCTATTTTTTAGCTCTTAATTTTTAGTTTTTGTTTTGAATAAGTAGTGTAGTTTCTTGTTTTATTGCTTCATGAATGTACCCAATTCATCCACATTTTGGGATTTATGACTTAGAAAGTTCTTTTTTTCTATAATTTGGGTTTTGAGGGTAATACTGATTTATTTTCTGGTTATATTTTATATATGTGATCCTTCTTTCTGATTAGCCTTATACTAGCTTTGCTAGTGTAATGTTTTATTTGTTTAGTATGTGGAGAATTTGGAAATCGTGGTTGCTTTGGTAAATACTTATTTTAGTATGATGAGCCTTTGAAAAACTTAGTATCGGAAAATATATATTGTCGTGTTCGCAATTGTAGTAGAGGTGTGAATTTGAGTTCTTGTGGTAGGTTTGGTAATTTGCAAGAACACCACCAGATGTGGCCTTTGCTAAGGCGTGGTTTGAGGAGATGAAAATGTGTGCAACGTTATGCCTAACTAGGTCATACTGGTAACGAGGTGTTTCGAAAGATGTGACTAGAAGATCAAAAGCTAATGTGCTATGTAAGTAAGGAGAGTGAGCAGTATAGTAGATTTGTTGATGGCGGGGAATAAGTAGATATAATTGGTAGAAACTAGGTCATTCTTGGTGGGTGGGGCAAAGGGCAGGGGGGGGGACAAAGGCAGTGGGGTCTGGACAGCGGACATGCTAGAGGTGCAGTGGGTTTTTTCTGAAGCCCTTTTTATGTTGCAATACTAATACATTGAATATGTTATAATTAATTACTTAATGAAAATAATTAGTGGCATAACTGATGCTTCATGTATAGGATATTTGATACTAGATTTTTGTTCTAGTTCATTCTGCATCAGGTTTATAAATTGTATGACCTGATGGTTCTATAACTTAAACACATAGCACTAACATTCACTTTTCTGATATTTTCACAAGTTACATCATCATTTTGAAGAGTAATTTCGATTTAATGAATAACTTTGATTGCGTTTCCTATCAAATGCATGTATTTTTCTTTTTCCTCTTTAATCACATTCTTCCATGTTTATATTGCATGAACTTTTGTTATCGTCCGCTCTTTCGAATCTAAAACCCGACTCCCCTCGGCTATACGTAAAGCCGCATTGATGACGAATTAATGATGCAGTAAGGTAGTCACTTATACCCGCTTTTGAGCATTTTACATACGGGTTCTAAATCCGCATTCTACAGAGTGATCCAAGGTATATATGTATTATTTTGATATTTTCTTTGTGGTGTAAAGTACATATGTTAAGATCATGTAAAATTCTCGGTTCCATTTGATGGTTGGGCACCTTTTGCTTGTTATAAGCTCGAAATCAAGTTCGCATTCCAATAAAAATTGATTGATAATGCGTAGGGAATGTGGTGAAGTTTAGAGGTCTTGTTTGTTTATCTCGAAAGTGACTGACAAACTAAGGAGGTGTATTATAAGAGTTTCTTTATAAGCTTTCAACTAACTGCAATATATAGATTACGATCATAGAGCTACTGGATGTTTCATTTTTAATTAGCAAGCTATAGCAAACTATGTATTTTCTATTGAAAGTTTTGAAAACATGATATATGTATGTCATGTCCTAATAGGATTTTAAACTAAAAGTTGTGTTCTCTCGCTTGCCAACCTTCTCCTTTTGCTCATATTCTCTCGCTTTGATGATGAACATATGGTTTGGGAGGCTTGTTGCATTGTTTTGAATGTTATTTAATATGGTTCATATGGAGAATTGACCTATGCGATTGCCGCTTTATAATTATGTGTTGGATACTATGTTTAGTTTTTATTTTTATGTTTGATTTTATCTTTGAAGGATTATCCTCTACAAGGTTCCCCCCCCCTTGCACCACCCTCCCCTTACGCCCCCGCACGCCCCCTCCCCCTACGCCCCCTTCCCTACCCTTCCCTTGCACCCCCGCACACACCCCCTCATGCTACCCCCGTACATGAAGATATTTGCCTTTATTTAATCTAGAAATTTGCCTTTATTTAATCTAAAAAGTAAAACCTTAGCATATTTATGGGTTTTCAAGACTAAAGTCCATGATTAGTTTATCTGTTTGAGCTACTACAAGTGCCTCTCTCTTAATTTAATCTCCCTTGCACATTCCCCCCCTCTTGCTACCCCGCTACACACCCCCTCTTGCTGCCCCCTACACATCCCCTCCCCCGCACAACCCCTCCAATTTTAGCATGATTCTCGAGTTGGACCGCATTTGTGTCGCTTGCTTTTTAGGTGGCTTAGATGTAATGGAAAATCTATTTTGTTTATTCGACGTAATCTTATAGTTAAGATTTTTGACTTGTACAAAAGATGGTAGTTTCCTAAGTCGCCTATGCAACTACTTATAGATAAACCGGTTTTCCTCTTGTGATGTAGGTAAAGTAAGATCGTAAGTTGCATATGGTTGGGCATTTTTGGTGCATTTAGATTGCTCGTATATGGAAGGATGAGTATTATCTTTTCATCCACCTCTAAGTAGGATAGTAGGTTGCTTTTACTCCCGTATTTTTGTATGGAATTAGATCGCTTAGATCCGGGAAGGATGAATGTTATCTATACACATTAACTTGGGAGTAATATAATTTCTTCTCGCTTTTAATTATTCGGGTGCTATATAAGAAATATTTTCTTTCTTCTTTCTCCGAAATGGTAGAAAGAGAAGAGTTTGCAAGATCCTCGAGTTTGTGGAAATAAGGCTTTAATTCTCATCCTATTCTGATGCACATATGCCTAAAGCCTTTAATACACTAAGCCATATAAATTTGTCATTTGTTTTCTATGAGTGGATGTATCGTTCTTGATGTTTTTACTTTTGTTGCTGAAGCTGCTTCTTTCTCTAATCTTTCTGAACCAAGAGTGAATTTCTTGGATTTATCTACAACCACGAAGAATGAAAGCCTAATGTCGCCCATATCTTGCCTACAGTGCAGTGTTCTTGCTTGTTTCCCACCACCGACATTTGCTCGTTATGATGAATATGACAACATAAGTTCTTTCAAGAGTATACCGTAGATAGAAATCCATTTAACGTCTAATGGTGTTGTGCTTTCTCATATAAAGAACTTGAAGGTGGATTTGTCAAAACTGGGGAGATGTGTCCATTATCCATTTGCGTGTTACATACATACATCATTAATGTATCCTACTTCACTTTGCAGATTAGAGTATCGAGATCAACATGTAGAGAATATGTTTTTGATCTCCGGGCTTCAGAGCACTCGGATTTGAAGGAGATATCTGCTTCCGAATCAGTTTCCGATGCTGTAAAGTCTATGACAAATAGGAAGAAGTTTCCATTGCTGATCTTATTAATGGATCACTCACTCAGTGCATATTATTATGAAGCATAATATGCATGTCAAACATGAATAAACCTTTTAGATTGACATTGATATCTCAATTTCTCTAATCTGCAGAGCATATCTCCGTAATGTGCAAAAAGATTTACAAAATTTAGGGAGAGGAAGGGCCTCGATCGAGAAGGATGTGGTATGAGCAGCTTTTACCATAGAATAGATAAAACATTGAAAGGGTTTAAAATAAGATTCTATATTCGAGAAATTGTAAGCGTGCTAAAGCAAACTTTTAACTATGTAAATTACTAAATTTCATATCCTTCATTGCTTTGTAAGATGCCAACTGACACGATCATTTTCTTTCTATGATGGAGATGATAATCCAAATGTCAATCTTCTACATGATATACTCGCTAACGTATTCATTTTACAATTTTGACCTTGGTTATTGTCAGTAATCCTTGTCTTGATGACATTCAGGAATATCATGCTATCTTCGTGTGTTTGATTGGATTTTCTCGATAAGTATATTCTTATGTAGGGTATGAGTGATTATCTCGTCCCCTTTATTGTTCGTCATGGAGGATGAGTTTGAAGTATTTTGGTGTTTTGCTGCACTAATGGAACGCGTGGGACCAAATTTCAACCGTGATCAAAGTGGCATGCATGCTCGCCTTTTCGCATTATCAAAGGTTTATGCCTTTGCTTTTTATACTCCATCCTCTTCGTTTTTTCGCATCATCAATGACTTTGGTCTATTTTGTTAAGTTTCTACCTTCAATTTAATAGCCTTGTGCATCGTTTCCGCAAGAGAACCGAATGCTGGAGTTGCTAGCATTTCCCTGTTCTATTTCAAAAGGAAGCCCCTCGTTTTTTTTTTTTTTTGTGCAAGAGAACCGAATGCGTCGGAGTTTATCGATGAGAAATTCGTGAGGGAGATTTCTATCACTCATCTTTATGAGACCGTGTTTTTGTCTAAAGCTCCTTAAATTGACTAATATATGCTGCTTTTAGATATATCATCTGAATTTTGAGGATTGGAATCTATCATTTTGAATGCGGAATTACGATATGTCATTTTCAACTCGAAATTTTGAGAAATAAGCACTTGAAACTCATTGTTTCTTAGACTTAATATTTAATGCTCCTAGAATTTTGATTTCATAAAAAATAGCACCTCTCTCTCAGAGGTACGATGTTGGAACATACTAGATCTTGTGTTTGTTTCGATTGGAGTTAACCGATTAAACCGTTTGCCGAATATGTGGAGAAATTTGAACAGAGTCCACCCCTTCACGTGGAAAGTGATTTATGTTTGTTCTCTTGTACACAAATCAAAGACTCCAAGCTTCGAGGAGGACGTTTGGCTCGTTGGTTGAGCTACATTGATATACATTTTAAAGGATTCTTTATTAGGATGCTAAGTTGAGCTACATTGATAGACATTGTAAAGGATTCTTTATTGGGATGCTAAGTTGAGCTACATTGATAGACATTGTATAGGATTCTTGTGCTTCAATTGAGCATAATATGCTTAATAAATTGAGTATTGATATATATTATTGATTTTGTATTGATTAATAATGAAAAATGCAAAAAAAAAAAAAAAAAAAATTGGTTTTTGGGGTGGTCAACCGCCGCGGTTTTGACCTAAAACCGCAGTTAATCATTGACCGCTGCGGTTTTGGACCCAAAACCGCAGCGGTAAATGATTAATCGATGCGGTCCGAACCGGCAGCAGCCTAAAATTTGGCTACCTGCTGCGTGTCCAACCGCCGAGGCCCAAAACCGCAGCAGTGGTTGAACTTTTTTCCACTAGTGATGGAGTTCCTTCAAGCACCTCTAGGCCATCTTCCCCGGTGATGCACTTGAGAAGAGGACGATTGATTGACTTCTTGTAAAGGGTCTCATCCCACAGTTCAAACCATTTATCTCTGCTTTTACATACTTTCGCCTTTACAGGTCTCAAGGCGCTCGTCCCCGTCTTCTTGTATTCTATTATAGGATCCATCCAAACCGCCTTCGGCTAAGAAACATGACTTGTTCTTAGTCATTGCTCTTTTTGGTTTAACCTCCCAAAACACTGTTCTTGGCGCATCACATTCAGCCGAGCTGGCCAATTTTGAGAGAGCTTCGTTGATGATTTTTCGACCTTGGTACTTGGTCGAGAACAAATCGTTTCAATGGCTCAATCTCATCCTCGATCGTACGCATATATTTGCTCATTGATGCTTCTTTACATTCGAAGTCTCCATTGACTTGACCGACGACTAAGAGAGAGTCCGATTTGGCCTCAATCTCGAGCCCCACCGCCTTACACATCTTAATCCCACTAGAAGTGCTTCATATTCAGCTTCGTTATTGGACGCTTGGAATTGGAACCTTTGCGCATATTCAAACTTGTCTCCTTCGGAGATTGACAAATGATTCCCGCCCCACATCCATTGACAAGTGGATGATCCATCCACCATGAGCGTCCAAGGGCTTCCTTCCTTCAATTCGGATCATATATAGGTTCTATAGCCGGCCGAGTAAGCTCAACTATAAAATCTCGCTAAGGCTTTCCCCTTAATAGCTTTTCTTGATTCAAAAGATATGTCGAACATGTTTAGCTCAACAAACCCCACTTCAAAGATTCGTCCAAGGCGGCTTCCATCTTTTGTAGAACTTGCCTCGTAGGTTGGTCTCGTATAGACTATTATACCGTGAGCCAAGAAATATGGCCTCAATTTTTCGCTTGCCATGACGAGTGCCAACCTAAACTTCTCGACCAGGTGTGTACCTACATTCCGCGTCCTTGAGCACATGACTCACGAAGTATATTGGGATTTGCACGTACTCTCTTTCACCAATAGAACAAGACTCACACTGGTGGAGACACGGCCAAGTATACAAACAGCGTTTTCCCCTCGGTTGACTCGACCAACCTAGGTAATTGACGAAGGTGATCTTTGACTCCGCCGAAGCGCTTGCTCAGCTTCTGCTGTCCATTTAAACTTAGCTTTTTTCTTGATAGTAGCGAAAAAATGATGACACTTGTCTTCTAACTTAGACAAGAATCGTCCAAGGGCCGCTAAGCAACCTGTAAGACGCTGTACCTCTTTGATTTTGGACGGAGACTTCATGTCAACAATGGCATTGATTTTTTTGGGATTTGCTTCTATCCCCCTTTGATCTACTAGGAAACCCAAAAACTTCCCAGACAAGACGCCAAAGACACATTTTTTTGGGTTCAATTTCAGTTTGTACTTTCTGAGAGTTTCTAAAGTTTCTCTCAAATCACCAACATGGCCTTCCTCTTGCCGACTCTTCACTATCATATCATCAATATATGCTTCCATGTTCCTTCCCAACTGTGGCTGGAAGACAGTATTAATCAATCTTTGAAAAGTGGCCGGCGCATTACGGAGGCCAAAAGGCATCCTCAACCAGCCATACAACCCTTTCTCGGTAATGAATGATGTTTTGTCCTAATCCTCTGGCCACATGGGGATTTGATGAAAGCCTGAATAGGCGTCCATGAAGCTTAACAAAGCATGGCCGGTCGTGGAGTCCACCAGTCGATCCAACTTAGGCAAAGGGAAATTGTCCTTAGGACAGGCCTTGTTGAGATCAGTGTAGTCACACACATCCTCCAGGTGCCATTTGGCTTTGGCACCACGACCACACTTGCTATCCATTCTGGATAATAAGTCTCTCTGATGAACTGTGATTCCAACAACTTCTGAACATCCTGGTCGATCGCTTGATTTCTTGTTGGTCCTAAGTGTCTCTTCTTCTGACGCACTAGCTTCATACTTGGATCAACATTCAGCCCATGAACGGCTATGTCTGAGTCTATTCCGGGCATCTCTTCAACACTATAAGCAAACACATCTTGGAATTCCGTGAGCAAATTTATCAAAATGCCCCTTAATTCAGGGGTAAGAGAAGATCCAATCTTTAAGGTTCTTTCTGGACGGGCATGGTCCAAACAAATGTCTTATGGATCATCTACAGGGTCTGGACGTTCAAGTGCCACGCCCATGATGGCCATCAATTCTCCGAATGAGGGTAGCTCTTCCTTGACGGGTACATACTTCCTTTTATTGCTGGGAAGGTGTTCAGACGTTTTCCTTGAGGGAACAACCGGCGTCGAGGACTATCAATTGTCATCCTCAGTGAGGCCACTTGGTCCTTTACAATTTCGGACGTTTTCCTTTCGCCAACGACCTTCGTCTGGGTCCTGATTGCCTGCTTTCCATGACGACGGCTTTAGAGTAGTTAGGTAACATTTCCTAGCCGCCTGCTGATCTCCATACAAGGAGCCAATTTGACCATCATCACATTCAAACTTCATAAGCATCAAGTGAGTTACTATCACAGCTTTAACATGATTCAGAGTTGGTCGTCCAAGTATGACATTATAGGCTGTCAAATCTCGGACAACCAAGAACTTGATGAACAAAGTCCGTGAGGCATCCTTCTCTCCAACTCGGACGGGCAAGGTAACTGTTCCCATAGGGTGAATGATTCCTCCCCCAAACCCTATGATGGGATGGTGGACGGGAACCAAGTTCTTCTCATCGAACTTCAATCTAGACAAGCAATCTGCACTAATGATGTATGTCGAGCTTCCAGTGTCAATCAGAATTCTTCTTACTCTCAAGTTTGCTATCTTCATTTCTACAACCAAAGGGTCATCATGGGGAGTTCTCGCCTTTCCCCGATCTTGCTCACTACACACCACCTTTGGGAAGGGCTCGGCCTTTGTCCGGATCGCCAGTTGTAAGACTCGCCGAGCTCCCCGAGATAGTTTTTGTGCCCTCTATTGGTTGGTCCTCCAGCGGTAAATCCTCCTGAAATGACAAGAACAACATCCTCGTTAGTGCTCTCACTTTCCTTCTTCTTGCTCTGCCGATCATCTTTCATCTGAAACTTGTTATAGATCTCTAGCCATGTCTGATAGAGAAGCTACTAGAGCAGGGAGCTACTACAACCCTATTGTGTTGAGTGATGATGAGAGTGATGGAGGTTATGAGTCTGACACTGATATTTACACCAGCCTAGAGTTCATTATGCGTAATGTATTAAGAGCAGACATGCCTGGTAGTGATGATGAGGTTCTCCACGAGTTTGACCATGCTAGGGGGACGGCACTGTAATGGACATCTACCATGTCGATTTGAGACCCGATAGTGATTCTGAGTCAAAAGAGGACGAGCCTCAATCTAAAAGGTTACGAAGATCCACGAGATTTAGAAGATATGTTTATTATAATACTGAGGACATTGATGAATTTGAAGATGAGATTTTTACTCCAGAAAAGTACAAGGAATCAAAGGATAAGACTGATGATGTTTCACCTTAGATTATTTATCTATGTATTTATGTTTTAATAATAATGTTGGATAATTCGTCCAGCAGTGGTTTAAATTTATTTCATAGTACATTTGCTTTATTTTAGGAAAATACAGTATTATGATTTAGAAAAAAAATTGTTGCTAGCATCTTTTGAGAAATAAAAGACAAATATTTAGTTATCCAAGTGAGCAAGAATTTATTTTGGCACACGAATGAAAATATTTTTATTTATTTGTTATGATTGAATTTTATTTGATCCTCAATTGTGTATTCTTGATGCGAATATTTTTCATGGATGATTATGTGGTTGATGATGATTATTCTGTGATATGGTTGTAACTTCATGAGAAATTATTTGTTGATGCGATCTTTATGGTCAAATCAAATGTTGCCTTCCTAGGAAATGGCATGTAAGTTATGTATCGAACCTAAAGTAGAGTACGTTAATTTCAGGTCGCGCAGTAGAATGGCTAACAACGGTAATGATTTAGCTGCTGCTATTCGCCTTTTGGCGGAGAAACTGACTCGGGAAAGAGCTGAGCGTCTCGATTCTGTTGGGGATATGTTTGAGAGACTAGCCAAGGTTAAACCACCATACTTTAAGGGGCAAGTTGATCCTACCTTCTTAGAGAGTTGGATTTGGGAGTTTGAGAAAATCTTTGGGACTGTGAACTGTCCTAAGGGTATAAAAGTAGGTCAAGTTGTACTGTACCAAAAAGTTGAGGCTGATTTGTGGTGGAGAGAAATGGCGCTAGACTGAGTGTTATTGAGGGATTTAACTGGGAATCTTTTGTTACTGCCTTAAGAGGGAAGTTTTACCCGCTTTTTATGAGGAAACAGAAAGCCCACGAGTTTATCAACCTTAGGATGGGGAGTATGACCATCTCTGAGTATATAGCAAGTTCATAGCACTGTCGAGGTTTGCACCTGAGGTAGTAGCCATTGAGGAACTAAAGGCTCAACGGTTTGAGCAAGGTTTGACCGAGGAGATCCAATGGGGTTAGGTGGTGAAACATTTTCATCTCTAGATATTGTGTATTGAAGAGCCGCCCACATTTATGGTCTTCAGTCGAGGCATGATAAGAAGAATGTTGTAGTGGGTGAGAAAAGAAAGAATTTCAATGCTGGTGGAAATCAAGGGAATTTCAAAAAGAACAGATGGGAATGGGAATTTCCAAAGGAGAAATAATCAGGGCTACAACAATAAGGGCCAATCTGAGAGAGTGTACCACTGTAAGAAGTGCAGTAATAACCACCCCCGGTGAATACAAAGAAAGGAGACCTAGTAGCCTCGTAACCACGCGGTAAGAAGGGCCATAGGAAATATGAGTGCTTTACCAAGCAAAAGAATGAGCAAAATGGTAATGGGAGTAATAACCGTGTGAGGTCTCGGGTTCAACTTGGCCGGGAAATCAAGGTTCGAAGCTCGTATGGGCAACGTAACAACCAAGGAAGCTACGTAAGCTCCGCTAAGTGAGAGCAACAACAACTGTAACAAGGCTCGGGTAAACCGTTCGTGATGAGTCGCAATGAAGCCGAACGATCCGCCGACGTAGTTTCGGTACTTTTTCTATTAACTCCGTGCTAGCTAAAGCGTTATTTGATTCGGGGGCGACTTATTCTTTTGTTTCGTCATCTGTTATTAAAATTCTGGGGTTAGTAGATTTTGAGGTGATTGATTTGCCTGTTAGTATACCTACTGGAGAGACCATAAGGTGTAACAAGTTGTTTAAAGATTTGCCTCTGAAGATAGGAAACTGTATTTTTCCTTCTGATTTGATAGAGTTTAATCGGGAGACCTAGATGAAATTCTAGGGATGGATCGTTAGGATCCTACAAGGCCAAGATAGACTATGAAGTTCAGAAAGTAGTGTTGAGAAACCCTTTGGGGAAGTTGACCTCATATAGACGATTTGGGAAGCCCGAGAACTTTGGGGTTATTTATGCGATGCAAGTGAAGAAATTGATGAAGAAGGGGTGTGAGCGATTTTTCTGTAGTGTGCAAGATGTGAGTAAAGAAGTTACGGTGAATATTGAGGATGTTCTGATCCTGAATGAGTTTATGGATGTGTTTCCGAGTGAGATTCCGGGTATGCCGCCTGTTAGAGCTGTTGAGTTCACCATAGACTTAGTTCCTGGAACTGCACCTATATCTAAGGCACCTTATAGAATGGCACCTCCTGAGATGAGTGAGTTGAAGACGCAGTTGCAAGAGCTGTTCGATAAGGGTTATATTAGGCCTAGTGCATCACCTTGGGGAGCTCCTGTGTTGTTTGTTAAGAAGAAAGATGGGAGTATGAGGTTGTGTATTGATTATATGGAGTCAATAATGTAACCATCAAGAACAAGTATCCTTTGCCTAGGATAGATGGCCTGTTTGATCAGTTGAATGGAGCAACCATGTTCTCGAAGATTGATTTACGTTTGGGGTATCACCAGTTGAGGGTAGCTGATAAGGATATACCTAAGGCTGCGTTTAAGACTCGTTATGGTCATTATGAGTTTACGGTAATGCCGTTTGGGTTAACCAATGCACCTGCCATATTTATAGACTTGATGAATAGGATTTTCCATGAGTTCTTAGATAAGTTCGTTGTGGTATTCATTGATGATATTCTGATTTATTCAAAGAGTGAAAAAGAGCATGATGAACACTTGACGATTATATTGGAGACGCTTAGGAAGAATCAATTGTATGCCAAGTTCTCTAAGTGTGAGTTTCGTTTAGGGAAAGTAGCATTTTTGGGTCACTATGTGTCTAAGGAAGGAGTCTCTGTAGATCCTGCTAAGATTCAAGCTGTTAGTGAGTGGTCTACTCCAAAGAACGTGTCAGATATCAGAAGTTTCCTAGGTCTAGCTGGCTATTATAGGAGATTTGTGAGAGATTTCTCGAAGATAGCGAGACCAATGACCAATTTGATGAAGAAAGAGTCAAATTTGAGTGGAGTGAGAAGTGTGAGGAAGCTTTTTAAAATTTAAAAGAGTGTTTGACCTCCGCACTTGTTTGGACCCTGCCTGATGGGAATGAGGGATTTGAGGTGTATAGTGATGCTTCAAAGAATGGTTTGGGATGTGTGTTGTAGCAGAATGGGAAGGTGATCATGTATGCGTCGCGTTAGTTGAAACCTTATGAGGCTAATTACCCTACCCATGATCTAGAGTTAGCTGCTATCGTGTTTGCCTTGAAAATTTGGAGACATTACCTTTATGGGGCAACCCGTAAGATCTTTTCCGACCATAAGAGTTTGAAGTACATTTTCACCCGTAAAGACCTCAATATGAGGCAAGGAGGATATGGTTAGAGTGGATAAAGGATTATGACCTAGACATCCAATATCATGAGGGGAAGGCGAATGTAGTTGCTGATGCGTTGAGTAGGAAATCGAGCCATAACATGAATGCCTTGGTAGTTCCTGAGGAATTGTGTCGAGATATGCAAAGACTTAGCCTAGAAATCTTAAATCCTGGGGAGATCAAGGCAAGTTTGAGTGCTTTGTCATTGGAGTTGTCAGTTTTCGACGAGATCAAAGAGGGTCAAATTGGAGATGAGCACCTTGAAAATATTATGGAAAAGATGAGGCAAGGTAAGGAAGTCGATTTTAAGATCCATGATGATGGTAGTCTAAGGTTCAAGGGAAGGTGGTGTGTACCACAAAAATGTGATGAGCTTAAGAGGCAACTTATGGATGAGGGGCATAATACTTCGTATTCTGTGCACCCTGGGGGTGACAAGTTGTATAAGGACCTTAAAGTGATCTATTGGTGGCCAAACATGAAGTGTGAGGTTGCCGAGTTCGTGTCTAAGTGTCTAACCTGTCAGAAAGTCGAGATAAATCATAAGAAACCCATGGGGAAGGTTCAATCCTAAGAGGTTACTGGATGGATGTGGGATTCCATTTCAATGGATTTTGTGGATCGCTTTCGCCTAGGACGAGGAATGACAATGATACTATTTCGGGTTATTATGGACCGTCCGACGAAGTCGGCCGTGTTCATTCCAATTCAAGAGACATGGAAGAAGAAGTAACTTGCGAAGACGTATATTGAGCATGTAGTGAGATTGCATGGGGTTCCAACCGATATTATTTCAGACCGTGATTCGAGATTCCTCTCGAAATTTTGGCAAAAGGTCCAGTTGAATCTTGGGACAACATTGAAAATGAGTACCGCCTTTCACCCCCGCGACCGATAGTCGATTGGAGAGAACTAACCAAACTATGGAAGAAATGTTGAGAGCGTGCGCTATTGACTTTCGTGTTAGTTGGGAAGACCAATTAGATTTGATTGAATTTTCATACAACAATAGTTATCATGCGAGTATTAAGATGTCGCCTTGTGAGGCATTGTATGGAAGGAAGTGTAGAAGTCTCATTTCTTTGGAATGATTTTAGTGAGAATATAGTATTGGGGAAAGAATTCATTGAGGAGACCGTCATGAATGTGAAGTTGATTCGAAGTTAGAATTAAGTCGCTCAAGATAAAGGCGTAAGAGTTATGCCGATTTGAAGCGCAGAGAAGATGAGTTTGCAGTAGGTGATAAAGTATTCCTGAAAGTATCACCAACTAAGGGAATGATGAGATTTGGGAAAAGGGCAAACTAAGTGCCAAATATGTAGGTCCATATGAGATTTTGCAAAGAATTGGGAAAGTAGCTTATAGGTTGGCTTTACCAGTGGAGTTCGAGAAGATGCACGATGTGTTTCATATTTCCCAACTCAAGCTTTATATCCCTGATGAGCGTCATGTTTTGGAGCCTGAGAGAATCCAAATCGATAGTAGCCTCACATATGAGGAAAGGCTTGTGAAAATTCTTAATAAGAAGGTGTGTAGTACACGCAATAAGGATGTCAATATCGTGAAAGTGCTTTGGTCTAACATTGA
This sequence comes from Beta corolliflora, assembly GCA_947648045.1. NCBI lineage: Eukaryota > Viridiplantae > Streptophyta > Magnoliopsida > Caryophyllales > Amaranthaceae > Beta > Beta corolliflora. The sequence continues at coordinate 57,747 of CANSZD010004123.1, forward strand.
GTCTGAAGAGGCAACGTGGGAAGCCGAAGCTGAAATGAAGAAGAAGTATCCAGATTTATTCCCTGAGGTGAGATACGAGGGTGTAACTCGTTTTCTTTAAGGGGGGTAGAATGCGATAGAATTTCGCGCTTTTTACCTAATTTTATGATATTTTTATGCATTTTTATGCTTATTTTGGCGATTTGCACATGTTGGTGCAAAATAAATAGACTCTCCGCATGGAAAACGTGTTCATGAGTAACACAAGTGATTTTTAAAGTTGGTAGAAGTGTGCACATGAGTGGCATAATTATTTCTCCAATGGGAGTTGAGTTAAAAACTGTTGAAAATGTGTGAGTTTTCGTGTCAAGTTTCGGGACGAAACCTCTTTTAAGATGGGTAGACTGTAATCCCCCGTAAATTTATAAATTTTATAAATATATTTTGATGTACAGTTATTTATATTTCAATATATTTTAGTATTTAAATGATTTATTTCTTCAAAGGTGGACTATTTGAAAGTCAAAGGAATTATTTTAATGATTTAAGGAAGTCAAATATTTTATTAAGTCATGCTTTGAAAAATATTTGAAATGTTTGAAACACTTTTCGGATTTGGAAAAGGATTCCTAATTGGGTTTGAGGAACCCAAACACTTTTTGATTTGGAAAAGGATTTCTAGTTTGAGCCCAATTACCTTTTCCTAAGCCCACAAGGGAAACTATAAAAACCCCATAAACCCCCAATTTTTCCCACACAATTATTTTCTCTCTCCTCCTTCCTCCCACAATTTCGGCCCTCCTTATTTCTTCTCTCTCTCTCTTCGGTTTTAGTCCTCCCTCTCCTTCGACCTTCACTTCTTTCCTCGCCGGCTGCTGCCATCCCGTCGGCCGTTGACCGACCGCCGGAAGCCGTCGCTCTCTCCCCGTCGGCGTCCCTTCTCGTCTTTCTTTGCTTTGGTTAATTTCTTCCTCCTCAAGTTTTATTTATTCAAAATTTATGTTTTTAAGATTTGTTTTAATTTGATTATGTTTAAAAGTTTAGTTTGATGATTAGTTTATGAATCAAAGTTTATATAATTTATGTATTGAAGAAATAAAAATTCAGATTTGCATATTAGGTTTGAATTGGATTTTTAATTATCAAAGCATGGACTTTTTAGGGTTTTAAAGAATGGAAATCATAGTAATATGTTATAAGTTATGAGATTGATTATTTTTATGATTTTAAATATGTTTAAATATGTTTTAAGGGAGTTTTAATATATAATATATTGCTGGAAATTTAAAGGGAGTATTGATATGGAGTTTTATGATTTTAAAGCATGAGTTTTTGAGAGTTTTTAACAACTAGTGTAGTAGTACTATACTAGGAGGTTTAATAATCAAGTTTTGATGATGGGAAAGCTAAGGTTTTAAACACTTTTAAGAAGGGTTTAAAGTATTTTATTATTGTTGTAAATTCATAAAGGATTGATTGTGAATTTATATTGGTTGTTTTAGGCGGAGAATTCTCTTTAGGCGACTTTTAAGATTGTGAAAGTGGCCTCTCAATTTGTCTACACAAGGTACGTACATACCTATGTGTTGATTGGATTAGTATCATGATTTTAAGGATGAGAATTATGTAGTATCATGTATAAGAACTATTTTGAGTTCATATATCATTTCTATTATGTTGGATTTGCGTGTTTTATGTCGTTGTGTGAAACATGTTGATTATGAGATTTATATTATGTTTGTATGGAAGATTGATGCAAGCATATAGTTGGAAACTTTATTTTATTAATTCATATGAGGGATTAATATATATATTGGTTTGGATCATGATTGATCATATTGTTCCCTTTTGAGTATTTCACTACTTTATAAGGACCGAGGGCCTTATTTGGTAAGTTGATATTTTATACCTAAGAAATGTAGTTTGGTTGCTGGCTAGGTTCAGTAAATAAGGAAGATTGGATTAAAGTTGGAATTGATCTTGGGTTGTTAAGTTGTTTGATCACTTATCTAATCCTAAGATAAAATGGAAATTTATGATTGTGTGATGATTATAATGTTTGTTTTACTTGTGAGTCATAACAAGTAATAACTGATAAATCATGTAAAGTGAAACGTGGATAGCAATAGCTTTAGACTTGTGCACGTCTGAAGTGTAGGACAATTAGGAGTTGGAGTACATGGTGGTAGCCCATGGCTTTTCCTGGTACCGAATTGATCACCGTGTCCTATTTTTATGTAAAAGGTTCCTCGATATCGTAGGTCGTGGGAATACAGAGTCGCGCCAGTATTTCGTCTTCCAAAGGGAAGGCTGATTTTAGTTAGACAACTCGGTCCATTGACTATTCCATCTAAAGTAATAAACATGTTATTGTGAAGTTTAATTCATTAAAAGTTATATGCAAGCTATTGTATTATTATTTATTCCTACTTACTACTTATTAGTATCATGCAAGGATTGTTTATTTATTTAGTATGTAGTACTCAGCTTTGCTGATTACGTGCTTTTGTGTGTGCATGTTGATCATGGCTATGCTTTATTGATCCTGTGATGACCCATTTTGGTGAGCAGTCTCGAGGGATCAATAGTGCATTGTCCATCTACAGGTTTGAAGATGATGCATCATTGGGTTCGGGATTGGAGAGCTTGTGTAGACTATTTATCATACTTTAAGTTTATGCTTTTCGTAGTTGACTTTGGTTTTAAATTTGACTTTGACTTTTGTTGGTTTGACTTTTGGAGTTGACTTTGTAGTTGACTAAGTTTTATTTATAAAGTTTATTATTATGTTTTCCGCTGCAAAATTCTGAATAAGCCGATACGTTTTCACACGGACGATAATACTTTGATAATTCTCTATGTTTTATATTAAAAAGGTATTTTAGAAAAGAGAGAATTGTCGGGGTGATACATTCTAGTTCATAGTTGATGAATGTGTTTCATTAGCATCTCGGAAGAGCGGGCTTTTACTGCCGAACTCTTTGCTAGAGAAATCTATGCCTACTCAATAGGTGGGGATAAACATTTGGGGGTTAAAATTAGCCGATCTGGTATTGAGATTTTGTTTTTGACATTTGTCGTTGATACTATGCTTTTTGCTAAAGCTTCGGAGAGTAGATGTTTAATCATTAAAATTTTCTTTGATAAATACTGCGCTATGTCAGGAAAGCTCGTCAACTTTCATAAATCAGCTTTTTCAATGTTCTAAGAAAGTCCCTCCTCACTATGCCTCATCTTTTAAATCTATTCTCCGGATGGAGAATTCTTCTTCTCTGGGCAATTATCTGGGAAGCCCAATTGTTGACTCTCGAGTGTCTAAAAATAAGGAGTTTGAATGTAAATAAATGGAGTTTTAGTCTTTTCGAATGTGTGTGTGTAGTATAACCGTATATGTGAAAAGTGTATTAAAGTCGTATTAAAGTGTATCAAAAACGTTTGTCGAAAAAAGCTATGTATAGGAGAAACAAAACTGAGAATCGCGCGAAAAGATAAGAAAGATTATACGTCTGGCGCACGGAGCGTGCGCTTCATGCATGGACCATGTGTCCAACGCATGATTTGTGCGTTAGCGCAGGCTTATGTGCGTTTCCTCGTTTTTGTAAATTGCCTTTGTGTTGCGTCAATGTATCCTAATGCGCTTAACGCAACGTAGATCTGAGCGGTTTTCATTCGTTTAAAGATTCATTTTAAATCAATGATGAAGTTTATCTTTTGAAGTACGAAATCAGCTATCTTTAACAATAAAAATCAGATTTTCGAAATATCTTTAAATTTAGGAAATATTTATTAATTATCAAGAATAATTAATATTTATTAAAAATACAATTAATTAACAAAAATAATTAATTAGGCTTTATGAAAGTGGGCTTTAAAATACAATTCATTGTCATGAACAATTAATTGGGCTTCTAGAAGTGGGCTCGGAATTGTCTTAAACAAATAAACAGACTTTATGTTCGCAAAACGCTTTTCGGCTTAGCTTTTCATATCACTCTTCCTTTGAACCGGACCAATTAGGATGACAGTTTCTTTATCGGGTACTAAATGGGGAGACACGATTTTGTGTCTACAGTATCCAATCTGTTGACAACATTGATTTTTCTTTCACATCTAAGCATAAGCAACCTTCTTCTGAAAACAAGCATAGACAACATTTAGGCCAATTGACCAAATTGTACAAAGAGATGGAGTTTGGCGACAATTTGATAGTTAAAGTAACTTTTGAGACATTTTGGTAAATAAGATTTGTAAAACCCCCCGCAACACACACACACATCTATAACACCTTAAAATATGTATATATATATATACATATATACATATATATATATAACACCTAAAAAATAAGTGTTTTTTCCAATAATAGAAAAAATACAACCTTGCTTTTTATTAATAAAAGACTACATAGTTTTACTTCAAAGAAATATGTGAGTTTTTGTCATATTAAGCCAATTAAGATACCCTTTTTTGTCATGTTAGACCATAAATAAATAAATAATTCCTAATAAAGCCACTTATGATAATCCGACTTGTTTGTTAAGCCATTTCAATGAATCCGACCAAAAATCACATTGACTCAGATGTTGACGTGGGGGTTCTCCAAACTTCTTTTTCTTTTCCTACCTTTTTTCCCAAACTCAGAAAAAGAACACGAATCTTCGACTTAAGTTTGAAATCTGCCGTGACATTTCACAATGCATTCTTTTTGTTGGTTTGACTTTTGGAGTTGACTTTGTAGTTGACTAAGTTTTATTTATAAATTATTATGTTTTCCGCTGTAAAATTCTGAATAAGCCGATACGTTTTCACACGGGCGATAATACTTTGATAATTCTCTATGTTTTATATTAAAAAGGTATTTTAGAAAAGAGCGAATTGTCGGGGTGATACATTCTAGTTCATAGTTGATGAATGTGTTTCATTAGCATCTCGGAAGAGCGGGCTTTTACTGCCGAACTCTTTGCTAGAGAAATCTATGCCTACTCAATAGGTGGGGATAAACATTTGGGGGTTAAAATTAGCCGATCTGGTATTGAGATTTTGTTTTTGACATTTGTCGTTGATACTATGCTTTTTGCTAAAGCTTCGGAGAGTAGATGTTTAATCATTAAAATTTTCTTTGATAAATACTGCGCTATGTCAGGAAAGCTCGTCAACTTTCATAAATCAGCTTTTTCAATGTTCTAAGAAAGTCCCTCCTCAATATGCCTCATCTTTTAAATCTATTCTCCGGATGGAGAATTCTTCTTCTCTGGGCAATTATCTGGGAAGCCCAATTGTTGACTCTCGAGTGTCTAAAAATAAGGAGTTTGAATGTAAATAAATGGAGTTTTAGTCTTTTCGAATGTGTGTGTGTAGTATAACCATATATGTGAAAAGTGTATTAAAGTCGTATTAAAGTGTATCAAAAACGTTTGTCGAAAAAAGCTATGTATAGGAGAAACAAAACTGAGAATCGCACGAAAAGATAAGAAAGATCATACGTCTGGCACACGGAGCGTGCGCTTCATGCACGGACCATGTGTCCAACGCATGATTTGTGCGTTAGCGCAGGCTTATGTGCGTTTCCTCGTTTTTGTAAATTGCCTTTTTGTTGCGTCAATGTATCCTAATGCGCTTAACGCAACACAGATCTGAGCGGTTTTCATTCGTTTAAAGATTCATTTTAAATCATTGATGAAGTTTATCTTTTGAAGTACGAAATCAGCTATCTTTAGCAATAAAAATCGGATTTTCGAAATATCTTTGAATTTAGGAAATATTTATTAATTATCAAGAATAATTAATATTTATTAAAAATACAATTAATTAACAAAAATAATTAATTAGGCTTTATGAAAGTGGGCTTTAAAATACAATTCATTGTCATGAACAATTAATTGGGCTTCTAGAAGTGGGCTCGGAATTGTCTTAAACAAATAAACAGACTTTATGTTCGCAAAACGCTTTTCGGCTTAGCTTTTCATATCACTCTTCCTTTGAACCGGACCAATTAGGATGACAGTTTCTTTATCGGGTACTAAATGGGGAGGCACGATTTTGTGTCTACAGTATCCAATCTGTTGACGTCCCTAATCTTAACATTGATTTTTCTTTCACATCTAAGCATAGGCAACCTTCTTCTGAAAACAAGCATAGAAAACATATGGAAAAGTGAGTTTTGTCCCTGTCTTTGGACGATCTTCAGACTTCCCTCAAAATCACTAAGTATAATTGTGACTCGTCCTTCAAACTTGGCTCGTCCTAAAAGTATAATTGTTTTCGCTGTATCCCCCCCTTCTTGAGCTTAGCGCATCCTTGTATTCTGGACGAGCTTTGCCCCAAGAGGGAAAGCGACCAATATTGGCCGAGCAAACCTAAACTCCTTCGTTTAGGACGAACTTAGTTACTTGTGGACAATTTATTTATTGCGGTTTATGGACGACCCATGCTTTGGTCGCCTTCCTTGAGGAGGCAACCCTCGTCTTGAAGTAGTGAACCCTTACTTAGCTCGTCCTGGTCTTTGGACGATTTTCAAGTTTACTTGAGAAAAGGTGAGTTTCGTCCTTGTCTTTGGACGGTTTTCATCTTTCCTCAAAGAAACCAAGTAAAAATGTGGCTCGTCCTTATCTCTGGACGATCTTAAAACTTAGTTAAGGAAAGGGTGAATCTCATCCTTGTCTTTGGACGATCCGCAGACTTTTCTTAAAGAAGCTAAGTATAATTGTGGCACGTCCCTCAAACTTGACTCGTCCTAAAAGTTCCACGGTCTTAGCTGTATCCCCCCCTTCTTGGGCTTAGCGCATCCTTGTATTCTGGACGAGCTTTGCACCAAGAAGGAGAGCGGCCAACATTGGCCGAGCCAACGTGAACTCTTTTGTTTAGGATGAGCTTAGTCATTTGTAGGCAATTTATATATTGCTGTTTATGGACGAACCATGGTTTGGCCGGCTTCCTTGAGGAAGCAACGCTCGTCTTGAAGTAGTGAACCCTTACTAGGGCCTTTACTACTTAGATGTCCTTGTATTTAAGAGTAAGATTCCTTTACTAAGGCTTGCTTACTTCTGGACAGATTCCCTATTAGAGACCTTGACGTTTCTCTTACTAGAGATTTTTGTCAATTGGTTGGCCATATGTGTGATGCACCCTGTGGGTTTACTACACTTTGGCCGGTTTATCTGAGGGAGTGATGTTCGCCAGAGAAATGGGTATTCCCTGTTTTGAAGTTTATTGTCGATCTTTTACTTTGGACGTTTTATTGTTCTTTGTAATTTTGTCTAAGTTAATGTCACTATTAGACCACTAGACCAGCTGGTGGTAAAAATGCCCCAAAGTGAACAACTTAGTAAAAAATTGAGGAACAATATAGGGAGAAAGTAGAAATTGTATTATATGAATTTTGCTTGACGAAGTGCCAAGATACATGTATACATTTCTAGTTCTCTTTTTTGTGTCGTGGCACTTGTTTTGGGTTACAAACTACTGTAAAATTCTTGTCGATTAACTGAGTCAGACGTGGTACTTCTTCAATGTGTCTGAGTTCCAAGTGCGTTGTATTGGTCGTCCATCCATATCTTGGAGACGAAAAGTTCCGCTTCGCACTTCCTGGACTATCAGATAGGGGCCTTCCCAATTTGGTGTCAGTTTACCCAGTTCCTGAGCTCGGCCAACAGCTTCCATCTTTCTCAGAACCAAATCCCCTACCTTGAGCGGTCGTCTAGCAACTCTCTTGTTAAAGTCCCGAACCATTCGCAGCTTGTACAATTGCATTCTTAGCAGCGCATTGCCCCTGACCTCTGGTACTTGGTCCAAGGCCGTGCGTAATGCAGCCCAGTTGGCTTCTTCTGTGTACAGCATCACTCTAAGGGTGGGTTCCTCAATCACAATGGGCAAGACGGCTTCAGTACCATAGACCAACATGAAGGGTGTCTCTCCCGTAGAGTTTTTAACCGTGGTTCTGATAGACCATAGCACCAGCTGTAGCTCTTCTACCCATAATCCCTTAGCATCATCCAGCTTTCTCTTGATTCCATTTGATAGGAGCTTGTTGAATGACTTTACTTGCCCATTGGCTTGTGGGTGGGCGACTGCAGCAAAATGGGCTTTGATTTCCCTTTCCGCCAACCAATCTTTCAGCTTAGGTGTTTTAAACTGTGGACCATTATCAAAGACGATGGACTGGGGCTTGCCAAAGCGAGTTATAATGCTCCTCCAAATGAAGCCCTTGACGTCATTCGTTGTTATACCCCGCATGGCTTCGGCCTCCATCCATTTAGTGAAGTAATCCACGGTTACAATTACGAACTTCTTTTGCCCAGCGGCTACAAGGAAAGGTCCCAGAATATCCATGCCACATTTGGCAAAAGGCAGAGGGAACAAGATAGGAGTTAAGTAATTGGACGGCTTCTGATGCAGATTTCCGTGCTTCTGACAACTGTCGCACTTCTTTGCGTAGACAAGAGCATCTTCCTTTAAGGTAGGCAAGTAATACCCAGTCCTTAAAGCCTTTTCTCCCAATGCTCTTCCCCCAATGTGGGATGCACAAGCTCCTTCATGCACTAGTGGAAAAAACGCTATATGTCACAACACAACCGTTGCGGTCCTTAAGAGAACCGTAACGGTAAATCCTCAAAAAAATTTAGGGGAAAAGTGGGAACATAAACCGCTGCGGTCTTGAGAAAACCGCAACAGCTAACAGAAAACCGATGCGGTTCTCCATTAACCGTTGCGGTTTTGTGAACCGCAGCGGTTAATTTTGTTATTTTTTAACCCAACAACTACCAAGCCAACTCTCCCCTGCTCCTTACAATGCGGAGCCCCCAAATTTTCCTTTCAATGCCCGCCCAACTCTCCCGCCCCTCTCTCCTCTCTCTTCCTCTTCCTCTCTTCCCCTTCACTCAACCCCTTCACCACCAGATCCACTCTCCTCTAAACCAAAATCTACAACCACTAACTCTCCCCCATCGAAGAAGGAAGAAGGCAAAGACGGCGAAGGAAGAAGACGAAAAGGCGAAGAGGCGAAGAAGGAAAACGGCGAGGAAGAAGACGAAAAATCGAGGAGACGAAGAAAAAGGACGAAGACGAAGAAGGAAAAGACCAATCTCTAATTTAGGGTTTGTAAATTTTGTTTTTTATAATTATTTTAATTTTTTGTCGATTTTTTCGTTTTCATTTCTTTCGTAATTTCTTATTGATTTTCGTTTTCTTTTAATGTTCGATCGTGGTGCTTCAATCTGCTTTTCGCATTCAATAGCTTTCTTTCTCCTCGCTTAATTTTTAGTTGCGTTTTTATTGTGGGCATTTTTTCAGTGATGTTTGATTAATTTTATAATCTAAATTGATATTTCATACTTGGATATTTGGATTGATTGGGTATTTATATGGTATACTCCATTATGTACTTGTTGGTTGATAAATTGTTTTCTATTTTCAAAAGTTCATAATTCAATTATTGATTTTTTTATTGTTTTAGTTATGTGTTATTTCTCGTTCAAAATTGGAATTAATGGAGTTTAGTTCTTCTTGTCAATTGGGTATGCGCAGAAGCTTTCTGACAAAAAAGATGTGGGAATTTTTGGAATGCCTGCGCTTTTTGATCCTCCTTACATTTTGCAGCACAAAGTATAACTTCTTCCTTCTTTTTTAAGTCTTCTCAATTTCACAACTTCATCTATTTTTTAGCTCTTAATTTTTAGTTTTTGTTTTGAATAAGTAGTGTAGTTTCTTGTTTTATTGCTTCATGAATGTACCCAATTCATCCACATTTTGGGATTTATGACTTAGAAAGTTCTTTTTTTCTATAATTTGGGTTTTGAGGGTAATACTGATTTATTTTCTGGTTATATTTTATATATGTGATCCTTCTTTCTGATTAGCCTTATACTAGCTCTGCTAGTGTAATGTTTTATTTGTTTAGTATGTGGAGAATTTGGAAATCGTGGTTGCTTTGGTAAATACTTATTTTAGTATGATGAGCCTTTGAAAAACTTAGTATCGGAAAATATATATTGTCGTGTTCGCAATTGTAGTAGAGGTGTGAATTTGAGTTATTGTGGTAGGTTTGGTAATTTGCAAGAACACCGCCAGATGTGGCCTTTGCTAAGGCGTGGTTTGAGGAGATGAAAATGTGTGCAACGTTATGCCTAACTAGGTCATACTGGTAACGAGGTGTTTCGAAAGATGTGACTAGAAGATCAAAAGCTAATGTGCTATGTAAGTAAGGAGAGTGAGCAGTATAGTAGATATGTTGATGGCAGGGGAATAAGTAGATATAATTGGTAGAAACTAGGTCATTCTTGGTGGGTGGGGCAGTGCAGGGTGGGGGGGGAACGTGGGGGTCCTGGACAGCGGACATGCTAGAGGTGCAGTGGGTTTTTTCTGAAGCCCTTTTATGTTGCAATACTAATACATTGAATATGTTATAATTAATTACTTAATGAAAATAATTAGTGGCATAACTGATGCTTCATGTATAGGATATTTGATACTAGATTTTTGTTCTAGTTCATTCTGCATCAGGTTTATAAATTGTATGACCTGATGGTTCTATAACTTAAACACATAGCACTAACATTCACTTTTCTGATATTTTCACAAGTTACATCATCATTTTGAAGAGTAATTTCGATTTAATGAATAACTTTGATTGCGTTTCGTATCAAATGCATGTATTTTTCTTTTTCCTCTTTAACACATTCTTCCATGTTTATATTGCATGAACTTTTGTTATCGTCCAGTCTTTCTGAATCTGAACCTGAATCTGCCCTCGGCTATACAGAAAGCTGCATTGATGACGAATTAATGATACAGGTAAGGTAGTCACTTATACCTGCTTTTGAGCATTTTACATACGGGTTCCAAATCTGCATTCTACAGAGTGATCCAAGGTATATATGTATTATTTTGATATTTTCTTTGTGGTGTAAAGTACATATGTTAAGATCATGTAAAATTCTGGTTCCATTTGATGGTTGTGCACCTTTTGCTTGTTATAAGCTCGAAATCTGAAGTTCAGTATTCCAATAAAAATTGATTGATGATGCAGAGGGAATGTGGTGAAGTTTAGACGTCTTGTTTGGTTAGCTGAAAGTGACTGACAAACTAAGGAGGTGTATTGTAAGAGTTTCTTTATAAGCTTTCAACTAACTGCAATATTCAGATTACGATCATAGAGCTACTGGATGTTTCATTTTTAATTAGCAAACTATGTATTTTCTATTGAAAGTTTTGAAAACATGATATATGTATGTCATGTCCTAATAGGATTTTAAACTGAAAGTTGTGTTCTCTGCTTGCCAACCTTCTCCTTTTGCTCATATTCTCTGTTTTGATGATGAACATATGGTTTATGAGGCTTGTTGCATTGTTTTGAATGTTATTTAATATGGTTCATATGGAGAATTGACCTATGCAGTTGCTGCTTTATAATTATGTGTTGGATACAATGTTTAGTTTTTATTTTTATGTTTGATTTTATCTTTGAAGGATTATCCTCTACAAGGTTCCCCCCCCTTACACCACCCTCCCCTTACTGCCCCCTCCCCCTACTGCCCCCCTTCCCTACCCTTCCCTTGCAGACCCCCCTGCACACACCCCTCTTGCTACCCCCTGTACATGAAGATATTTGCCTTTATTTAATCTAAAAATTTGCCTTTATTTAATCTAGAAAGTAAAACCTTAGCATATTTATGGGTTTTGAAGACTAAAGTCCATGATTAGTTTATCTGTTTGAGCTACTACAAGTGCCTCTCTCTTAATTTAATCTCCCTTGCACACCCCCCTCTTGCTACCCCGCTACACACCCCCCTCTTGCTGCCCCCTACACACCCCCTCCCCCGCACATCCCCCTCCAATTTTAGCATGATTCTGAGTTGGACCGCATTTGTGTCAGCTTGCTTTTTAGGTGGCTTAGATGTAGCTGGAAAATCTATTTTGTTTATTCGACGTAATCTTATAGTTAAGATTTTTAACTTGTACAAAAGATGGTAGTTTCCTAAGTCAGCTATGCAGCTACTTATAGATAAACTGGTTTTCCTCTTGTGATGTAGGTAAAGTAAGATCGTAAGTTGCATATGGTTGTGCATTTTTGGTGCATTTAGATTGCCTGTATATGGAAGGATGAGTATTATCTTTTCATCTACCTCTAAGTAGGATAGTAGGTTACTTTTACTCCTGTATTTTTGTATGGAATTAGACTGCTTAGATCTGGAAGGATGAATGTTATCTATACACATTATCTTGGGAGTAATATATTTTCTTCTCAGTTTTTAATTGTTCGGGTGCTATATAAGAAATATTTTCTTTCTTCTTTCTCTGAAATGGTAGAAAGAGAAGAGTTTGCAAGATCTGGAGTTTGTGGAAATAAGGCTTTAATTCTCATCCTATTCTGATGCACATATGCCTAAAGCCTTTAATACACTAAGCCATACAAATTTGTCATTTGTTTTCTATGAGTGGATGTATCGTTCTTGATGTTTTTACTTTTGTTGCTGAAGCTGCTTCTTTCTCTAATCTTTCTGAACCAAGAGTGAATTTCTTGGATTTATCTACAACCACAGTAACAGCAGCTAATGTCAGCCATATCTTGCCTACAGTGCAGGTTCTTGCTTGTTTCCCACCATTGACATTTGCCTGTTATGATGAATATGACAACATAATTTCTTTCAAGAGTATACCAGAGATAGAAATCCATTTAACGTCTAATGGTGTTGTGCTTTCTCATATAAAGAACTTGAAGGTGGATTTGTCAAAACTGGGGAGATGTGTCCATTATCCATTTGCGTGTTACATACATACATCATTAATGTATCCTACTTCACTTTGCAGATTAGAGTATCGAGATCAACATGTAGAGAATATGTTTTTGATCTCCGGGCTTCAGAGCAGCTGTATTTGAAGGAGATATCTGCTTCCGAATCAGTTTCCGATGCTGTAAAGCCTATGACAAATAGGAAGAAGTCTCCATTGCTGATCTTATTAACGGATCACTCACTCAGTGCATATTATTATGAAGCATAATATGCATGTCAAACGTGAATAAACCTTTTAGATTGACATTGATATCTCAATTTCTCTAATCTGCAGAGCATATCTCCAGAACAGGCAAAAAGATTTACAAAATTTAGGGAGAGGAAGGGCCTGATCAAGAAGGATGTGGTATGAGCAGTTTTTACCATAGAATAGATAAAACATCAAAAGGGTTTAAAATAAGATTCTATATTCAGGAAATTGTAAGCAGGCTAAAGCAGCTTTTAACTATGTAAATTACTAAATTTCATATCCTTCGTTGCTTTGTAAGATGCCGACGGACAGATCATTTTCTTTCTATGATGGAGATGATAATCCAAATGTCAATCTTCTACATGATATACTGCTAACGTATTCATTTTACAATTTTGACCTTGGTTATTGTCAGGTAATCCTTGTCTTGATGACATTCAGTAATATCATGCTATCTTGGTGTTTGATTGGATTTTCTGATAAGTATATTCTTATGTAGGGTATGAGTGATTATCTGTCCCCTTTATTGTTCGTCATGGAGGATGAGTTTGAAGTATTTTGGTGTTTTGCTGCACTAATGGAACGCGTGGGACCAAATTTCAACCGTGATCAAAGTGGCATGCATGCTCAGCTTTTCGCATTATCAAAGGTTTATGCCTTTGCTTTTTATACTCCATCCTCTTCGTTTTTTCGCATCATCAATGACTTTGGTCTATTTTGTTAAGTTTCTACCTTCAATTTAATGGCCTTGTGCATCGTTTCCGCAAGAGAACTGAATGCTGGAGTTGCTAGCATTTCCCCGGGTTCTATTTCAAAAGGAAGCCCCTGTTTTTTTTTTTTTTTTGTGCAAGAGAACTGAATGCTGGAGTTTATCAGATGAGAAATTCGTAGGAGATTTCTATCACTCATCTTTATGAGACTGTGTTTTTGTCTAAAGCTCCTTAAATTGACTAATATATGCTGCTTTTAGATATATCATCTGAATTTTGAGGATTGGAATCTATCATTTTGAATGCGGAATTACGATATGTCATTTTCAACTCGAAATTTTGAGAAATAAGCACTTGAAACTCATTGTTTCTTAGACTTAATATTTAATGCTCCTAGAATTTTGATTTCATAAAAAATAGCACCTCTCTCTCAGAGGTACGATGTTGGAACATACTAGATCTTGTGTTTGTTCTGTATTGGAGTTAACTGATTAAACTGTTTGCTGAATATGTGGAGAAATTTGAACAGAGTCCACCCCTTGCTGTGAAAGTGATTTATGTTTGTTCTCTTGTACACAGTCAAAGACTCCAAGCTTGAGGAGGACGTTTGGCTCGTTGGTTGAGCTACATTGATATACATTTTAAAGGATTCTTTATTAGGATGCTAAGTTGAGCTACATTGATAGACATTGTAAAGGATTCTTTATTGGGATGCTAAGTTGAGCTACATTGATAGACATTGTATAGGATTCTTGTGCTTCAATTGAGCATAATATGCTTAATAAATTGAGTATTGATATATATTATTGATTTTGTATTGATTAATAATGAAAAAATGCAAAAAATAAAATAAAAAAATTGGTTTTTGGGGTGGTCAACCGCTGCGGTTTTGACCCAAAACCGCAGCACTTAATCATTTACCGTTGCGGTTTTGACCCAAAACCGCAGCGGTAAATGATTAACTGATGCGGTCCGGAACCGCAGCAGCTAAAATTTGGCTACCGCTGAGGCCCAAAACCGCAGCGGTTGAACTTTTTTCCTCTAGTGATGGAGTTCCTTCAGTACCTCTAGGCCATCTTCCCTGGTGATGCACTTGAGAAGAGGACGATTGATTGACTTCTTGTAAAGGGTCTCATCCCACAGTTCAAACCATTTATCTCGGGCTTTTACATACTTTGCCTTTACAGTGGTGAAGAAGGCTCGTCCCGTCTTCTTGTATTCTATTATAGGATCCATCCAAACCGCCCTCGGCTAAGAAACATGACTTGTTCTTAGTCAATGCTCTTTTTGGTTTAACCTCCCAAAACACTGTTCTTGGCGCATCACCTTCAGCCGAGCTGGCCAATTTTGAGAGAGCTTCTGCTTGATGATTTTCTGACCTTGGTACTTGGTCGAGAACAAATCGTTTCAATGGCTCAATCTCATCCTTGATCAGACGCATATATTTGCTCATTGATGCTTCTTTACATTCGAAGTCTCCATTGACTTGACTGAAGACTAAGAGAGAGTCCGATTTGGCCTCAATCTCTTGAGCCCCAGCCGCCTTACACATCTTAATCCCAGCTAGAAGTGCTTCATATTCAGCTTCGTTATTGGACGCTTGGAATTGGAACCTTTGCGCATATTCAAACTTGTCTCCTTCTGGAGATTGACAAATGATTCCTGCCCCACATCCATTGACAGTGGATGATCCATCCACCATGAGCGTCCAGTGCTTCCTTCCTTCAGCCGGATCATATATAGGTTCTATAGCTGGCCGAGTAAGCTCAACTATAAAATCTGCTAAGGCTTTCCCCTTAATAGCTTGTCTTGATTCAAAAGATATGTCGAACATGTTTAGCTCAACAGCCCACCTCAGCATTCGTCCAGCGGCTTCCATCTTTTGTAGAACTTGCCTCAGAGGTTGGTCTGTATAGACTATTATACTGTGAGCTAAGAAATAAGGCCTCAATTTTCTGCTTGCCATTACGAGTGCCAACCTAAACTTCTCGACCGGTGTGTACCTACATTCCGCGTCCTTGAGCACATGACTCACGAAGTATATTGGGATTTGCACAAACTCTCTTTCAGCCAATAGAACAGCACTCACAGCCTGTGGAGACACAGCCAAGTATACAAACAGTTTTTCCCCCTCGGTTGGACTGACCAACCTAGGTAATTCACGAAGGTGATCTTTGACCTGCTGAAGCGCTTGCTCAGCTTCTGTTGTCCATTCAAACTTAGCTTTTTTCTTGATAGTAGCGAAAAAATAATGACACTTGTCTCCTAACTTAGACAAGAATCGTCCAAGGGCCGCTAAGCAACCTGTCAGACGCTGTACCTCTTTGATTTTGGACGGAGACTTCATGTCAACAATGGCTTTGATTTTTTTGGGATTTGCTTCTATCCCCCTTTGATCTACTAGGAAACCCAAAAACTTCCCGGACAAGACGCCAAAGACACATTTTTTTTGGTTCAATTTCGTTTTGTACTTTTCGAGAGTTTCTAAAGTTTCTCTTAAATCACCAACATGGCCTTCCTCTTGCCGACTCTTCACTATCATATCATCAATATATGCTTCCATGTTCCTTCCCAACTGTGGCTGGAAGACAGTATTAATCAATCTTTGAAAAGTGGCCGGCGCATTACGGAGGCCAAAAGGCATCCTCAACCAGCCATACAACCCTTTCTCGGTAATGAATGATGTTTTGTCCGGATCCTCCGGCCACAAGGGATTTGATGAAAGCCCGAATAGGAGTCCATGAAGCTTAACAAAGCATGGCCGGCCGTGGAGTCCACCAGTCGATCCAACTTAGGCAAAGGGAAATTGTCCTTAGGACAGGCCTTGTTGAGATCAGTGTAGTCCACACACATCCTCCAGGTGCCATTTGGCTTTGGCACCATGCCCACACTTGCTATCCATTCTGGATAATAAGTCTCTCTGATGAACTGTGATTCCAACAACTTCTGAACTTCCTGGTCGACCGCTTGATTTCTTGTTGGTCCTAAGTGTCTCTTCTTCTGACGCACTAGCTTCATACTTGGATCAACATTCAGCCCATGAACGGCTATGTCTGAGTCTATTCCGGGAATCTCTTCAACACTATAAGCAAACACATCTTGGAATTCCGTGAGCAAATTTATCAAAATGCCCCTTAATTCAGGGGTAAGAGAAGATCCAATCTTTAAGGTTCTTTCTGGACAGGCATGGTCCAAACAAATGTCTTATGGATCATCTACAGGGTCTAGACGTTCAAGTGCCACGCCCATGATGGCCATCAATTCTCCGGATGAGGGTAGCTCTTCCTTGACGGGTACATACTTCCTTTTATTGCTGGGAAGGTGTTCAGACGTTTTCCTTGAGGGAACAACCGACGTCTGAGGACTATCAATTGTCATCCTCAGTGAGACCACTTGGTCCTTTACAATTTCGGACGTTTTCCTTTCGCCAGCGACCTTCGTCTGGTCCTGATTGCCTGCTTTCCATGACGACGGCTTTAGAGTAGTTAGGTAACATTTCCTAGCCGCCTGTTGATCTCCATACAAGGAGCCAATTTGACCATCATCACATTCAAACTTCATAAGCATCAAGTGAGTTACTATCACAGCTTTAACATGATTCAGAGTTGGTCGTCCAAGTATGACATTATAGGTTGTCAAATCTCGGACAACCAAGAACTTGATGAACAAAGTCCGTGAGGCATCCTTCTCTCCAACTCGGACGGGTAAGGTAACTGTTCCCATAGGGTGAATGATTCCTCCCCCAAACCCTATGATGGGATGGTGGACGGGAACCAAGTTCTTCTCATCGAACTTCAATCTAGACAAGCAATCTGCACTAATGATGTATGTCGAGCTTCCAGTGTCAATCAGAATTCTTCTTACTCTCAAGTTTGCTATCTTCATTTCTACAACCAAAGGGTCATCATGGGGAGTTCTCAGCTTCCCCCGATCTTGCTCACTAACTACCACCATTGGGAAGGGCTCGGCCTTTGTCTGGATCAGTTTGTAAGACTTGGCCGAGCTCCCTGAGATAGTTTTTGTGCCCTCTATTGGTTGGTCCTCCAGCGGCAAATCCTCCTGAAATAACATGAACAACATCCTCGTTAGTGCTCTCACTTTCCTTCTTCTTGCTCTGCCGATCATCTTTCCTCTGAAACTTGTTATAGATCTCTAGCCATGTCTGATAGAGAAGCTACTATAGTAGGGAGCTACTATAACCCTATTGTGTTGAGTGATGATGAGAGTGATAAAGGTTATGAGTCTGACACTGATATTTACACCAGCCTAGAGTTCATTATGCGTAATGTATTAAGAGCAGACATGCCTGGTAGTGATGATGAGGTTCTCCACGAGTTTGACCATGCTAGGGGACAGACCAGAATGGACATCTACCATGTCGATTTGAGACCCGATAGTGATTCTGAGTCAAAAGAGGACGAGCCTCAATCTAAAAGGTTACGAAGATCCACGAGATTTAGAAGATATGTTTATTATAATACTGAGGACATTGATGAATTTGAAGATGAGATTTTTACTCCAGAAAAGTACAAGGAATCAAAGGATAAGACTGATGATGTTTCACCTTAGATTATTTATCTATGTATTTATGTTTTAAGAATAATGTTGGATAATTCGTCCAGCAGTAGTTTAAATTTATTTCATAGTACATTTGCTTTATTTTAGGAAAATACAGTATTATGATTTAGAAAAAAAATTGTTGCTAGCATCTTTTGAGAAATAAAAGACAAATATTTAGTTATCCAAGTGAGCAAGAATTTATTTTGGCACACGAATGGAAATATTTTTATTTATTTGTTATGATTGAATTTTATTTGATCCTCAATTGTGTATTCTTGATGCGAATATTTTTCATGGATGATTATGTGGTTGATGATGATTATTCTGTGATATGGTTGTAACTTCATGAGAAATTATTTGTTGATGCGATCTTTATGGTCAAATCAAATGTTGCCTTCCTAGGAAATGGCATGTAAGTTATGTATCGAACCTAAAGTAGAGTACGTTAATTTCAGGTCGCGCAATAGAATGGCTAACAACGGTAATGATTTAGTCGCTGCTATTCGCCTTTTGGCGAGAAACTGACTCGGGGAAGAGCTGAGCGTCTCGATTCTGCTGGGGATATGTTTGAGAGACTAGCCAAGGTTAAACCACCATACTTTAAGGGGCAAGTTGATCCTACCTTCTTAGAGAGTTGGATTTGGGAGTTTGAGAAAATCTTTGGGGCCGTGAACTGTCCTAAGGGTATAAAAGTAGGTCAAGTTGTACTTGTACCAAAAAGTTGAGGCCGATTTGTGGTGGAGAGAAATGGCGCTAGACCCGAGTGTTATTGAGGGATTTAATTAGGAATCTTTTGTTACCGCCTTAAGAGGGAAGTTTTACCTCGCTTTTATGAGGAAACAGAAAGCCCACGAGTTTATCAACCTTAGGATGGGGAGTATGACCATCTCTCGAGTACTATAGCAAGTTCATAGCACTGTTGAGGTTTGCACCTGAGGTAGTAGCCATTGAGGAACTAAAGGCTCAACGGTTTGAGCAAGGTTTGACTGAGGAGATCCAGCTGGGGTTAGGTGGTGAAACATTTTCATCTCTAGATATTGTGTATTGAAGAGCCGCCCACATTTATGGTCTTGATCGAGGCATGATAAGAAGAATGTTGTAGTGGGTGAGAAAAGAAAGAATTTCAATGCTGGTGGAAATCAAGGGAATTTCAAAAAGAACAGATGGGAATGGGAATTTCCAAAGGAGAAATAATCAGGGCTACAACAATAAGGGCCAATCTGAGAGAGTGTACCACTGTAAGAAGTGCAGTAATAACCACCCTGGTGAATACAGCAAAGGATACCTAGTAACCTGTAACTACTGCCAGAAGAAGGGTCATAGGAAATATGAGTGCTTTACCAAGCAAAAGAAAGAGCAAAATGGTAATGGGAGTAATAACCAGGTGAGGTCTGGGTTCAACCAGTCGGGAAATCAAGGTTCGAAGCCTGTATGGGCACAGAACAACCAAGGAAGCTACGGTAAGCCTGCTAGTGAGAGCAACAACAACCAGAACAAGGCTCCGGGTAAACTGTTCGTGATGAGTCGCAATGAAGCTGAACGATCTGCCGACGTAGTTTCTGGTACTTTTTCTATTAACTCCGTGCTAGTTAAACCGTTATTTGATTCGGGGGCGACTTATTCTTTTGTTTCGTCATCTGTTATTAAAATTCTGGGGTTAGTAGATTTTGAGGTGATTGAATTGCCTGTTAGTATACCTACTGGAGAGACCATAAGGTGTAACAAGTTGTTTAAAGATTTACCTCTGAAGATAGGAAACTGTATTTTTCCTTCTGATTTGATAGAGTTTAATCTGGGAGACCTAGATGAAATTCTAGGGATGGATTGGTTAGGCTTCTACAAGGCCAAGATAGACTATGAAGTTCATAAAGTAGTGTTGAGAAACCCTTTGGGGAAGTTGACCTCATATAGATGTTTTGGGAAGCCCGAGAACTTTGGGGTTATTTATGCGATGCAAGTGAAGAAATTGATGAAGAAGGGGTGTGAGCTATTTTTCTGTAGTGTGCAAGATGTGAGTAAAGAAGTTACGGTGAATATTGAGGATGTTCTGATCCTGAATGAGTTTATGGATGTGTTTCCGAGTGAGATTCCGGGTATGCCGCCTGTTAGAGCTGTTGAGTTCACCATAGACTTAGTTCCTGGAACTGCACCTATATCTAAGGCACCTTATAGAATGGCACCTCCTGAGATGAGTGAGTTAAAGACGCAGTTGCAAGAGCTGTTCGATAAGGGTTATATTAGGCCTAGTGCATCACCTTAGGGAGCTCCTGTGTTGTTTGTTACGAAGAAAGATGGGAGTATATGGTTGTGTATGGATTATAGGGAGTTGAATAATGTAACCATCAAGAACAAGTATCCTTTGCCTAGGATAGATGGCCTGTTTGATCAGTTGAATGGAGCAACCATGTTCTCGAAGATTGATTTGCGTTTGGGGTATCACCAGTTGAGGGTAGCTGATAAGGATATACCTAAGGCTGTGTTTAAGACTCGTTATGGTCATTATGAGTTTACGGTAATGCCGTTTGGGTTAACCAATGCACCTGCCATATTTATAGACTTGATGAATAGGATTTTCCATGAGTTCTTAGATATGTTCGTTGTGGTATTCATTGATGATATTCTGATTTATTCAAAGAGTGAAAAAGAGCATGATGAACACTTGACGATTATATTGGAGACGCTTAGGAAGAATCAATTGTATGCCAAGTTCTCTAAGTGTGAGTTTCGTTTGGGGAAAGTAGCATTTTTGGGTCACTATGTGTCTAAGGAAGGAGTCTCTGTAGATCTTGCTAAGATTCAAGCTGTTAGTGAGTGGCCTACTCCAAAGAAAGTAAGAGATATCAGAAGTTTCCTAGGTCTAGCTGGCTATTATAGGAGATTTGTGAGAGATTTCTCGAAGATAGCGAGGCCAATGACCAATTTGATGAAGAAAAAGTCAAATTTGAGTGGAGTGAGAAGTGTGAGGAAGCTTTTCAAAATTTAAAAGAGTGATTGACCTCCGCACTTATTTTGATCCTGCCTGATGGGAATGAGGGATTTGAGGTGTATAGTGATGCTTCAAAGAATGGTTTGGGATGTGTGTTGTAGCAGAATGGGAAGGTGATCGTGTATGCGTCGCGTTAGTTGAAACCTTATGAGGCTAATTACCCTACCCATGATCTAGAGTTAGCTGCTATCGTGTTTGCCTTGAAAATTTGGAGACATTACCTTTATGGGGCAACCTGTAAGATCTTTACCGACCATAAGAGTTTAAAATACATTTTCACCCAGAAAGACCTCAATATGAGGCAGAGGATATGGTTAGAGTGGATAAAGGATTATGACCTAGACATCCAATATCATGAGGGGAAGGCGAATGTAGTTGCTGATGCGTTGAGTAGGAAATCGAGCCATAACATGAATGCCTTGGTAGTTCCTGAGGAATTGTGTCGAGATATGTAAAGACTTAGCCTAGAAATCTTAAATCCTGGGGAGATCAAGGCAAGATTGAGTGCTTTGTCATTGGAGTTGTCAGTTTTCGACGAGATCAAAGAGGGTCAAGTTGGAGATGAGCACCTGGAAAATATTAAGGAAAAGATGAGGCAAGGTAAGGAAGTCGATTTTAAGATCCATGATGATGGAAGTCTAAGGTTCAAGGGAAGGTGGTGTGTACCACAAAAATGTGATGAGCTTAAGAGGCAACTTATGGATGAGGGGCATAATACTTCGTATTCTGTGCACCCTGGGGGTGACAAGTTGTATAAGGACCTTAAAGAGATCTATTGGTGGCCAAACATGAAGTGTGAGGTTGCCGAGTTCGTGTCTAAGTGTATAACCTGTCAGAAAGTCGAGATAAATCATAAGAAACCCATGGGGAAGGTTCAATCCTAAGAGGTTACTGGATGGATGTGGGATTCCATTTCAATGGATTTTGTGACTGCTTTGCCTAGGACGAGGAATGACAATGATACTATTTGGGTTATTATGGACCGTCTGACGAAGTCGGTCGTGTTCATTCTAATTAAAGAGACATGGAAGAAGAAGTAACTTGCGAAGACGTATATTGAGCATGTAGTGAGATTGCATGGGGTTCCAACCGATATTATTTCAGACCGTGATTCGAGATTCCTCTCGAAATTTTGGCAAAAGGTCCAGTTGAATCTTGGGACAACATTGAAAATGAGTACTGCCTTTCACCCTGCGACCGATAGTCAGATTGAGAGAACTAACCAAACTATGGAAGAAATGTTGAGAGCGTGCGCTATTGACTTTCAGGTTAGTTGGGAAGACCAATTAGATTTGATTGAATTTTCATACAACAATAGTTATCATGCGAGTATTAAGATGTCGCCTTGTGAGGCATTGTATGGAAGGAAGTGTAGAAGTCTCATTTGCTGGAATGATTTTAGTGAGAATATAGTATTGGGGAAAGAATTCATTGAGGAGACCGTCATGAATGTGAAGTTGATTCAGGCTAGAATTCAAGCTGCTCAAGATAGGCAGAAGAGTTATGCCGATTTGAAGCGCAGAGAAGATGAGTTTGCAGTAGGTGATAAAGTATTCCTGAAAGTATCACCAACTAAGGGAATGAGGGATTTGAGGTGTATAGTGATGCTTCAAAGAATGGTTTGGGATGTGTGTTGTAGCAGAATGGGAAGGTGATCCTGTATGCGTCGCGTTAGTTGAAACCTTATGAGGCTAATTACCCTACCCATGATCTAGAGTTAGCTGCTATCGTGTTTGCCTTGAAAATTTGGAGACATTACCTTTATGGGGCAACCTGTAAGATCTTTTCCGACCATAAGAGTTTGAAGTACATTTTCACCCAGAAAGACCTCAATATGAGGCAGAGGATATGGTTAGAGTGGATAAAGGATTATGACCTAGACATCCAATATCATGAGGGGAAGGCGAATGTAGTTGCTGATGCGTTGAGTAGGAAATCGAGCCATAACATGAATGCCTTGGTAGTTCCTGAGGAATTGTGTCGAGATATGCAAAGACTTAGCCTAGAAATCTTAAATCCTGGGGAGATCAAGGCAAGTTTGAGTGCTTTGTCATTGGAGTTGTCAGTTTTCGACGAGATCAAAGAGGGTCAAATTGGAGATGAGCACCTTGAAAATATTATGGAAAAGATGAGGCAAGGTAAGGAAGTCGATTTTAAGATCCATGATGATGGTAGTCTAAGGTTCAAGGGAAGGTGGTGTGTACCACAAAAATGTGATGAGCTTAAGAGGCAACTTATGGATGAGGGGCATAATACTTCAGATTCCGTGCACCCAGGGGTGACAAGTTGTATAAGGACCTTAAAGTGATCTATTGGTGGCCAAACATGAAGTGTGAGGTTGCGAGTTCGTGTCTAAGTGTCTAACTCCGTCGAAAGTCGAGATAAATCATAAGAAACCCATGGGGAAGGTTCAATCCTAAGAGGTTACTGGATGGATGTGGGATTCCATTTCAATGGATTTTGTGACTGCTTTGCCTAGGACGAGGAATGACAATGATACTATTTGGGTTATTATGGACCGTCTGACGAAGTCGGCCGTGTTCATTCCAATTCAAGAGACATGGAAGAAGAAGTAACTTGCGAAGACGTATATTGAGCATGTAGTGAGATTGCATGGGGTTCCAACCGATATTATTTCGAGCCGTGATTCGAGATTCCTCTCGAAATTTTGGCAAAAGGTCGATTGAATCTTGGGACAACATTGAAAATGAGTACTGCCTTTCACCCTGCGACCGATAGTCAGATTGAGAGAACTAACCAAACTATGGAAGAAATGTTGAGAGCGTGCGCTATTGACTTTCAGGTTAGTTGGGAAGACCAATTAGATTTGATTGAATTTTCATACAACAATAGTTATCATGCGAGTATTAAGATGTCGCCTTGTGAGGCATTGTATGGAAGGAAGTGTAGAAGTCTCATTTGCTGGAATGATTTTAGTGAGAATATAGTATTGGGGAAAGAATTCATTGAGGAGACCGTCATGAATGTGAAGTTGATTCAAGCTAGAATTCAAGTCGCTCAAGATAAGGCGAAGAGTTATGCCGATTTGAA
This sequence comes from Beta corolliflora, assembly GCA_947648045.1. Classification (NCBI taxonomy): domain Eukaryota; kingdom Viridiplantae; phylum Streptophyta; class Magnoliopsida; order Caryophyllales; family Amaranthaceae; genus Beta; species Beta corolliflora. The sequence continues at coordinate 82,011 of CANSZD010004123.1, forward strand.
GCGCAGAGAAGATGAGTTTGCAGTAGGTGATAAAGTATTCCTGAAAGTATCACCAACTAAGGGAATGATGAGATTTGGGAAAAGGGCAAACTAAGTGCCAAATATGTAGGTCCATATGAGATTTTGCAAAGAATTGGGAAAGTAGCTTATAGGTTGGCTTTACCAGTGGAGTTCGAGAAGATGCACGATGTGTTTCATATTTCCCAACTCAAGCTTTATATCCCTGATGAGCGTCATGTTTTGGAGCCTGAGAGAATCCAAATCGATAGTAGCCTTACATATGAGGAAAGGCTTGTGAAAATTCTTAATAAGAAGGTGTGTAGTACACGCAATAAGGATGTCAATATCGTGAAAGTGCTTTGGTCTAACATTGAGTCTGAAGAGGCAACGTGGGAAGCCGAAGCTGAAATGAAGAAGAAGTATCCAGATTTATTCCCTGAGGTGAGATACGAGGGTGTAACTCGTTTTCTTTAAGGGGGGTAGAATGCGATAGAATTTCGCGCTTTTTACCTAATTTTATGATATTTTTACGCATTTTTATGCTTATTTTGGCGATTTGCACATGTTGGTGCAAAATAAATAGACTCTCCGCATGGAAAACGTGTTCATGAGTAACACAAGTGATTTTTAAAGTTGGTAGAAGTGTGCACATGAGTGGCATAATTATTTCTCCAATGGGAGTTGAGTTAAAAACTGTTGAAAATGTGTGAGTTTTCGTGTCAAGTTTCGGGACGAAACCTCTTTTAAGATGGGTAGACTTGTAATCCCCCGTAAATTTATAAATTTTATAAATATATTTTGATGTACGATTATTTATATTTCAATATATTTTAGTATTTAAATGATTTATTTCTTCAAAGGTGGACTATTTGAAAGTCAAAGGAATTATTTTAATGATTTAAGGAAGTCAAATATTTTATTAAGTCATGCTTTGAAAAATATTTGAAATGTTTGAAATACTTTTCGGATTTGGAAAAGGATTCCTAATTGGGTTTGAGGAACCCAAACACTTTTTGATTTGGAAAAGGATTTCTAGTTTGAGCTCAATTACCTTTTCCTAAGCGCACAAGGGAAACTATAAAAACCCCATAAACCCCCAATTTTTCCCACACAATTATTTTCTCTCTCCTCCTTCCTCCCACAATTTCGGCCCTCCTTATTTCTTCTCTCTCTCTCTCTCTCTTCGGTTTTAGTCCTCCCTCTCCTTCGGCCTTCACTTCTTTCCTCGCCGGCTGCTGCCATCCCGTCGGCCGTTGACCGACCGCCGGAATCCGTCGCTCTCTCCCCGTCGGCGTCCCTTCTCGTCTTTCTTTGCTTTGGTTAATTTCTTCCTCCTCAAGTTTTATTTATTCAAAATTTATGTTTTTAAGATTTGTTTTAATTTGATTATGTTTAAAAGTTTAGTTTGATGATTAGTTTATGAATCAAAGTTTATATAATTTATGTATTGAAGAAATAAAAATTCAGATTTGCATATTAGGTTTGAATTGGATTTTTAATTATCAAAGCATGGACTTTTTAGGGTTTTAAAGAATGGAAATCATAGTAATATGTTATAAGTTATGAGATTGATTATTTTTATGATTTTAAATATGTTTAAATATGTTTTAAGGGAGTTTTAATATATAATATATTGCTGGAAATTTAAAGGGAGTATTGATATGGAATTTTATGATTTTAAAGCATGAGTTTTTGAGAGTTTTTAACAACTAGTGTAGTAGTACTATACTAGGAGGTTTAATAATCAAGTTTTGATGATGGGAAAGCTAAGGTTTTAAACACTTTTAAGAAGGGTTTAAAGTATTTTATTATTGCTGTAAATTCATAAAGGATTGATTGTGAATTTATATTGGTTGTTTTAGGCGGAGAATTCTCTTTAGGCGACTTTTAAGATTGTGAAAGTGGCCTCTCAATTTGTCTACACAAGGTACGTACATACCTATGTGTTGATTGGATTAGTATCATGATTTTAAGGATGAGAATTATGTAGTATCATGTATAAGAACTATTTTGAGTTCATATATCATTTCTATTATGTTGGATTTGCGTGTTTTATGTCGTTGTGTGAAACATGTTGATTATGAGATTTATATTATGTTTGTATGGAAGATTGATGCAAGCATATAGTTGGAAACTTTATTTTATTAATTCATATGAGGGATTAATATATATATTGGTTTGGATCATGATTGATCATATTGTTCCCTTTTGAGTATTTCACTACTTTATAAGGACCGAGGGCCTTATTTGGTAAGTTGATATTTTATACCTAAGAAATGTAGTTTGGTTGCTGGCTAGGTTCAGCAAATAAGGAAGATTGGATTAAAGTTGGAATTGATCTTGGGTTGTTAAGTTGTTTGATCACTTATCTAATCCTAAGATAAAATGGAAATTTATGATTGTGTGATGATTATAATGTTTGTTTTACTTGTGAGTCATAACAAGTAATAAGCGATAAATCATGTAAAGTGAAACGTGGATAGCAATAGCTTTAGACTTGTGCACGTCTCGAAGTGTAGGACAATTAGGAGTTGGAGTACATGGTGGTAGCCCATGGCTTTTCCCCGGTACCGAATTGATCACCGTGTCCTATTTTTATTTAAAAGGTTCCTCGATATCGTAGGTCGTGGGAATACGAGTCGCGCCAAGATTTCGTCTTCCAAAGGGAAGGCCGATTTTAGTTAGACAACTCGGTCCATTGACTATTCCATCTAAAGTAATAAACATGTTATTGTGAAGTTTAATTCAGTAAAAGTTATATGCAAGCTATTGTATTATTATTTATTCCTACTTACTACTTATTAGTATCATGCTAGGATTGTTTATTTATTTAGTATGTAGTACCCAGCTTTGCTGATTACGTGCTTTTGTGTGTGCATGTTGATCATGGCTATGCTTTATTGATCCTGTGATGACCCATTTTGGTGAGCAAGTCTCGAGGGATCAATAGTGCATTGTCCATCTACGAGTTTGAAGATGATGCATCATTGGGTTCGGGATCGAGAGCTTGTGTAGACTATTTATCATACTTTAAGTTTATGCTTTTCGTAGTTGACTTTGGTTTTAAATTTGACTTTGACTTTTGTTGGTTTGACTTTTGGAGTTGACTTTGTAGTTGACTAAGTTTTATTTATAAAGTTTATTATTATGTTTTCCGCTGCAAAATTCTGAATAAGCCGATACGTTTTCACACGGACGATAATACTTTGATAATTCTCTATGTTTTATATTAAAAAGGTATTTTAGAAAAGAGAGAATTGTCGGGGTGATACATTCTAGTTCATAGTTGATGAATGTGTTTCATTAGCATCTCGGAAGAGCGGGCTTTTACTGCCGAACTCTTTGCTAGAGAAATCTATGCCTACTCAATAGGTGGGGATAAACATTTGGGGGTTAAAATTAGCCGATCTGGTATTGAGATTTTGTTTTTGACATTTGTCGTTGATACTATGCTTTTTGCTAAAGCTTCGGAGAGTAGATGTTTAATCATTAAAATTTTCTTTGATAAATACTGCGCTATGTCAGGAAAGCTCGTCAACTTTCATAAATCAGCTTTTTCAATGTTCTAAGAAAGTCCCTCCCTCAATATGCCTCATCTTTTTAAATCTATTCTCCGGATGGAGAATTCTTCTTCTCTGGGCAATTATCTGGGAAGCCCAATTGTTGACTCTCGAGTGTCTAAAAATAAGGAGTTTGAATGTAAATAAATGGAGTTTTAGTCTTTTCGAATGTGTGTGTGTAGTATAACCGTATATGTGAAAAGTGTATTAAAGTCGTATTAAAGTGTATCAAAAACGTTTGTCGAAAAAAGCTATGTATAGGAGAAACAAAACTGAGAATCGCGCGAAAAGATAAGAAAGATCATACGTCTGGCGCACGGAGCGTGCGCTTCATGCATGGACCATGTGTCCAACGCATGATTTGTGCGTTAGCGCAGGCTTATGTGCGTTTCCTCGTTTTTGTAAATTGCCTTTGTGTTGCGTCAATGTATCCTAATGCGCTTAACGCAACGCAGATCTGAGCGGTTTTCATTCGTTTAAAGATTCATTTTAAATCAATGAAGAAGTTTATCTTTTGAAGTACGAAATCAGCTATCTTTAACAATAAAAATCAGATTTTCGAAATATATTTAAATTTAGGAAATATTAATTAATTATCAAGAATAATTAATATTTATTAAAAATACAATTAATTAACAAAAATAATTAATTAGGCTTTATGAAAGTGGGCTTTAAAATACAATTCATTGTAATGAACAATTAATTGGGCTTCTAGAAGTGGGCTCGGAATTGTCTTAAACAAATAAACAGACTTTATGTTCGCAAAACGCTTTTCGGCTTAGCTTTTCATATCACTCTTCCTTTGAACCGGACCAATTAGGATGACAGTTTCTTTATCGGGTACTAAATGGGGAGACACGATTTTGTGTCTACAGTATCCAATCTGTTGACGTCCCTAATCTTAACATTGATTTTTCTTTCACATCTAAGCATAAGCAACCTTCTTCTGAAAACAAGCATAGACAACATTTAGGCCAATTGACCAAATTGTACAAAGAGATGGAGTTTGGCGACAATTTGATAGTTAAAGTAACTTTTGAGACATTTTGGTAAATAAGATTTGTAAAACCCCCCGGAACACACACACACATCTATAACACCTTAAAATATGTATATATATATATATCCATATATACATATATATATAACACCTAAAAAATAAGTGTTTTTTCCAATAATAGAAAAAATACAACCTTGCTTTTTATTAATAAAAGACTACATAGTTTTACTTCAAAGAAATATGTGAGTTTTTGTCATATTAAGCCAATTAAGATACCCTTTTTTGTCATGTTAGACCATAAACAAATAAAAAATTCCTAATAAAGCCACTTATGATAATCCGACTTGTTTGTTAAGCCATTTCAATGAATCCGACCAAAAATCACATTGACTCGGATGTTGACGTGGGGGTTCTCCAAACTTCTTTTTCTTTTCCTACCTTTTTTCCCAAACTCGGAAAAAAGAACACGAATCTTGGACTTAAGTTTGAAATCTGCCGTGACATTTCACAATGCATTCTTTTTTTTCCAATTGAACCTTGGCTCTCCAAAATTAATGAAAGAAAACACCAAGAATGAATCTTACTTTAGAGATGGTGTCTTGCTCTTCAAATTTCCTAAAATTTTAGGGAGGAGAAGATAGCAAGGAATTTTTGGTGTGGAAGATAGCGGGGAGGAAAAGAGGAGAACGAGTGTAGAGTGCGTGAAAGAATAATGAGTTTTTTGGGGGTTTCAATCTTGGGGATATAAGGTAATTTAAATATATTAAATGGGAAGCAAAGTAAAAAAAAAAAAGGAAAAGAGAAAAGAAGTTTGGTGAACTCTAGGTCAACGCTTGAGTCAATGTGATTTTTGGCCGAATTCATTAAACCGACCTAACAAAACAAGTCGGATTATCATAAGTGACTTTATTAGGCAAAAACTTTATTTACGGTCCAACACCACTAAAAGGGTATCTTAACCTGGGTTAATTAGAAAAAAAGTCCAAAAAAAATGTTACCTTTTGTAAAACCATCTTATACCAATCTAAACCAAAATGTTCTTTTGTCATATGGAACTACATACTTAATTTAATGTAGATTAGTAAACACTTAACATATAAAAGAAACACGCCAAAACAAACTTAATAATCTTTTTGACAAGCCAAAATAATGTATAAGCATCTTCTAATGATAGATTAATCTCATGAAAGCATCAAAACTTAGGTTAATCTTATAATAATGTTATTATAAGATTATTTTCTACTACAAATTTTTTTATTTGAATTTACCCCAATAAATTTAAAAAAATTGGGGTTATTCGAATGGAAAATCTAATATTTTGGTCTATTTTGACCATACAATCTACTTAATTCACTAAAATGGAATTTAGACCTATTTATGTTCACCAAAACGTCACAAAAGTTACTTTATTGCTACTAGTTTTACATCCCTCACAAAAAAGCTACTTTTATGGCACTCTTCTTCTTTCTTTTTCTATTAAGAGAGAGAAACTAGGTTAATCGTTTGGGATGAACCAATGCAAAGTATGTTTACGGATAATCAAAAGGAGGAAACCAATATAACAAGGAAGGACATAGATAGTCTTAATGCATCGTGAAATATTCTACTTGTTCCGCCTCTCAATGGCATTGTTGGACGGAGACCTTGTGAAACTTGAGCACATGTGATCCCGCATCGTAAGTGATGGAATAAATTTACAAAGAACTTTACAAATTTTATAAGTAAAGTTGATAACTATAAGGTTGTCTCATTCAATACGAAGGCTTTTTTTATATATATGGAATGACATTACGAGAGAACTTGAAAAAATCGAAAGAGTTGTAACATTGATTTTTCTTTCACATCTAAGCATAGGCAACCTTCTTCGAAAACAAGCATAGACAACATTTAGGCCAATTGACCAAATTGTACAAAGAGATGGAGTTTGGCGACAATTTGATAGTTAAAGTAACTTTTGAGACATTTTGGTAAATAAGATTTGTAAAACCCCGAACACACACACACATCTATAACACCTTAAAATATGTATATATATATATACATATATACATATATATATAACACCTAAAAAATAAGTGTTTTTTCCAATAATAGAAAAAATACAACCTTGCTTTTTATTAATAAAAGACTACATAGTTTTACTTCAAAGAAATATGTGAGTTTTTGTCATATTAAGCCAATTAAGATACCCTTTTTTGTCATGTTAGACCATAAATAAATAAAAATTCCTAATAAAGCCACTTATGATAATCCGACTTGTTTGTTAAGCCATTTCAATGAATCCGACCAAAAATCACATTGACTCAGATGTTGACGTGGGGGTTCTCCAAACTTCTTTTTCTTTTCCTACCTTTTTTCCCAAACTCAGAAAAAGAACACGAATCTTGGACTTAAGTTTGAAATCTGCCGTGACATTTCACAATGCATTCTTTTTTTTCCAATTGAACCTTGGCTCTCCAAAATTAATGAAAGAAAACACCAAGAATGAATCTTACTTTAGAGATGGTGTCTTGCTCTTCAAATTTCCTAAAATTTTAGGGAGGAGAAGATAGCAAGGAATTTTTGGTGTGGAAGATAGCAGGGGAGGAAAAGAGGAGAACAGGTGTAGAGTGCGTGAAAGAATAATGAGTTTTTTGGGGGTTTCAATCTTGGGGATATAAGGTAATTTAAATATATTAAATGGGAAGCAAAGTAAAAAAAAAAAGGAAAAGAAAAAGAAGTTTGGTGAACTCCAGGTCAACGCTTGAGTCAATGTGATTTTTGGCCGAATTCATTAAACTGACCTAACAAAACAAGTCGGATTATCATAAGTGACTTTATTAGGCAAAAACTTTATTTACGGTCCAACACCACTAAAAGGGTATCTTAACTGGGTTAATTAGAAAAAAAGTCCAAAAAAAATGTTACCTTTTGTAAAACCATCTTATACCAATCTAAACCAAAATGTTCTTTTGTCATATGGAACTACATACTTAATTTAATGTAGATTAGTAAACACTTAACATATAAAAGAAACACGCCAAAACAAACTTAATAATCTTTTTGACAAGCCAAAATAATGTATAAGCATCTTCTAATGATAGATTAATCTCATGAAAGCATCAAAACTTAGGTTAATCTTATAATAATGTTATTATAAGATTATTTTCTACTACAAATTTTTTTATTTGAATTTACCCCAATAAATTTAAAAAAATTGGGGTTATTCGAATGGAAAATCTAATATTTTGGTCTATTTTGACCATACAATCTACTTAATTCACTAAAATGGAATTTAGACCTATTTATGTTCACCAAAACGTCACAAAAGTTACTTTATTGCTACTAGTTTTACATCCCTCACAAAAAAAGCTACTTTTATGGCACTCTTCTTCTTTCTTTTTCTATTAAGAGAGAGAAACTAGGTTAATCGTTTGGGATGAACCAATGCAAAGTATGTTTACGGATAATCAAAAGGAGGAAACCAATATAACAAGGAAGGACATAGATAGTCTTAATGCATCGTGAAATATTCTACTTGTTCCGCCTCTCAATGGCATTGTTGGACGGAGACCTTGTGAAACTTGAGCACATGTGATCCTGCATCGTAAGTGATGGAATAAATTTACAAAGAACTTTACAAATTTTATAAGTAAAGTTGATAACTATAAGGTTGTCTCATTCAATACGAAGGCTTTTTTTATATATATGGAATGACATTACAGAGAACTTGAAAAAATCGAAAGAGTTGTAACATTGATTTTTCTTTCACATCTAAGCATAGGCAACCTTCTTCTGAAAACAAGCATAGACAACATTTAGGCCAATTGACCAAATTGTACAAAGAGATGGAGTTTGGCGACAATTTGATAGTTAAAGTAACTTTTGAGACATTTTGGTAAATAAGATTTGTAAAACCCCCCGGAACACACACACACATCTATAACACCTTAAAATATGTATATATATATATACATATATACATATATATATAACACCTAAAAAATAAGTGTTTTTTCCAATAATAGAAAAAATACAACCTTGCTTTTTATTAATAAAAGACTACATAGTTTTACTTCAAAGAAATATGTGAGTTTTTGTCATATTAAGCCAATTAAGATACCCTTTTTGTCATGTTAGACCATAAATAAATAAAAAATTCCTAATAAAGCCACTTATGATAATCCGACTTGTTTGTTAAGCCATTTCAATGAATCCGACCAAAAATCACATTGACTCAGATGTTGACGTGGGGGTTCTCCAAACTTCTTTTTCTTTTCCTACCTTTTTTCCCAAACTCAGAAAAAGAACACGAATCTTGGACTTAAGTTTGAAATCTGCCGTGACATTTCACAATGCATTCTTTTTTTTCCAATTGAACCTTGGCTCTCCAAAATTAATGAAAGAAAACACCAAGAATGAATCTTACTTTAGAGATGGTGTCTTGCTCTTCAAATTTCCTAAAATTTTAGGGAGGAGAAGATAGCAAGGAATTTTTGGTGTGGAAGATAGCAGGGGAGGAAAAGAGGAGAACAGGTGTAGAGTGCGTGAAAGAATAATGAGTTTTTTGGGGGTTTCAATCTTGGGGATATAAGGTAATTTAAATATATTAAATGGGAAGCAAAGTAAAAAAAAAAGGAAAAGAAAAAGAAGTTTGGTGAACTCCAGGTCAACGCTTGAGTCAATGTGATTTTTGGCCGAATTCATTAAACTGACCTAACAAAACAAGTCGGATTATCATAAGTGACTTTATTAGGCAAAAACTTTATTTACGGTCCAACACCACTAAAAGGGTATCTTAACTGGGTTAATTAGAAAAAAAGTCCAAAAAAAATGTTACCTTTTGTAAAACCATCTTATACCAATCTAAACCAAAATGTTCTTTTGTCATATGGAACTACATACTTAATTTAATGTAGATTAGTAAACACTTAACATATAAAAGAAACACGCCAAAACAAACTTAATAATCTTTTTGACAAGCCAAAATAATGTATAAGCATCTTCTAATGATAGATTAATCTCATGAAAGCATCAAAACTTAGGTTAATCTTATAATAATGTTATTATAAGATTATTTTCTACTACAAATTTTTTTATTTGAATTTACCCCAATAAATTTAAAAAAATTGGGGTTATTCGAATGGAAAATCTAATATTTTGGTCTATTTTGACCATACAATCTACTTAATTCACTAAAATGGAATTTAGACCTATTTATGTTCACCAAAACGTCACAAAAGTTACTTTATTGCTACTAGTTTTACATCCCTCACAAAAAAAGCTACTTTTATGGCACTCTTCTTCTTTCTTTTTCTATTAAGAGAGAGAAACTAGGTTAATCGTTTGGGATGAACCAATTCAAAGTATGTTTACGGATAATCAAAAGGAGGAAACCAATATAACAAAGAAGGACATAGATAGTCTTAATGCATCGTGAAATATTCTACTTGTTCCGCCTCTCAAAGGCATTGTTGGACGGAGACCTTGTGAAACTTGAGCACATGTGATCCTGCATCGTAAGTGATGGAATAAATTTACAAAGAACTTTACAAATTTTATAAGTAAAGTTGATAACTATAAGGTTGTCTCATTCAATACGAAGGCTTTTTTTATATATATGGAATGACATTACAGAGAACTTGAAAAAATCGAAAGAGTTGTAACATTGATTTTTCTTTCACATCTAAGCATAGGCAACCTTCTTCTGAAAACAAGCATAGACAACATTTAGGCCAATTGACCAAATTGTACAAAGAGATGGAGTTTGGCGACAATTTGATAGTTAAAGTAACTTTTGAGACATTTTGGTAAATAAGATTTGTAAAACCCCCCGCAACACACACACACATCTATAACACCTTAAAATATGTATATATATATATACATATATACATATATATATAACACCTAAAAAATAAGTGTTTTTTCCAATAATAGAAAAAATACAACCTTGCTTTTTATTAATAAAAGACTACATAGTTTTACTTCAAAGAAATATGTGAGTTTTTGTCATATTAAGCCAATTAAGATACCCTTTTTTGTCATGTTAGACCATAAATAAATAAAAAATTCCTAATAAAGCCACTTATGATAATCCGACTTGTTTGTTAAGCCATTTCAATGAATCCGACCAAAAATCACATTGACTCAGATGTTGACGTGGGGGTTCTCCAAACTTCTTTTTCTTTTCCTACCTTTTTCCCCAAACTCAGAAAAAGAACACGAATCTTGGACTTAAGTTTGAAATCTGCCGTGACATTTCACAATGCATTCTTTTTTTTCCAATTGAACCTTGGCTCTCCAAAATTAATGAAAGAAAACACCAAGAATGAATCTTACTTTAGAGATGGTGTCTTGCTCTTCAAATTTCCTAAAATTTTAGGGAGGAGAAGATAGCAAGGAATTTTTGGTGTGGAAGATAGCAGGGGAGGAAAAGAGGAGAACAGGTGTAGAGTGCGTGAAATAATAATGAGTTTTTTGGGGGTTTCAATCTTGGGGATATAAGGTAATTTAAATATATTAAATGGGAAGCAAAGTAAAAAAAAAGGAAAAGAAAAAGAAGTTTGGTGAACTCCAGGTCAACGCTTGAGTCAATGTGATTTTTGGCCGAATTCATTAAACTGACCTAACAAAACAAGTCGGATTATCATAAGTGACTTTATTAGGCAAAAACTTTATTTACGGTCCAACACCACTAAAAGGGTATCTTAACTGGGTTAATTAGAAAAAAAGTCCAAAAAAAATGTTACCTTTTGTAAAACCATCTTATACCAATCTAAACCAAAATGTTCTTTTGTCATATGGAACTACATACTTAATTTAATGTAGATTAGTAAACACTTAACATATAAAAGAAACACGCCAAAACAAACTTAATAATCTTTTTGACAAGCCAAAATAATGTCTAAGCATCTTCTAATGATAGATTAATGTCATGAAAGCATCAAAACTTAGGTTAATCTTATAATAATGTTATTATAAGATTATTTTCTACTACAAATTTTTTTATTTGAATTTACCCCAAAAAATTTAAAAAAATTGGGGTTATTCGAATGGAAAATCTAATATTTTGGTCTATTTTGACCATACAATCTACTTAATTCACTAAAATGGAATTTAGACCTATTTATGTTCACCAAAACGTCACAAAAGTTACTTTATTGCTACTAGTTTTACATCCCTCACAAAAAAAGCTACTTTTATGGCACTCTTCTTCTTTCTTTTTCTATTAAGAGAGAGAAACTAGGTTAATCGTTTGGGATGAACCAATGCAAAGTATGTTTACGGATAATCAAAAGGAGGAAACCAATATAACAAGGAATGACATAGATAGTCTTAATGCATCGTGAAATATTCTACTTGTTCCGCCTCTCAAAGGCATTGTTGGACGGAGACCTTGTGAAACTTGAGGACATGTGATCCTGCATCGTAAGTGATGGAATAAATTTACAAAGAACTTTACAAATTTTATAAGTAAAGTTGATAACTATAAGGTTGTCTCATTCAATACGAAGGCTTTTTTTTATATATATGGAATGACATTACGAGAGAACTTGAAAAAATCGAAAGAGTTGTAGCATTGATTTTTCTTTCACATCTAAGCATAGGCAACCTTCTTCTGAAAACAAGCATAGACAACATTTAGGCCAATTGACTAAATTGTACAAAGAGATGGAGTTTGGCGACAATTTGATAGTTAAAGTAACTTTTGAGACATTTTGGTAAATAAGATTTGTAAAACCCCCCGGAACACACACACACATCTATAACACCTTAAAATATGTATATATATATATACATATATACATATATATATAACACCTAAAAAATAAGTGTTTTTTCCAATAATAGAAAAAAATACAACCTTGCTTTTTATTAATAAAAGACTACATAGTTTTACTTCAAAGAAATATGTGAGTTTTTGTCATATTAAGCCAATTAAGATACCCTTTTTTGTCATGTTAGACCATAAATAAATAAAAAATTCCTAATAAAGCCACTTATGATAATCCGATTTGTTTGTTAAGCCATTTCAATGAATCCGACCAAAAATCACATTGACTCGGATGTTGACGTGGGGGTTCTCCAAACTTCTTTTTCTTTTCCTACCTTTTTTCCCAAACTCGGAAAAAGAACACGAATCTTGGACTTAAGTTTGAAATCGCCGTGACATTTCACAATGCATTCTTTTTTTTCCAATTGAACCTTGGCTCTCCAAAATTAATGAAAGAAAACACCAAGAATGAATCTTACTTTAGAGATGGTGTCTTGCTCTTCAAATTTCCTAAAATTTTAGGGAGGAGAAGATAGCAAGGAATTTTTGGTGTGGAAGATAGCAGGGGAGGAAAAGAGGAGAACAGGTGTAGAGTGCGTGAAAGAATAATGATTTTTTTGGGGGTTTCAATCTTGGGGATATAAGGTAATTTAAATATATTAAATGGGAAGCAAAGTAAAAAAAAAAGGAAAAGAAAAAGAAGTTTGGTGAACTCCAGGTCAACGCTTGAGTCAATGTGATTTTTGGCCGAATTCATTAAACTGACCTAACAAAACAAGTCGGATTATCATAAGTGACTTTATTAGGCAAAAACTTTATTTACGGTCCAACACCACTAAAAGGGTATCTTAACTGGGTTAATTAGAAAAAAAGTCCAAAAAAATGTTACCTTTTGTAAAACCATCTTATACCAATCTAAACCAAAATGTTCTTTTGTCATATGGAACTACATACTTAATTTAATGTAGATTAGTAAACACTTAACATATAAAAGAAACACGCCAAAACAAACTTAATAATCTTTTTGACAAGCCAAAATAATGTCTAAGCATCTTCTAATGATAGATTAATCTCATGAAAGCATCAAAACTTAGGTTAATCTTATAATAATGTTATTATAAGATTATTTTCTACTACAAATTTTTTTATTTGAATTTACCCCAAAAAATTTAAAAACATTGGGGTTATTCGAATGGAAAATCTAATATTTTGGTCTATTTTGACCATACAATCTACTTAATTCACTAAAATGGAATTTAGACCTATTTATGTTCACCAAAACGTCACAAAAGTTACTTTATTGCTACTAGTTTTACATCCCTCACAAAAAAAGCTACTTTTATGGCACTCTTCTTCTTTCTTTTTCTATTAAGATAGAGAAACTAGGTTAATCGTTTGGGATGAACCAATGCAAAGGATGTTTACGGATAATCAAAAGGAGGAAACCAATATAACAAGGAAGGACATAGATAGTCTTAATGCGTCGTGAAATATTCTACTTGTTCCGCCTCTCAAAGGCATTGTTGGACGGAGACCTTGTGAAACTTGAGGACATGTGATCCTGCATCGTAAATGATGGAATAAATTTACAAAGAACTTTACAAATTTTATAAGTAAAGTTGATAACTATAAGGTTGTCTCATTCAATACGAAGGCTTTTTTTATATATATGGAATGACATTACAGAGAACTTGAAAAAATCGAAAGAGTTGTAGCGCATTGTTTTGCTATTTTTTGTGCTTCAGAGACTTGTTGGCGATTTACTTTGTGAACTGTGCACTAAGTAAAAGTAATTGTCACATTCTTGATCTGTTGGATAGTCCAGGTAATATGAATATCAGGTTTAGCATTATAACATTTTGTATAAATGGTGATGTGAGATAAGGACATCTGGTGTGCCCATTTAAGTCCTTGTAAGCAAGCAAGGGCCTCAATGTGGATGGCTTAAGACGCAAGGCCATAACAACCTCCCCCATGCATTTATGTCGAACTTGCACTAGTACAGAATCATTGATTTGCGTCGGACCAGAGACCACCATTTGCGTCGGACGTCGGTCCGACGGCACAGGTCTCGACGCAAATGACGGAGACATGATCTGCGTCGGATGAAGAAACAACGCAGATTAAAGCTATTTGCATCGGATGGCAAGCGGAGTGCGACGCACATGACCCTTAAGCCCCAGCATCACCAGCACCATTTGCGTCACATGTAACACAAAGTCCGACGCAAATCAACCTTTTTTTTTATAAAAAAGTCTATTTGCGTCGGACTTTGTCTTACATCCGACACAAATTGATAATTTTTTAAAAAAAAAAAATTCACGTATCCAGGATTACTGAAATACAAGAATGAAATGCAAAAATGAAATTTGAATCGAACTAACATACAAATCTGAAATCTGAAATCTGAAATCTGAATTGAACCTAAAAAAATTGAACTATCTATATAAAATTTAAAAAAGAAATTAGATGGAACTAACATACACAAAATTGAACCTAATTCTTCTAACATACAAAAAAACAGAATCAGATCTAACTAATTCTAAAAAAAGTGAACCTAAAAAAAATCACATCTAACATACAAAAAATTGAACTTAATTCTTCTTCCTCCTGCGAATCAGATCGAACTTCAATCGGATATTTATTCAGCTACATTTACATAAAACAAGAGAAAAATGATATTAATTCATTGCATATCAATCAAATTGATCGAAAAGATACAGTTTCATCTTCGAGCTCACAGAGAAAAAACTGAACAGAAACACTTAATTATACAAAAATTGCAAGCTTAAACTCAGATAAGTTTAAGAAACAATCGCATATTGAAGAAAAATGAAGGAAACATTAGGAAAGAGAGGTAGGAAAACGTACCACGAACAAAAGAAAGGGGCTCAACGTTTGGAGTTAGGATCGAAAATCAGATCGAAAATCGTTTGGAGAAACGTACCACGAACAATTATGTAGATGGAACCCAAAAAAATGGAACCAAAATCAGATTACCGGAAAAAAAAAAAAGATGAAAACCCAAAAAATTGTTAAATTTCTCCCAAAAAAAAACAATCAATTAAATCATAAAACATGTACCAAACTTAAAAATGGCGATCAAACTTCACAAAAAAAAGAAAATAAAAAGAGGAGAGAGAAAATAAAAACCTCGAACTTCATTTTCAAGCCGAGTAAGCTCAACACGAACAGGATCAAAACCATGTAACAGATGAACAACATCCACCTTCAACAAAGAGAGATTGTTGTTGTTGTGATTTATTTTGAATTTTTGTGATTTTTTTGGGGTTGAAGGCTTGAAGCAATTGGAGAGAGAGAGAGATAGGGGGGTGGGGGGAGGGAGTGAGAAAACGGCTGTAGAGAAGAAATGAAAGAGTGAGAAAAAAACCTAATTCTTGGGTTTGAAAATTAAAAGGGGAAGCATACCTATGTACGTCGCACGGACCAACAGGTCCGACGCAAATCTGATCCAAAATAAGGCCCTCGTGACACGCATGGATAGGCCCTCAAATCCATTTGCGTCAGATGGGCTTATAGATCCAATGCAAATAGTTGGATACAGCTATTTGCATCGCATATAACTTACCTTCGACGCAAATTGGCTTTCATGATTTGCGTCAGACATTGACTAGGATCCGACGCACATAAATCTTGCACCCATTTGCTTTAGTTTTTTGCGTCGAATGTGTGATACATCCGACGCATATAAAGCATGATTTGCGTCGGACGCCGGGCATGTCTGACGCAAATGACCCTTCTGCATCGATTCACCTATTGTATGACGCAATTGAGGAGACGCAAATCAACATTTTTCTACTAGTGTTGGTTGATATAGAATCCAAGCTATGCCCATGACTTTAGAATTTTTTCCCAAGATCCATCCGTTTTAAGGATATGTTGCGCTGAACCCTGTTTCAATATGCCTATATTAGCAATAAGGAATCCCGGAGGGGATAAGGTTTTTTTCCGGAGGGTGCATGAAACGAAGATTTGGAATAATAGTCAAGGTAGCTAGGTAATCATGATGTTGCTGAAGCTCTTCAATATTCCTTTTAATCTAGAAGGTGTCAGCTCTCTTATATCTTTAAAAATACGATCATCCATGTGTATCCATATGCTCCAAAGAGTCCAAATAAAGGTTTTTATTCGAGCATTGTTGTAATATGCTTATTTTGAAAGGTGTTAATTAAATGCTAATTATATTTATCGAGTTAATTATGTTTTGGATTTTATAATTTTATTTGAGTTGGGGAGTATGATGTATTGTCTGGTGTTTGTAATATATTTAATTGTTTAATTTTATGAAGTTATTATTACTAATATTACTATATATTTTAAATGTTAAGTATTCAAAATTTAGTGGAGTGGTATTTAGCCAAAATGAGAAACAATGTCGGTTTTTCATTTTCATTCTTATCCGTTTGGTTTATTTGGGAACTAAACTCCCCCTTGTCGGTTCAACGAGATAACGCAAGAACCCACCCCCCCCCAAATTCTCTCTCTTCTCTATTCCTCACCTCACCCCCGTCGAACTCTCTTCCTCCCTCAAACCATCGTAATCCTCCATCTCCCTTCGCACCTCCTTCGCCTCTAATCACCGGCACCCCTGTCGGCGTTTTTTTCGCGGCTCGTCGAAGCCCTTTTTCTCTTCCGCGTCGTCTGGCCTCTCTCCTCCCTCCTTTGTCGCTGCGGTTGTGCGGTTGTTGCTGCCTCACGCTGGTGCTAATGTTAGTGGTTCTCGCGTCACCTCCTTCTTCCGGTGTTGTTGCTGCTGCTGGTGTTTCTTTTCCTCCTCTGCTGTTGTTGTTTGCGCGTGGGGCTGGTGGTTCGATGCCGCTGTGCTGCGCCATCTTGCGTCGGCATCGTGGTTCCTCCCCCACCGGTGGTTGTACTCCCCTGTTTCTTCCTCTCTTTGGTCAATGAGGTACTACCCTTCCCAATCCTTTGGTGAATTGGATTTTATTCCAATTTAAATTCAGGATATGATTATCAAACTGCTTATTGAGTATGGATGTAATTGATAGAACTTGTGTATTGTTGAATAGCTGCTACTTGTTGGTTGGAACTCTAATGTTGTTTTGTCAGTTGAATTATAAGTGTTATTAGATGTTGTAGTAGTTGATTATTATAGTGTAGTGTTGTTAAATGTGTTGATTGTTGGTGGTAATCGTGAATTGAAATAACCTTTGAGTTGGATGATAATCTTAGCTGGTGTTTTACTGGTTTGGAAAAGAATTATGACTATAAATTATTCACTTAGTTTAATGAGTTATGTTAGTCAAGCTTGATTAATGGAAGCCTGATTCTAGTTATATTGAATTGTAAGCTATCTAATTGAATTAGTTTGATCAATTAAAGTTTGCCAATTAGTTTAGTGGAATGGATTGGATTAGGAAAGTTGATTGGATTAGTTTCTTTTATTTTGTAGAGGAATGGTTATTATTATGAATTCTTATCAGTAGGGTGATATCATGAAATTAAGTCATGGAGTTGAGTTAATCAAAGTTAACTTGTGAGAGATTCAGTTTGATCGACTCTTAAATGAATGATGTGAGTTGGTTGGTGTTGAAAATAGTTTTAAAAAGGATTAACTAATCATTGCTAATAATATGCAAATTGTTCGAGATAGTTTAATTAATTATAAACTAGATCACCGTGAATGTGTTAAAGCGGGATTTTAGTTCAATATATGTACAAGGATTGATAGAGTAAAGTCAGATTGGTTGATCAGTGTTCACAAAGGTAAGTTAGTGCGTGAGTTTATATACGTAAGTAAACACGAGTGTGAATATATCAAAGAGGCCTGGAATATATAGCTGGGTGATTTGGTAATTAAAAATGATGTTGACTCGCTTTATCTAATGATGAGTATGGTTCACTAATAATGGGTTGTTATTGATTAGGTGAATTAGAATCCAACATAAGTAATATCATGAATCATATTACAATTATTTCTAATCAACCTTTGATCCATGAATCTCGAGTCGTGAAGTTTAAGCTAACTCTCCTTAGTTAATTCTAAGTGAGAGACCGATTACAAAATATTTTTGGTGTTTGATAATTGTTATTATCATTATTGAGATGAGTCTACATCGATAATTATGAAGTGTAAAAGAATATAAACAATTATTATGCGAAGGTATGCGTTGTATGGAATTGGTTTAGTAACTCTCGTTAGTTAATTCTAACTCGTAGACCCTTTTGTCACTATGATGGATGTGTTGTTGAATATGATTATTTACTAGTAATTGTGATTCATAAGTTTTATGATTGGAATTGGATTGAACGTAAATGCATAAATATATTGAACTTGAAATACGTATGAAGGTACAATGATATATGAGAGTAGTTCTCTAAAAAGAAGTCTTTTAATATGGTTGGTTGTTCAAAAGATGTTAAGAATTACTAATACTATTGGATGAGTTATATGAATGATCTAATTGAGTTATGAACGATAATGGAAAGTGATCTAAAGGGGAAAGTAGCCTCGTCTGAGTCGACGGATGAGGTGATACGAACAGTACCCGGCCCCATGGACTGTGAACCTTGGGGGGCCCACAGGGAAACCTGCCCATTGCTATGTGGGGCGATAATCGGGCGATATATCAGGTAATGTGAAACATGTGGATGGCTGATTGAATCAGCGGAAAAATGTACTCCGGACTAGTCGCGGTTATTGGCCAAAAGTAAAGCGAATGGTTGGGTGACGACCCCCACTGTCGGAGTGTAAGCTTTGTCTCCTCCGCCGCGTTCTCTTTCCCCCTGGTTAAAAGAAAGTTATTTTTGATGAAAGTTGTTACGATATTGGATTCTCGATAAGGAATCGTATCATGGTAAGTTGTTCCGATATTGGATTCCCGATAAGGAATCATATCAGGTAAGTAATGAATGTTTATTCAGTAGTGATTATGAATATCGATATTGGTTTCCTGATAAGGAAGCATATCATGGTAAGTTATACTGATGTTGGATTCTCGATAAGGAATCGTATCTTGTTATTAGATTCACGATAAGGAATCGTTATAGGTTGAAAGTTATTATATTATTTATTGCCGGAAAAGTGTTTGTGTATAACAATGTAAGAAAATGATTGATAGAGTATGAAAGCATAAGTTTGGATTTCTGATAAGAAATCGATTAAAGGGAATAAAGTATATTGCATATATCAAAGTTGGTAAACTCAAATTCCTTATAAGGGATCGTGATATGTTGAAAGATTAACTAATTAGATATATATGAAATATGTATCTGTTGTGATTGCTTGAAGTCGCGTTGTTGTGTTTGATGTTATATGAATCATGGTGTATTATAAAAGGATTAATCGAATAAGGATATAATATGTATGTGGTCAACAAAAGTTGATGTGATGCATGTTGTGACAGCGTGACTGTTGTGATTATGTTGACCGTTGAGTCGTTTTCAAGTAAAAGCCACCAAAGCATGTGTTAATCACTTTACGGGTTTAGTACTCAGCTTTGCGGATGTTTGTGTTGTTTTGTCATTTATGTGGCCTGTCACTTGGTGGGTGGCAGTATCCTAAATGTTTCAGGTTGAAGCCGTGAGTTAATCTTTTGCAAGTTGAAGCATATGCTGATTCAGTCTCGAAGACTTATTGTAGTATAAATTTGATTTCGATGTGAGGACGCTCGACTTTGTAATTGTAAATCGATAATTATTTATAATCTATTTCTCTATTTAAGAGTCGTTAATGCTCCTGATTCTCTCTTGGTGTTGCTCTGCGGAAGCGTTGAGGTTGTTGAGTTTTAAAAATTAGAAATATTTTATTTATCAAAATTGTAAACAGGTTTAAATTATTTTCCGCTTTATCCTGTTTTCAAAGGAAATTCTGTCGGATTTTCTATAGGAATTTATTAGAACAGAGTTTGAGAATCAGGGCCGTGTTGTAATAGTTAATTTGAATTGAAT
Organism: Beta corolliflora; assembly: GCA_947648045.1. NCBI lineage: Eukaryota > Viridiplantae > Streptophyta > Magnoliopsida > Caryophyllales > Amaranthaceae > Beta > Beta corolliflora. Next base: position 102,256 of record CANSZD010004123.1, read on the forward strand.
AGAATTGGAAATTGAATTCCACACTCTCCGATGTAGTTCGGTGAGTGTGATGGTAATAGTTCGGGTTATCTCGACCAGAGTCTCTTCTGCTGTGCTTAATCCTCTGTAAGCTGGTCGGGAAAATCCGGGTTGTTACAACTGTTTTGACCATCCTCACTATAAAAAAGCAGGATATGAGTAATGATCCACTCTTGACATGAGAGTTGGTCATTTTGAGTTGAGTGAAGATGGAGTGAGCTTAGAAGTGAAGCATTTGCTGCTATGGGACACATACGAAAAAGATGCATTGCATTTTCTTCCTAATGTTGACATAGATCAAAATAAAGCTCCGAATTGATACCCCTCTTCTGAAGTTTCTCTTTTGTTGGTAGTCTAGTTTATCATGAAGATTTCCAAAGAAAAAGTTTCCAATGGAATTATAGGATGATGCCAGAGAATTTTAAAAATCTTAATTGGAGGCTCAAGATTACGATAGAGATGATTGATGGGGGCATATCCTGATTTAGTAGTAAAAAGACCAGACTTTTGTCCTTTCTAATACATAAAATCATTCGAATTTATATTTGCGCCTTCCATAACTATTCATCATCTTCAGTATTAGTTTCATCGCCTTAATCAGCTTTCAATGCAATGGACTTCTGCCTAGATGATTCTCCATTTTCTGAATCTAGATGTAATTCACGCGTCATCAAAGAACCAGCAAGTTGTTCCAAATTAAACTTGGTGAAGTCTTTTGTTTCCTGCAAGGCAATGAATTTTGCCATCCATCTATCTTTAGGTAGGCTTCTAAGAACCTTTTGTACCTGTTCTTCAGATGTGATAACTTTACCAAGAGAAGTTAATTCATTAATGATGTTAGTGAATCTAGTAAACATTTATTGAATAGTTTCGTTTGGTTTCATTTGGAACAATTCATATTGATTCATTAGAAGATCAATTTAGGATCTTTTGACTTCACTTGTTCCTTCATGTGTGACCTCCAAAAGACCCCATATTTGCTTTGATGTCATGCACCCCATGACACGGTTGTGTTCATGAGGTCCAAGACCATAATGCAACAATTTTACTACAAGAGCATTCATTTCTACTTTAATGAAATCATCTTTGTCAAATTCAGACATAGGTTTGAAAACTACCTAGTTTTTGTCATTTGTAGTTTTGACTTCAAAGTCTCCAACTTTAATGACTCTCCATACATGATAATTCTTGGCTTTGATGAAGATTTCCATCAGATTCTTCCAGTAAGTGTAGAATTTACCATTGAACATCAGAGGCCTTTGGGTGGAGTACCCTTCTTCTAGTTTTTCAGTTGTATTCATTGTTCCTAACCAGAATCTAACACGTCGGTGTTACCCGTTAGTTTTGAGAGCACTGGCTCTGACACTAATTGTTAATTAGTTAGGAAAAATGCAAGAGAGGGGATGAATTGTATTGTTGGGAACAATGAGTAATTTTTGCGAAATTTAAAGAACAACAAGAAAAACAATGTAAGACACAAGAGTAAAACAATTGTAAGACACAATAATAATAGGTCAACAACTCAGTACAACCTATTACTCTAGAGTTCCCTCTCTCGTTCCACTAGGAACAATAATCCCTACAACAGTCCCTCAACTATTGTTACTCTCTCTTGGCTTCACTTAAAGTCTTCTCGCCAATATAGAATTTCACTCAAAATCCCAACCCCAACTCAGTTACAATCTTTAAATTAACACTGAGAGAAACTGATCACAACAATACTAGGAACATTAAGCTATACGAGAATAGTTAATGGCACTGACGCAATGAATGATGATTATTCTCTTATTTCCTTAGTCAGTGATACTCAACATAAAAACACTAATGATCTATTTATGGATACGCATGCTCACAGAGGTAAGTCATCCTTATCTTTAAGTAACTCAATGTTTATCTTTTTACCTAGATTTAAGGAACAACACTCTAAAAGATAAAATAATATCTTATTTAAATCTTTGGATAAAAATTATGTTTACCAAACTAAAGATAGAGTTATCAAAATCGGTCATGATAAGTAAAGATTATTTTTCCATGAAGAAAACAATTAAGATAAATCATAAGGAAGACAAAGATAAGACTTTATATCTTAAAAGATTAAATCGTTCTAGTGCAAAAACTCAACTTTAATAAAACGAAAACCAAATCTAAGAATATGATCTTATTCCCAATATGTTCCTTAGTTCACTGTGCCAAATAACTACTCTCATAGAGTCGTTGATTCTATAGTTTATAGACCACTTCGTTCCTAAACTTAATTTGGATCAACTCTTTGTTCCAGTTTGTTGCTTGTCCTTTTACAGAAGTTCATGGTATCAACTAATGATTTTTGGAACTCCACTTCCAGCAGCTCCATCAAGTCTTCTGAAGTTCAATACTCCTTGAATCCTTCAAATTCCTTGATAAACTTGTTTCACTATCAACAACACTTGTAAAATATTAGTCCTAATAAGTTTATCTTTGTTATACGTCATCCTCAAAACTTAGGGTTAACACTTGAAAAGTACTTATTTTTTAAGTAGGTTAACTTAAAGAAAACTCTTTGATCCACACGAGTGTTAACGAGTAGTTTCGAGTTGTGTCTCATTGGCATTATGTGTTTCCTTTGACAAGCTATGCACTTGGTACGTAAAAAAAGACTTAGAATTTTTCAGAGTAGAGATTTCATACTTTCAGTGGCAAAACCAGAAATGTTTTACGGGGGAGGCCTAATCAATAAATACAAATACAATGAAAAGCATATATTCATATGTAAAATCTATTTGAAAAAATTCAACATTAATTATAAAAGAATATGTTCCAAAAAAAATGAAGTAAAGAAATAGTATACATGTTATTACTCCCTCTGTTTTCTTTTGTTGTTCCTATTTGGAATCAGGAAAAAAACCAATGCAACTCAAAAAAATGGGCAAGATTCCACTATTTTAAATAAAATTAAATTAACTAAAAATAAAGATTTTAGCCTTTGAGTTATTCTATGTTATGCAACCAATGACACAAAAGTTTGAGGGGGTAAAAGAGTAAAAAAGACTACAAACTAGAGTGAATACATTTATTGCCCTTTGAGTTACTCTATGTTAGGCAACCAATGAGACAAAAGTTTGAGGGGTAAAAAGTTAAAAAATGACTACTCAATAGTGTGAACAAATTTATCGCAACTTAAAACTAATGACAAATTTAATTCATAAATTACACTATGTATCGAAAGATTCAAAATAGGAACAACATATTGAAATTTCTCAATGGGGAATACAGGAACAACAAAAGAAAACGGAAGGAGTATTAGTCTCAATTACATATAATTAATACGTTATTGTTATTATGGCATCATAATTAAGTAAATTAACTTTCTGAAGTTAACTAATTATATCTACTATAAGTAAATTAACTTTCTGAAGTTAACTAATTATATCTACTACTAATTATTTTATTCTTTTTATTTTGGAAATATACTATAATTCTAAATTACTAGTTTAAATAGTACTCCCTTCGTTCTCTTTTGTTGTTCCTATTTGGAATCGGGGAAGAAACCATTGCAACTCAAAAAATAGGCAAGATTCCACTATTTTCAATAAAGTTCAATGAATAATTTAAAGATTCTAACCCTTTTGATTTATTCTATGTTAGGCAACCAATCATACAAAAAATTTGAGGGGTAAAAGAGTAAAGTAACTACTAACTAGTGTGAATACATTTATCGCTTCTTTGAAGTAACTCCATGTTAGACAACCAATTAGACAAAAGTTTGAGGGGTAGAAAGGTAAAAAATGACTACTCAATAGTGTGGACACATTTATTACATCTCAAAACTAATGGGAAATTTAATTCATAAATTATATCATTTATGGAAAGATTCAAAATAGGAACAACATATTGAAATTTCTCAATGGGGAATACAGGAAAAACAAAAGAAAACGGAGGGAGTATTAAACTTCATTTTTCTTTCGAGAAGTATTGAAATTTAGTTATCTACTCTACTAGTATTATAAGTTAGAATTTTAAAAAATTAAAATAAAAAAGACATAAAAGGACGGAAACTAGTACTAGAATTAGAATTGAAAAAAATTTGAAATAAAAAAGGCATAAAAGAACGAAAGAGTTAGAAGTTACAGCAATACAAATATTGCAATAATCCCTCTGTATATTATTGTTTTTCCTACTTTAAATTGCGCGTTTGTCAATGCACTTCTTTGAACTTAAATATCTTTCATTACTTATTAGTAAAAATTACAACGATTGAATATTAATAAGGTACTCATTATGACGAAGAAAACAAGACCTTACATAACTATTTTTTCTTATATATTGAAAAGAATTCGTAAGATTATCTCTAATTGTAAATAATGTCAAGATTCCAAGTAGGAAGAACAAAAAAATACGAGAGGGAGTACCGGTATGGAGTATGACGTGATGAAGTGATAACTGATAAATGATGACGATTATTGAATTTCTTGAATAGTTGAATAGTGAGTAAGTAGGAGAAAGGACGGGAATCGGTAACTAGGTTCTACTTCCTACTTCCTTGATAACTCTAGGTAAAAAGTAAAAGTCAACTTTTTAATCTTATCACCGATGATTTAATACAGTCTGTTTTATGTCTAGAGTTGTAGGCCTAATGATCACCTATTTCAGCATACTTTTTTAAAAATCTGAAAGTGGGTTAATTCTTTTGAAAATTCTAAGATGGTCTTTTTTGTAACATGACCATGGAAAATGTGGGGCCACATTCATTGTGAGCCACCCACCTAAACTTTCTTTTACCTTTTCTTTTTGCTTTGAAAAGATTTTTAGAAAATACCAAAATCATTTATTCTAATTTCGAAAATGTTTTAAATAATTTCGAAAAATACAAAAAAAAAACTGAAAAAATTCTGAAAAATACGAAAAATAATTTCGGCCAAAAAAAAATTTGGGGAAATTTTTTTTTACCCGTATTTTCTCTCTCCTCTCCTCTACCCCTTCCTCCCTCAAATCTTCCATGCATCTTCGATTCATCTCGAATTTTCAGTAGATCTCTTACTTGGACCCTTCTCTTTCCATGAAATGGTAAGAATTCATGAAGAAATCATGAATTTGTTATGGAGAAGTTGTGAAATCGAAGTTTTAATTTCCGATTATCGGGGAAAATTTTGGGGAATTTTTTTTCACTTTCCTCTCTTTCATATTTGTAAATCCATGAAATAGATGAACAAACATAAAATTGATAATCAAATGCACACCATGAACGCCCGAATATCCATGGAAATTAAGGTTTGAGTTTCAAAATGAAGAAACTCAAAATTAAAATTCTAGGTCATTAGGAATTTTAAAAAAAATGGTTTGAATTGTTTTAAGATGTTGAAAAACCGCCGAATTGGGACCGATTTGTGCGTTTTTTGAGCATTGATTACCATTGTCAAACTAGATGAAGAATTTCAGAGGAGAGAGAAAAAATCGAAAGGTTGAAGATGAAGTTGGGAGAAGATGACTGAACAGACACTTTAGGTAATTACTAAAATGGGATTTGGAACGGACATTTTAGGTAATTATTAAAATGGGTTTCGGTAATTACCAAAACGTAACAGAAACTAAGAGAAGTCTCAAAACCTCCAATTCCAAAGTGTATTGAAAAATAAACAATTGAACTAAACAATACTAAGTACAAATTACTCAATATGATATGTGTTAATCCAAATAAGCCAAATAGAATTATAAAGTCACAACATGTAAGAGATAAGAATGTCTTAATAGGTTTGGTAATATCCAAAATAATTTTGGTAATGCCTAAAGCATGTTTGGTAATTACCTAAAAGCATATGATCTGGGTTTTAATTTGGGCTTTTTAGTACAAGGAGATATAATGGGGGCCCAAAACTCAAGTCAAGGGTTTGGTGATGTATTGGGCCTAATGGACAAAGTGGCATTATTGTCCAATCCACATAGGATTGCTTTGATGAGTAATGAGAATGGATTGTGATTGAATAGGTTTGGTAAAGCCCAAATAATATTTGGTAATTACCTAAAAGCATATGATCCCGGGGTTATTGTGGGCTTTTTTAGTACTAGGAGGGACAATGGGGCCCAAAACTCAAGTCAATAGAGTTGTGTGAGGTATTGGGCCTAATGGACCCAAAGTGGTATGCTTGTCCAATCCCCATAGGATAGCTTTGATGAGTAATGATAAAGGATAGAGATTGGGAGAAAATCCTCCACTTAGTGGGTTTGGTAATCCCCTAAACTTGTTTGGTAGTTACCTTAAAGCATATAATTGGGGTTAATTTGGGCTTTTTAGTACAAGGAGGGACAATGGGAGCCCAAAAGTCAAGTCCATGGGCTTTAGTGAGGTATTGGGCCTAATGGACCAAGGGGCATGATACCAAAATTAAGGTTTGAGTAATGATAAAGGATTGAGATTGGATAAGTTTGGTAATGCCCAAACTATATTTGGTAATTACCTAAAAGCATATGATCAGGTGTTAATTTGGGCTTTTTAGTACAAGGAGTGACAATGGGGGCCCAAAACTCAAGTCAACATGGTTGCTCGAGGTATTGGGCCTAATGGACCCAGTGGCATGCTTGTCCAATCCCCATAGGATAGCTTTGATGAGTAATGATAAAGGATTAAGATTGGAAGAACATCCTCCACTTAGTGGGTTTGGTAATCCCCTAGACATGTTTGGTAGTTACCTTAAAGCATATGATTGGGGTTAATTTGGGATTTTTAGTACAAGGAGGGACAATGGGAGCCCAAAACTCAAGTCAATAGGGTTGTGTGAGGTATTGGGCCTAATGGACCCAGTGGCATGCTTGTCCAATCCTCATAGGATTGCTTTGATGAGTAATGATAAAGAATTGAGATTGGATAAGTTTGGTAATGTCCAAACCATGTTTGGTAATTACCTAAAACCATATGATCTGGGGTTAATTTGGGCTTTTTAGTACAAGGAGGGACAATGGAGGCCCAAAACTCAAGTCAATAAGGTTGTGTGAGGTATTGGGCCTAATGGACCCAGTGGCATGCTTGTCCAATCCCCATAGGATAGCTTTGATGAGTAATGATTAAGGATTGAGATTGGATAAGTTTGGTAATTCCCTAAACATGTTTGGTAGTTACCTTAAAGCATATGATTGGGGTTAATTTGGGCTTTTTAGTACAAGGAGGGACAATGGGGGCCCAAAACTCAAGTCAATTGGCATTAGTGATGTATTGGGCCTAATGGACCAAGGGGCATGATTGTCCAATTCCCATAGGATGGCTTTAATGAGCAATGGGAATGGAATGTGATTGGATAGGTTTGGTAATAATGCCCAAATATTATTTGGTAATTACCTAAAAGCATATGATCTGGGGTTAATTTGGGCTTTTTAGTACAAGCAGGGATAATGGGGGCCCAAAACTCAAGTCAATAGGGTTGTGTGAGGTACTAGGCCTAATGGACCCAGTGGCATGCTTGTCCAATCCCCATAGGATAGCTTTGATGAGTAATGATAAAGGATTGAGATTGGATAAGTTTGGTAATGTCCAAACCATGTTTGGTAATTACCTAAAACCATATGATCTTGGGTTAATTTGGGCTTTTTAGTACAAGGAGGGACAATGGGGCCCAAAACTCAAGTCAATAAGGTTGTGTGAGGTATTGGGCCTAATGGACCCAGTGGCATGCTTGTCCAATCCCCATAGGATGGCTTTGATGAGCAATGGAAATGGATTGTGATTGGATACATTTGGTAATGCCCAAACCATGTTTAGTAATTACCTAAAATCATATGATCTGTGGTTAATTTGGGCTTTTTAGTACAATGAGGGACAATGGGGCCCAAAACTCAAGTCCATAGCCTTTAGTGAGGTATTGGGCCTAATGGACACAGGGTCATGATTGTCCAAACCCCATAGGATGGGTTTGATGTGTAATGGGAATGGATTGTGATTGGATAAGTTTGGTCATTCCCAAACCATGTTTGTTAATTACCTAAAAGCATATGATCTGGGGTTAATTTGGGCTTTTTAGTACAAGGATGGATAACTGGGGTCCAAAACTCAAGTACATGGCCTTTAGTGAGGTATTGGGCCTAATGGACCTAGGGTCATGATTGTTCAATCCCCATATGATGGCTTTGATGAGCAATGAAAATGGATTATGATTGGATACATTTGGTAATAATGCCCAAACCATGTTTGATAATTACCTAAAAGCATATGATCTGGGGTTAATTTGGGCTTTTTAGTACAATGAGGGACAATGGGGCCCAAAACTCAAGTTCATGGCCTTTAGTGAGGTATTGGGCCTAATGGACCAAGGGTCATGATTGTCCAATCCCCATAGGATGGCTTTGATGTGTAATGGAAATGGATTGTGATTGGATTGGTCATGCCCAAACCATGTTTGGTAATTACCTAAAAGCATATGATCTGGGGTTAATTTGGGCTTTTTAGTACAAGGATGGACAATGGGGGTCCAAAACTCAAGTACATGGCCTTTAGTGAGGTATTGGGCCTAATGGACCCAGGGTCATGATTGTTCAATCCCCATATGATGGGTTTGATGTGTAATGGAAATGGATTGTGATTGGATAAGTTTGGTAATGTCCAAACCATGTTTGGTAATTACCTAAAAGCATATGATCTGGGATTAATTTGGGCTTTTTAGTACAAGGATGGACAAATGGGGCCCAAAACTCAAGTCAATAGGGTTGTGTGAGGTATTGGGCCTAATGGACTCATTTCGCATGCTCATTCAATCCCCATAAAATAGCTTTGATGAGTAATGATAAAGGATTGAGATTGGATACGTTTGGTAATCCCCTAAACATGTTTGGTAGTTATCTTAAAGCATATGATTGGGGTTAATTTGGACTTTTTAGTACAAGGAGGGACAATGGGGGCCCAAATCTCAAGTCAATAGGCTTTAGTGAGGTATTGGGCCTAATGGACCAAGGGGCATGATTGTCCAATTCCCATGGGATGGCTTTGATCAGCAATGGGAATGGACTGTGATTCGATAGGTTTGGTAATGCCCAAACATTATTTGTAATTACCTAAAAGCATATGATCTGAGGTTAATTTGGGCTTTTTAGTACAAGGATGGATAATGGGGGCCCAAAACTCAAGTCCATGGGCTCTGGTGAGGTTTTGGGCCTAATGGACCCAGGGTCATGATTGTCCAATCCCCATAGGATGGGTTTGATGTGTAATGGGAATGGATTGTGATTGGATAAGTTTGGTCATGCCCAAACCATGTTTGATAATTACCTAAAAGCATATGATCTAGGATTAATTTGGGATTTTAGTACAATGAGGGACAATGGGGCCCATAACTCAAGTCCATGGGCATTGGTGAGGCATTGGGCCTAATAGACCCAGGATCATGATTGTCCAATCCCCATAGGATGGGTTTGATGTGTAATGGGAATGGATTGTGATTGGATACGTTTGGTAATGCCCAAACCATGTTTGGTAATTACCTAAAAGCATATGATCTGGGGTTAATTTGAGCTTTTTAGTGCATGGAAAGACAATGGAGGCCCAAAATTCAAGTCAATAGGGTTGTGTGAGGTATTAGGCCTAATGGACCCAGTGGCATGCTTGTCCAATCCCCATAGCATAGCTTTGATGAGTAATGATAAAGGATTGAGATTGGATAAGTTTGGTAATGTCCAAACCATGTTTGGAAATTATATAAAACCATATGATCTGGGGTTAATTTGGGCTTTTTTGTACAAGGAGGGACAATAGAGGCCCAAAACTCAAGTCAATAAGCTTGTGTGAGGTATTGGGCCTAATGGACCCAGTGGCATGCTTGTCCAATCCCCATAGGATAGCTTTGATGAGTAATAATAAAGGATTGAGATTGGGAGAACATCCTCCACTTAGTGGGTTTGGTAATTCCCTAAACATGTTTGGTAGTTTCCTTAAAGCATATGATTGGGGTTAATTTGGGTTTTTTAGTACAAGGAGGGACAATGGGATCCCAAAAGTCAAGTCCATGGGCTTTATTGATGTATTGGGCCTAATGGACCCTGGGGCATGATTGTCCAATTCCCATATGATGGCTTTGATGAGCAATGGAAATGGACTGTGATTGGATAGGTTTGGTAATACCCAAACTTTATTTGTTAATTACCTGAAAGCATATGATCTGGGGTTAATTTGGGATTTTTAGTACAAGGAGGGACAATGGGGCCCAAAAACTCAAGGCCATGGGCTTTAGTGAGGTATTGGGCATAATGGACCCAGGGTCATGATTGTCCAATCCCCATAGGATGGCTTTGATGAGTAATGGGTATGGATTGTGAATGGGTAGATTTGGTAATGCCCAAACCTTGTTTGGTGATTACCTAAAAGCATATGATCTGGGGTCAATTTGGGCTTTTTAGTACAAGGAGGGACAATGGGGGCCTTAAAACTCAAGTCAATAGGGTTGTGTTAGGTATTAGGCCTAATGGACCCAGTGGCATGCTTGTTCAATCCCCATAGGATAGCTTTGATGAGTAATGATAAAGGATTGTGATTGGATAAGTTTGGTAATGCCCAAACCATGTTTGGTAATTACCGAAAAGCATATGATCTGGGGTTAATTCGGGCTTTTTAGTATAAGGAGGGGACAATGGGGGGCCCAAAACTCAAGTCAATAGGGTTGTGTGAGGTATTGGGCCTAATGGACCTAGTGGCATGCTTGTCCAATCCCCGTAGGATAGCTTTGATGAGTAATGATAAAGGATTGAGATTGGGAGAACATCCTCCACTTAGTGGGTTTGGTAATCCCCTGAACATGTTTGGTAGTTACCTTAAAGCATATGATTGGGGTTAATTTGGGCTTTTTAGTACAAGGTGGGACAATGGTTGTATAAACAAGTGACATTCCACTACAGTGGCGAGGAATCTTTTTAGAAATTGTTCGACCATTTCAATCCGGTATTCATATAAACATTCTATCGATGAACCTTTCATATCACCAAAGTCATTCAATTCAATCATTTTAAAGCAAAAGAAAAAGGAATAAATGCAACGTTTTATCCCGATCCAATCTTTTCATATAAACCACTTAAAACCTCATGGATTAAGTTATCAATAACCTACATGTTAACCATATAATTCCCTCATCATATATGTTATAGTCGCATGATTTGAGGCCATTGCCCAAGACAATTATTATTTTAGGTAATGCCCTAAAATAGTATAGGTAATGACCTAAAAGGTTTGATAATATCCTAATCTAATTAGGTGATTGGCTAACATATATAGTGGTTATGGCTAGTCATGACCAAAATATCTTTAGTAATTACCTAAACCCTGCATTAACTTGCACAAAAAACAATTGACATTCCACTACAATGAAGAGGGTTCTTTTGAGAGATTGTTCGACCATTTCAATCCGCTGTTCACATAAACATTCAATCGATGAACCTTTCATATCACGAAAGTCATTTAATTCAATCATTTGAAAGCAAAAGAAAAAAGTTAAAAATGCAACGTTTTAGCCCGATGCAATCTTATCATTTAAACCACATAAAATCTCATGGATTAGGTTATCAATAACCCACAACTTAACCATACAATTCCCTCATCATATATGTTATAGTCACATGATTTGAGGCCATTGCCCAAGACAATTATTATTTTGAGTAATGCCCTAAAATGGTTTAGGTAATGACTTAAATATTTTGGTAATATTCTAATCTAATTAGGTGATTACCTAACAAATATAGTGGTTATGTTAGGTCATGACCAAAATATCTTTAGTAATTACCTAAATCCTGCAGTAACTTGCATGAAAAACAAGTGACATTCCACTATAAGGGCGAGGATTCTTTTTAGAGATTGTTCGACCATTTCAATCCCGTTCATAAACATTCTATCGATGAACCTTTCATATTACCAAATTCATTCAATTCAATCATTTTAAAGCAAATGAAAAAGGAAAAAATGCAACGTTTTAGCCCGATGCAATCTTATATCATATAAACCACTTAAAATCTCATGGATTAAGTTATCAATAACCCACATCTTAACCACATAATTCCCCAATCATATATGTTATAGTCACATGATTTGAGGCCATTGTCCAAGACAATTATTATTTTTGGTAATGCTCTAAAATGGTTTAGGTAATGACCTAAAAGTTTTGGTAATATCCTAATCTAATTGGGTGATTACCTAACATATATAGTGGTTATGTTAGGTCATGACCAAAATATCTTGAGTAATTACATAAATCCTGCATTAACTTGCACAAAAAAACAAGTGACATTCCACTACAATGGAGATGATTCTTTTTAGAGATTGTTCGACCATTTCAATCCGCTGTTCACATAAACATTCGATCGATGAACCTTTCATATCACGAAAGTCATTCAATTTAATCATTTTAAAGCAAAAGAAAAAAGGAAAAAATGTAACGTTTTAGCCCGATGCAATCTGATCATTTAAACCACATAAAATCTCATGGATTAGGTTATAAATAACCCACATCTTAACCATACAATTCCCTCACCATATATGTTATAGTCACATAATTTGAAGCCATTGCCCAAGACAATAATTATTTTAGGTAATTCCCTAAAATTGTTTAGGTAATGACTTAAATATTTTGGTAATATTCTATTCTAATTAGGTGATTACCTAACAAATATAGTGGTTATGTTACGTTATGACCAAAATATCTTCAGTAATTACCTAAATCCTGCAGTAACTTGCATGAAAAACAAGTGACATTCCACTATAAAGGCGAGGATTCTTTTTAGAGATTGTTCGACCATTTCAATCTGCTGTTCACATAAACATTCGATCGATGAACCTTTCATATCACCAAAGTCATTAAGTCAATCATTTTAAAGCAAAAGAAAAAGCAAAAAAATGCAACGTTTTACTCCGATGCATTCTTATCATATAAACCACTTAAAACCTCATGTATTAAGTTATCAATAACCCACATCTTAACCATATAATTCCCCCATCATATATGTTATTGTCACATGATTTGAGGCCATTGTCCAAGACAATTATTATTTTAGGTAATGCCTTAAAATGGTTTAGGTAATGACCTAAAAGTTTTGGTATTATCCTAATCGAATTAGGTGATTACCTAACATATGTAGTGGTTGTATTAGGTCATGACCAAAATATATTAAGTAATTACCTAAACCATGCATTAACTTGCACAAAAAACAAGTGACATTCCACTAAAATAGACAGGATTCTTTTTAGAGATTGTTAGACCATTTTAATCTCATTGTTCACATAAACATTCTATCGATGAACCTTTTATATCAACAAAGTCATTCAATTCAATCATTTGAAAGCAAAAGAAAAAGAAAAAAATGCAATCTTTTAGCCCGATCCAATATTGTCATATAAACCACTTAAAACCTCATGGATTAAGTTATCAATAACCCACATTTTAACCATACAATTCCCTCATCATATATGTTATAGTCACATGATTTGAGGCCATTACCCAAGAAAATAATTATTATTTTAGGTAATGCCCTAAAATGATTTAGGTAATGACCTAAAAGGTTTGGTAATATCCTAATCTAATTAGGTGATTACCTAACATATATAGTTGTTATGTTAGATCATGACCAAAATATCTTTAGTAATTACCTAAATCCAGCATTAACTTACACAAAAAACAATTGACATTCCACTACAATGGAGAGGATTCTTTTGAGAGATTGTTCGACCATTTCAATCCGTTGTTCACAGAAACATTCTATCGATGACCCTTTCATATCACGAAAGTCATTCAATTCAATCATTTGAAACCAAAATAAAAAGGAAAAAAATGCAATGTTTTAGCCCGATGCAATCTTATCATTTAAACCACATAAAATCTCATGGATTAGGTTATCAATAACCCACATCTTAACCATACAATTCCCTCATCATATATGTTATAGTCAAATGATTTGAGGCTACTACCCAAGAAAATTATTATTTTAGGTAATGCCCTAAAATGGTTTAGGTAATGACCAAAAATGTTTGGTAATATCCTAATCTAATTGGGTGATTACCTAACATATATAGTGGTTATGTTAGGTCATGACCAAAATATCTTGAGTAATTACATAAATCCTGCATTAACTTGCACAAAATTCAAGTGACATTCCACTACAAAGGAGAGGATTCTTTTGAGAGATTGTTCGACCATTTCAATCCGCTGTTCAAATAAACATTCGATCGATGAACCTTTCATATCATGAAAGTCATTCAATTCAATCATTTTAAAGCAAAAGAAAAAGGAAAAATGCAACGTTTTACACCGATGCAATCTTATCATATAAACCACTTAAAACCTCATGGATTAAGTTATCAATAACCCACATCTTAACCAGATAATTCCCCCATCATATATGTTATAGTCACATGATTTAAGGCCATTGCCCAAGACAATTATTATTTTAGGTAATGCCCTAAAATAGTTTAGGTAATTATCTAAAAGGTTTGGTAATATCCTAATCAAATTAGGTGATTACCTAACATATATAGTGCTTATGTTAGGTCATGATCAAAATATCTTTTGTAATTATCTAAACCCTGCATTAACTTGCACAAAAAACAATTGACATTCCACTACAATGAAGAGGATTCTTTTGAGAGATTGTTCGATCATTTCAATCCGCTGTTCACATAAACATTCGATCGATGAACCTTTCATATCACTAAAATCATTAATTCAATCATTTTAAAGCAAAAGAAAAAGGAAAAAAAATGCAACGTTTTACTCCGATGCAATCTTATCATATAAACCACTTAAAACCTCATGGATTAAGTTATCAATAACCCACATCTTAACCATATAATTCCCCCATCATATATGTTATCTTCACATGATTTGAGGCCATTGTCCAAAACGATTATTATTTTAAGTAATGCCTTAAAATGGTTTAGGTAATGACCTAAAGGTTTTAGTAATATCCTAATGTAATTAGTTGATTACCTAACATATGTAGTGGTTGTATTAGGTCATGACCAAAATATATTTACTAATTACCTAAACCATGCATTAACTTGTACAAAAAACAAGTGACATTCCACTACAATGGAGAGGATTCTTTTTAGAGATTGTTCGACCATTTCAATCCGCTGTTCACATAAACATTCGATCGATGAACCTTTCATATCACGAAAGACATTCAATTCTATCATTTGAAAGCAAAATAAAAAGGAAAAATGCAACGTTTTAGCCCGATGCAATCTTATCATATAAACCACTTAAAACCTCATGGATTAAGTTATCAAAAACCCACATTTAAACCATATAATTCCTCCATAATATATGTTATAGTCACATGATTTGAGGGCATTGCCCAAGACAATTATTATTTTTGGTAATGCCCTAAAATGGTTTAGGTAATGACCTAAAAATTTTGGTAATATCCTATTCTAATTAGGTGATTACCTAACATATATAGTGGTTGTATTAGGTCATGACCAAAATATATAAAGTGATTACCTAAACTCTGCATTAACTTGCACAAAAAACAAGTGACATTCAACTACAATGGAGAGGATTCTTTTTAGAGATTGTTCGACCATTTCAATCTGTTGTTCACATAAACATTCTATCGATGAACCTTTTATATCACCAAAGTCTTTCAATTCTATCATTTGAAAACAAAAGAAAAAGGAAAAAAATACAACGTTTTAGCCCGATGCAATCTTATCATATAAACCACTTAAAACCTCACGGATTAAGTTATCAATAACCCACATCTTAACCATACAATTCCCTCATCATATAAGTTATAGTCACATGATTTGAGGCCATTACCCAAGAAAATTTTTATTTTAGGTAATGCCCTAAAATGGTTTAGGTAATGACCTAAAATGTTTGGTAATATCCTAATCTAATTGGGTAATTACCTAACATATGTAGTGGTTGTGTTAGGTCATGACCAAAATATCGTTAGTAATTACCTAAATCCTGCATTAATTTTCACAAAAAACAATTGACATTCCACTATAACGGAGAGGATTCTTTTGAGAGATTGTTCGACCATTTCAATCCGCTGTTCACATAAACATTCGATCGATGAACCTTTCATATCACGAAAGTCATTCAATTCAATCATTTGAAAGCAAAATAAAAAGGAAAAAATGCAACGTTTTAGCCCGATGCAATCTTATCATTTAAACCACATAAAATCTCATAGATTAGGTTATCAATAACCCACATCTTAACCATACAATTCCCTCATCATATATATGTTATAGTCACATGATTTTAGGTCATTGCCCAAGACAATTATTATTTTAGGTAATGCCCTAAAATTGTTTAGGTAATGACCTAAAAGTTTTGGTAATATCCTAATCTAATTAGGTGATTACCTAACATATATAGTGGTTATGTTAGGTAATGACCAAAATATCTTTAGTAATTACCTAAACCCTGTACTAACTTGCTAAAAAACCAGTGACATTCCACTGCAATGTAGGTCCCGAAAATGCTGTAAATTTGTTTCATCTAATTGGTAAACTAAAGTATGATCTTTGCATCAAATATAACCCAATAAAAGTATGAAGTGCATTGATTTATTGCAATTATCTCACACACCTTAATTTTATTTTTGGTCATGTCCAAAATATGTTTAGTAATTACCAATATTTCTTTATGTTTGGTCATGTCCAAAATATCTTTAGTAATTACCAAATCACTGCATTAACTTAGACAGAAAACCAGCTCAACCTCCCATGGAGGTCGCGAAAAATCTGATTTTTTTTTTTTGCATCATAGCTAAACCAAAGTATGAACTACTCAAATGTAACCACAAATTGCCGCATAAAAGTGTGATGTGCATTGTTTTAGAGTAATTTAATCACCAATACCGACATTTTATTTTCCCTAAAACCCTAGATTTTTTTTGGGAAAAATTTTCATAAATTGCAAGTTTTATCTTACTCAAACACACAAATGAAGATAGAAAATCATTAATTCGTTACTATATGCGAAATATTCAAGTCAACTTACATCCATTTCATCTACGGGTTAAGAGTTTAGATCGAAATCCATGGAGGTGAAGTTCAACAATGGAGGTGAGGGTTTGGGGCGAAATGGAGGTGAAGAATGGGTCGAAATGGAGGAAGAAGATGGAAGATAGGGTCGAAATTGAGGGAGAAGGTGGAAGAATGGGTCGAATTTGGGAGGAATTCGGTTGAGAATGGTGGAAGAGGAAGTGTTCTTGAATTTTTGGTGAAGATCACCAAGAACACCAAGAACGAGGAGAGAGAAAATGGGTACAAAAAAATTTTGCTCAAATTTTTTTTTCCAAACATGAATTACTGTTTGGAAAGCTGGAAAAAAAATTCGGATTTTTTCAAATTTTTTTTTTAATTAGTTTTTCGATTTTCAGAAATTAATTTCATAAGTTTTGGTAAATAAACAAAATCAAAAGAAAACAGTTTTGACAATTAAAAGAAAAGGGAAAAGAAATGAAATGGGAGTTCCACTAACAAGAATGTGTGGTTCATATTTATTTGACTCCATGGTAATGTTTTTTTTAATACCATGTTAGAATCATCCTAATTCTTTTGTTTTTTTGGGCCAATTGGGAGGCCATGGCCCACCCTGGCCTCCTCTTAATTCCGCCCGCATACTTTGCTACTCAGGAAGAACCGCAAGTAGGATTGTCTTGACAAGTAGTAATCATTTGTGTTCGCTTTGCAATTTTTTAAACAAAATGCAAGCACAAAGTTGGTTTCAGAATCATAATTAACAAACATGAGTTTGGGAAGCACGATTGTAAAGAAAGTTATCCAGCGTACTTGTTTGATTAAGTTTTAATAGTGGTGATTAGCGATCGCTGACACGGGTACATGCATGATACATCTAGGGGAAACTTTGTAATAATTTCTCTAAATGAGCAAACTTTTATACATTTTTATTCACTTATTTCTCTATCTTCTTTCCTCCTCTTCTTCTTCATTGTTTCTCTTACCTCTAATTTCTCCTCTATTGTTTCTCTTACCTCCAAAGTTCCTCTCCACTAGGGCTATAAGTAAACTGCTAAAAGTCCAGAGTCCAATTCAGTCCAGTCAAAACTTATCGGACTGGACTGGACTCGGACTCAAATTTTTGAGTAGAAATATTTTCGAACTGGATTTGTATTCACCGCTTTGGAGTCCAATAAATCCAATACAGTCCAAAAAAAATTATACATATGTGTGTGTACACATGTAAAAACACACACACACACTCACACACACACGTATATGTATATTTTTAAAAAATCCTTTTAACTTTTTTGTTGAAATTTTGGAATTTTTAACATTCATGTTCTAAATTCATTTACCTATCGTTAGAATTTTCACTTACCCACCAAAAATCCAGAGTGAGAATTGTAAACCGAAACGACAAAAGTTACTTTAACTCTTTTGGTGCCTTTTGTATTTTGCAATTTGCATTTTATAAGACTTTAAAGATGTATGCAACTTACTTAGTGAGATTAAATAGTCTAATTTTTTAAATTTCAATGATTCAAACATGAGAAATGAGAAAACATTGTGAACCTAGATAGGAAAAAAATATTATATAATAATCGGACTAGATTCAAACTCAAAATAAAAGTTTCGGTCTGGATTGGACTAAAAAAAAGTTTAGATCATATTTGGACTCAATTTCTCGAGTCTAAAAAACTTAGGACTGGATTTGTTCCAGTCCAATCCATTTATACCCCTACTCTCCACCACTGTTTCTCACCTCCAAATTTCTCTCTCCTCAATTGTTTCTCACCTTTAAATTTTTCTCGTATATTGTTTCCCTCTCCTCCAAATTTGCAACCTTCATTGAAATTAATGAACGGCAAAAACAATTATTGGAGCTCCAAATTTCATCAATGGTGGAATCAATTTCAGGTTTGAGAATCATCATTAAGGTTTTCAAAATTCTTCAAGGGCATAATTAATGATCGATAATCCAAAAGATGATTTAAGAATCAACACTAGGTTTTGAATTCTCTTAGCTCCGTCGATTTTCTTACCACAAAATTTCACTCTATTCTTGATTGTTTCTCACTTCCAAATTTCTCTCTCCTTGATGGTTTCTCTCTCATCGTGGCCAATCAAATTGATGAATGTAAAATATGATTTGGGAAAGTTGGGCTTTGTCAATGGTAAAACAAATATTGAAGTTTCGGAGTTCATCAATGGTGTCGCAGTTTCAAAATGAGCAAACATTTATGCTTATTTGAGAAAATGAGGGAAAAAATTTGCTCATATGCACAAAAGTGTTTGCTGATTTTCTCAAATGAGTAGAAATGTTTATCCATTTGAGAAAGTTTGCTCATTTGGGCGACGATCAAAATGAGTAGAATTTTTCTCATTTAGAGACTTTCAAATGAACAAATGAGAAGAAAAAAATAGTCTTGGGGTCTACCATGAGCACGGTACATTCAAATTTACTCCTCGTTGTATGCTCAAAAGAGCTTGCAATAGTAATTACATACCAATGGAGATTACAAAATTTAAATATAAGAACACTTAAAGCCAGAACTCCTGTAAATAAGTTACTCAAAGTCTCAAACAGAAGGGTGACAATATCCTAAAAGAGCATTGCAACCCAACAAGAAAAATAGAACGAAAAGCAATAATGCTACTAAATCTATGACCAAACGGGACGAAGGTTTGTAAGAAAAGTAGAAAACCTGTGTGGTTCATTTGACACTGAGGCAAAAATGTAACAAGGTATCAATGGTGCTTTGGAGCAGGCATATATGCACAGAAATTATCACAACACTGCCTTTGTATCTACAACCAATAGCTGATCCCTACCTCTTTACTGCGAAAGCTTGCGAGAATGGCATTTTCTCAATTCTGAGTGTCTACGAGTACTTAAGCCTTGCATATGCCCGCTTTGGCTACCAACTGAGTTCAAATCCAAACCTAGAGGCATTGGAGTGTTACTATCCTCTAATATTCTGAGCACCTGCAATTTTCCATGGGGGAAAAACAAAGAAAATGTACTGATCAACTTTACCAAGATGTTTCAAAACTTCAGGAAGTATATGCAATCTAATTGGAATTATCAGTAGATGGATAGTAGACAGAAAATAAAAGACCTTTGACATGGAGGGTCTGGTGTCTGGATCGCTGCGAAGACAGAAGGAGGCTGCACGTCCCATTGCTTGTATTTCATGTGGGATGCTTTGAAGTTCCTTAGAGGAAAACGGTGATTTCTGTAACTGATTAGACGCTAATGCAGTTAAGGGATGAAAGAGCTGAGCCAAAGATGAGAAGCCCTTTTCTTGGTTCAGTTCCTTAACCTTTTTACCAGTAATTAACTCCATCAATACTACTCCAAAAGCATATACATCAATTTTTTCAGTGATGTTCCCCCCATCAAAGTATTCAGGTGCCAAGTATCTGCATTATGTTCAAGCACATCAAAATCAAGCTGAAGAATCTGTTTGCTTTGTAAGTAGATGATAGGACATAAGCTTTCAAGTACCCTGATGCGCCAATTACTTGCTGCTCAACGCCCATATTCCACTCACAATGCAACCTTGCCAACCCAAAATCACCAACCTGGATAAATATGGAATGTATTAAGCCAGATCAGATGCTAGATAACAATCCTTATCCAAATAATAACAAACAACAAATGCATAAAGGTGAGTCCTCTGATCCTGTAGAAAAGTGATAATGAAACCAGATGCTTATCTACAACTATGATCAGTTAGGGAGTTATGAGATCTCTATATTGAAACATAGCATTCTGTATTCTTAAGGTGCACGAGAATCTAAAATATGTTCACAAATTATATTCGCTCATGGCTTAACAATATTAGTTTGCAGCATCATGAGCAAAGTTGTCAATTGAAAAGTAGATGAGCTGCCCAATTTACCAGAGGTTTGAAATCATGAGTTAGGAGGATATTGTTTGGTCGTAAATCTCTGTGTATTATGCAACCTACTCTGCAATCCTCGTGGAGATATCGTAAGCCTCTTGCAGCCCCGATTGCTATCTTCAGGCGTGATGGCAGATCCAGAGGGGAAGCATTGGTCCCTGCAAATCGTATCAAGTATACAGAAAAGCATTAAATCAAGTCACCCGTGATGCAAAATACAATACTCCTATCAAACAGACCAGACTACAACAGATATCATAATAGGAGGTTATACCATGTAAATGGAAGTCCAAGGAGCGATTACAAATATACTCATAAACCAGCACTCTTTTCTTGCCCTCAACACAAAATCCAATGAGCAACACAACGTTCCTGTGCTGTGCACAACTCAATACCCGCACTTCCCTACAGAAATCAGTGTCTCCTTGAGAATCCACGAACTTCAATTGTTTCACTGCAACAACCTGCCCATCCCTTAAAACTCCTCTGTGCACAATACCAAATCCACCTTCAGCCAAGAAATTATCATCTGAAAATCCATTGGTTGCTACCTCCAACTCCTCATAAGTTAAACGTCTTGGAGGTTTTCCAAATGCTGGTGTTTTATGCTGGCAGATTGAACATAAAGGAGGCGGTGCTGAAGATGTTCTGGCCATAGAGAATGAATTACGAGCACGTGCACTATTGACATCATCTTCTTTGCAATCTTTGTCAATCTTGAGCAATCCACTTCTTGTTTCAAAATCTTGCTGTATAAGTTTATCACCCATAAGATCAGGAGCTGCAGAGTTAACTTCATGAGTGTATCTGTAGCCAGAAGTTGGTACAGTCCTTTCATTACGAGCGTGGTTATCAGAAACCCAATATGTATTATATCTGTTGCTTTTTATAACTTCACCAGAGTCCCTATTGGGGGAAATTAGCCTTTCCCTTTCAGACACTGTAATGTTCCGTGGAGAACAAGGTGTCTGCCTCTCTTTCTTCGGTCCCTCAAACAGAGGATTTTGCTCATAAACAAGGTAGGGAGAAGGTGGCATGTCAAAGGTTGACATTGAAGCCTCTCCAGTGGTTCTCGAGAAGGAACTACTTGGGTATTCAGGGCTGCTTATAGGAGTTGAATGCTTCATCCTAAAGCTTTGCAGTCTGCCACTATCTAAGGCTGGAGAAGAGGCAGCTGAAAAGTAAGGGGTCTGAGGTTCATCTGAGTACCCCAAATTAAGTCTCAGGACTTTCGGTTGACAACCTTTCATCACAACTATGCTGCAGTTAAGTTTCTCTATGCAATGTTTCTGTTCTTCTCTTAGTTTCCTGCATGAAAATTAACATGGAAAATGATTATGCATTCAGATTTCTTTCACATAGAGATGAACTCAGTCCAAGACTCCATGAAACAACTTTTTAGGATGCAGAGCAGGCAGAAATATTGATAAAATATGATACTAGGTGAAAAAGTATTCAGATCACTGACTAGTACGGTAGTATCACAAACCAGCCATAAACACCAACAATAATGAAGTTTCACGACCCCTTTGCTCATTGCTAGTAGTAATAATATTTTGGAAGCAGCAACGTTATCAAAAGTGCGAAAAATTCCTAAAACTGCCGTTCATCTAGATGCTAGATATATGCCTATATCAGGTATAATAATAGTGAGAAAACTTGCTTATAGACTTGCATTGAGAACAACTTTAAACAATTTTTTAACAGCATAGTACTTCAAATAACAACTTAAACCACACAGAAAACTTAATGCATCTCCCCTCGCTTTTGCGTCGCAGACGAGGTTTGCAGGTAGTTGAGCTAATGTTCAAAGAGTTAACTGATCTAGTTCAAGTTTTTATAGAAAAATGTGTCAATTCTGGAAGCAAAGTAGACAATGAGCGATCAGATTAGAAACAAGAAATAATACTTTGGTGTAGAATTACTTGTCCAATATAACCCAACTGGCTCCGTTTCTCTTAGCTTCAGCTGCCACTTCACCAGCAGGCAGACCTAAAACAACTTTAACTCTCACCTTCACCTGTTATGGACAGTTCAGTGTAAATCATTCTGCAAGTACACACATAATAATACTCCAACATGAGGACAAACCGTGACACATATGACACAATATAACGGATAAAATTAATCAGCTAGCAAATCATAACCATGATTAATATAACAAATAATCACAATTTTCTTTCAGTAACTTGAAGGGGAAGAGAGAAAAATAAAGAACTACATTTTGTTATAATGGTAAAAGGTGAAAAGGAATATTATAACAATTAACATCTACCTATTTATACTAATTACAATAGGTAACAAAATTAATGCTAGAAATACAACTAACAAGAATATCTAAACTCTAGACTCCAACAGGACATTTTCTTTGTTGAAGATTATGACTAATGGAGCTCGAATCAACTAATGAGAGCTGAGTCGAAATTCTAGGATCGTGTAAAGCTTGAGCTTAGCACGAATTGAATTTACGTGGGTGCGAGCTAAGCCAAGCAAAGTACTCCAGGCTCTGACTTTGCTCAGCTCATTATTACTCCTTCACAATTCACACGTTGGATTAAGACAATGTGTATACTGTATAGTAATTCTATTAGCGGTAATATTCTACGATGAATAAATGAATAGAAAAAAAGTTGATTTACGAAATATATTTATAATGATTAATGTTTTAAATGTATATTTCAAACTAGTTTAATGTTATAGTAGTACTTAATTATAAAATTCTAAATTGGACTCCCTCTCGTCCCAAAACGTAGCTCCCGTTTCATTTTTTACACAAACTTTAAAATCTTTGACTAAATTACTCATTGATGTATACAAAAAGACATACTCATGCTCCGATCTTATTGGGATTCGTCCCAACGCAGTAGCTTTTATAATATTTTTTTTTTTATAATTTGTATCAATAAGTAACTCAAAGATATTAATGGTTAAAAGATACGTGTTGGAGTCTTAGAGACCATTAAAAAAGAAACGGAAACTATATTTTAGAATGGAAGGCGTATTTAAGTTATAATCAAGCATATAATATTAATGTTTAAGGCCTGAAGATCAAAACATCTAATGACAAGATCTCTTATTTTTATGATGTATGAGTGGGGTTCATTGGATCTTGTAGCGGATACACTAGCTTGATAGAGCAAAAGTTTGTAGTACATCAGTACTTGAATTTATTCTTTTGGTTACAAATCATGTGGCTTTGTACTTAATTGTGAAAGGTTTGAGACCAATTACAAAGTTTTAAATTTTTCATTTGTGAATAATACTCATTAATATAATTCTAATAATAGTATGTCCTTCCTTTCAAGCACTCTCATATTTAAAAAAACACTTAAAATTTTTATAACCTTCCTAGTTAACACCACTAAACTATTTAATTGAATCGGCCATATTCTTACACATAAACCTAAATTTCAAAAACAAGATTGTATTACCGTCTTTGTAATTAATTATATATCTCTATTATATGCTAAGCAAGGAGGAGATATGGTGTCCCCTTTAAAATGACGTGAATACCCTTTAAAATTTTAAGACAACGTTTTCTTTTCATAAAAAAATTAAAAAATGATAATCAATAATGCAACTTGCCATATGGAATAAGTTAAAAATGGAATATGCAATCACCATTAATAACTTGACAAAATAGATTAACACAATCAATTCACGAAATTAATTAGAATCTTCAATCAAAAAAGTTAGCGATATATCCTAACAACATAATACTTCGTATTCACAAAGTTCAAACAATATGGTTTATTAACATTTACAATTGTAGAGAACTATACTAAAGCCGCTGACAAGAAATTATTAAATCATCGACCAAATTTTTCAAATGACGGTGTTGAACAGCTTAAAAATCAATCACTTTCAATTTAAAAAAAATAATAACATCTACAAACGAACCTCAATAATTACATCACTACCAAAATAATTTTAGATTAAAAAAATATGTTCATTCGTACATATAGCTACATAAGTTGTTGACGCACGCATCGCGTGCATATACGACTAGTTTATATATACGTATCTCTCAAGCCAAAGAGCTATATCGATCAATAATTCATATAATAATTTACTACGCATAAAATCTAAAAGGAACTTAAAGATTATTTCATGAGCACAATCCAATGTGTATCACTCTTTTTTCCCACTTTTCTCAACTATTTGATTTAACACCTCAAAGCACATTAGTAAATGATATGCGCATTGCCGCAGTCAACAACTAGTTTGATATCCATACATCAATATGTGACATCCAAAATATTCTCAATGACGTTTGCCACATAATTCACCTAAATCATTATAAATATTCTAGAGTCACGATATTTCCGTAAATCTTTTATGCAGTATGCACTCATAACTACTTAAATTGATTATTCATTATTTATAAATGATAATTATTTTTCTAAGAAAGATAACGTTGATTAAGCAATACAGTACGATATAATGTCTTCTCTTCACTTTCTCCGTATGCATACGACTAAAGTATAAAGTAGCAGGACATGTAAGCAAATATCGTTCACAATTACAAGTACTGGAACTTTTCCTCAAGCGCCAAATTGATTTCAATGTAAAGTTGCACATAAATAAGAGTGAAAAGCGAAAAGGTGAATACCCAATCTATATATATATACCCACAAAAAACACCCACCCCCCCCCCCACCCTCCCCCACCAAAAAATAAAAAAAAAAAAAAAAAAAAAAAAATATAAAAAAAAAACACACCAAATAATCACTCCATATATAAAAAAAAAAATAAAAAAACTAAATTATTTTATAACACCAATAACAAAAAAAAAAAAAATTATTAAAAAAAAAAATTTTTTTTTTTTAAGCAATTAAATACAAATGTTATAAAAAAAAAAAAAAGAGTAGAGAAAAGACAAAAAGAAACCTTCAATAATCTGACAAATTCTAAATTGAATATCATTCACAGCATTAGTACAAGCAGCTAATAAGGTCACGGATATTCCGTTCTTTTTTATGAGAAAATCTAAATTTAACCGAAATGATTTGGACGGGACTCAACTAAAATAAACTAAAATGAATCGAAATAATAATAATAATAATTATTATTATTATTATTATTATTATTATTATTATTAATTAATAATAAAATTAATTTAATTATTATTAATAATTATATATTAATAATTATATAATAATAATTAAAAAATTAATAATAATAATAACTAATAATAATAATAATTATTATTATTATTATTATTATTAATTAATATTATATACTAATAATAATGATAATAATAATTATTATTATTAATTAATATTATATACTAATAATAATGATAATAATAATAATTAATAATAATAATAATTAATAGTAATAATAATAATAAAGTAATAATAATAATAATAATAGTAATAATAATAATAATAATAATAATAATAATAATAATAATAATAATAATAATAATAATAATAATAACAACAACAACAACAACAACATCAACCGAATCGAACCGAATCGAACTAAAATTAAGTCCAAAAGAACACCGGCCTAAGTAACGGATCCCCAATATTTGATGATATTATCTTTCTTTTAAGAGATGACACTAACAATTAGCAGAGGTAATTTATTAGTTGCAGCTGATAATGTTAATCGCTTTGCCTACTTGATTATTTTAGCTTCTTGTACAGATATGTTTGGTAGAGAGCTAATTAGCATTTCATGCGACATTCCCAATCATCATTTTCTCCAACTAGCTTTTTCTAAACTAAATTTTTATCCTCCAAAAGCCTCATTCAATCCTTTAACGTAAACACCACATTAAAAGAGTTGACTCTTCATCCTCTAAAATTAGTTTACACCTCTATTTTAGGAAAATTTGATATGAATAATCCCTTCACCTATCTTCTCAAAAATCATATAATTAACTTACGGGAACCTTATCAAAATAATCCAAACTATCAATTTTCTTGTTTAAACGAATCCTTTTTAGCTTTATAAAATATTCGATTGTTGCATGCTGTTACGCAGGAAGTAAAAAATTAATAGTTCGGATTATTTTGATAATACACCTTCTAGAGTTTGATTATTATTGAATAATTTAAAGTTGAGAATATTTTTGACATAACAGGTAAAAGTTGAGATTAGTCATGATAATTTTCCTCTAATTTATGCCCACCGTCAACATGTAAATCAGTAAGTGTTCCAAACCAAACTGTACACACACGAATTGACATTATGTGAGATCTCATACAAATTCCAAAATAACAATTTTCCTCTGTTTAATTGGATTACTACAATTCTAAAACTGAATTTGAGATAATTATATTACCTGGATTTGATTATTGAATTGAAGGGCCATCTGAGAACAAGATTCAGAAATCTCGCATATCTTCTCGGGTAAGTTCCCGCCCTCCAAGCCGGCACAATTCCCGGTAAGACGAGGAAAATTCCATAATCTCCGGCCTACAGAATCATTCCACAACAATTCAATCAAACTGAACTGAAATATATAAATCACTGTTCACTTAACCTGAAATTTGCTGAATTGAATTAAACAAAAATTAAATGTTAGTTCAAAAGAACGAGGCTTAGGTCGTTGTTTGGTGTACATGAAAATTTAATTTCCATGAGATGTTCCATTTCCTATGAAGTTATTTCCCTTATGTAATTCCTAGGAAATTGACTAATGTGTTTGGTTGACATAAGGAAACTAGGAAATCAAACCATGTGTGATAGAAGAATTAGAGTTTCACCGGAAGTTTTATCGGGAAAAACAGCGAGAAGCGAAATGCAGTCGCCGGGCCGAGCCACATGAGTGAGAGCCCAAGCTAAGGGTTCTTTAGATACGTCTCGCTCCGCTTTAATGGCAACTACTACTGAAGCTGGCGCCGGCAACGGTGCCGTTAAGCTGCTGATATTGAGTCTTCTACTAGATCCGATGTTTGAAGGAAGCATTGGGATCGTTTGTTGAGATGCGGCGAGTATTTTTCTGGTTTTTGTTTTAAAGAGTATGGAATTGAGTGTAGGAGAGAGAAGGAAGGAGGGGATGGGATGGTTGACGGGGAAATGGAGAGACTTCGTGTTGCGTCGTATTTAAGAGTTTGTTTGTGACAGTTTAAATGGAAATAGCGCGAGGGGTATAATACAATTTCTTTTCTCTTTTTATTTTCCTATATAAAGCAGTGGACTTTTGATTTTCACTGCTTTTACTTTTGCTTTCTTTTGGAAAAATTTAGTCGTTCTATCATATAACTCAATCTTAGCATTTTCATATATGCCCAATCATAGTCTAGCCTATCTGTATTTTCATGCAGGTCTAAAGTCTAGCTCGTATGCATTTTCATGTAGGCCTAATTAAGCTCTAGCCCCGTCTATCTTCATATAAGCCCAAAATGTCTGCATTTCATATAAGCCCAATCACATGTATACATTTTCATGTAGGCCCAGTAAGAGTCTAGCTCTTGTCAGCATCTTCATATATATATGAATTTTTTCCCTAGATATTGTCAAAGGGAGTTTTAATTCCCTCTATACGCCAAAGTTACAATAATTTCCCCGCATACCGTCCACGTGTACAAAGACGCCATAATTTTTTTTATTTTCGGCAAAACAAACCGCTACTTGAAGTAGCGGTTAATATGAAGGTAAACCTCTACTAGTAATAGCGGTTAATAAGGGAAAACTGCTACTACTAGTAGCGGTTAGAAAGGGGAGTTTAATAGAAACATTAATAAGGGAAAACCTGCTGAGGTGTACTAATGTCTGATTATTCCATTCAACTCACTTTTTGGGCAACAATGTTTTTCCATGCACGACTCAAAGTGACGAATTCCATATCTTCTTTAATTTTCCATATCCGATCGAATTTCCATTCTCTTACTATTTTTCTTAGTATTAGAGTAGCAGCGAGAGAGAATGCGAGACAATTTGGGTGTTAAAGTTGATTGTTCAACCAAGGAAAAGGATTCAAAAAAGAAATATGAGAGCTTGGAGAACGGCGAGAAAGGGTCCTAGTTTAAGGGAAAATAAGGAACCTTATGGGGAAATAGGGAAAACAAAGGAGAGAGTGGTGGTGTAGGGTGGTAATCCGAAAAATAGAAGAGACAGAGGGTGGTATAGTGCGAAAATAGGGAAGCTTGTGGGGGGTGTTTTCCGGCGAAGGTAGGGGAATTCCGGTGGGATGAAGATGGTGAAAAGTAGGTGAATGTGTGGTGGAAATTGGAAAGTAGGTGGAGCTTGTTGATAAGTCAATTGTATGGATTTTAGGGGTGCAATGTGCAGTTGAGTTCATGGAAGAAACATTAACCGTTATCCAAAGGTAGGGGTTTGCATTAATCGCTACTCAGATTAGCGGCTTACTTTAGGTAACCGCCAGTTTGAGTAGCGGTTCTACGTAAGTAAAATAAAAAATCCAACTTCTCTCGTGCTGTCCTACGTGGACGGTATGGAGGGAAATAAAAAATCCAACTTCTCTCGTGTTATATCCAGTTTGAGTAGCCACCTTCTTCACTCGGCATGCGAAAGTCTCGTTCTTCGGAGGAGCCCCCTTTTCGAAACTACAAGGTCGGGCCACCGGTCGGACCGACTCGCGACTAGGTAGTGTTCGGGAGCTACCCGCTCTTTCCTAGCCAATATCCGCCTTCTTGTATCGATAGTTGGTTTCTTCCCTATCTTCGCCTAAAAGCAAGGATCTTAATGTTGTTTTTGCAGCTCTGCCAAGGCTTTTTTCTTTATGCTGAGATAAGGACCCGATATCAAAGCTTTTCTCAAGAACGTCTACTCCTTTTCAGAATCCCCACAGGCTATTCATCCGCTTCCCAATCACTTCTTTTTACGGTTTCGTCAACCCTTCATGAGCTATTGTTTATGCGCCTTCCTAATGAGAAAATTTCCTATGCCATGTATATATGTGTGTGTGTGTATATATATATATATATATATATATATATATATATATATATATATATATATATATATATATATATATATATATATATATATACATATACATATATATATATATACATATATATATATATACATATATGTATATATATATATATATACACTTTTAATCAAATAAAATATCAGCGGAAAAATATCCTTAAATACACCAATAACTCGACTAAATTCCCAAAATATATACAAGGAATTATCATGAGATTTATTCCTCAATCAACTATCTAGATATAAACTCAATCCATAATCTACTACAACATCATGATCTCGCTCCACTTTCGATTCTAAACTCTTAATACCAAACCTGCAAATCTAAGAAAAAAATACAAAACAAACAAAATTGTAAAATGAGTGAAAAACTCGTAACCTTTATTTCACCTCATTATAAACATTTTATTTCAAATCATTCTTTGCCATTACTACGCTGGCATAGCTCATTCTCTTATTCAAATCAGTGGCAAGTACAGGATTTGGATAAACACCGCCTCTATGGTTCATTATGGAACACAACAATAGTACCCCCAAGGTTCGTTATGGGGCATAGCCGACCATATCAGGTCTAAAGAGTAACCATCTTCCACCCGTAGCTTGCCCACTTTCTATTTTCAGTTCATAAACTAAGCCAGCAAAACAATTGCGTATTCATAATCAATCAATGATATTTCCACCATCAACACATTAATAACTATGGCCATAGTACAAAGTTAGTTATCAAAATCAGAATAGAGAGATTCACACACAAAATGGCATAAGTAAATTATTTTACTAAACATAAAAGTTACATGAAATGCAATCTAATTCCTTATAATAAACCTCCAAATCCAACAACAATTTGATCACCCATTCTCACTTGAACTCCACATTCACAATCACCTCATAATAATGACAATAATTAACAATTATTCTTAACTAATCTAAACTAGAAAACAGAACACTAACCAATTCCCAGTGTAGAAATTATCTACCTTTATCATCCCACTTCCTTAATCCTCAAATCATAAACAACTATAAATTCAATAACATTAGCTATGTCACACGACTAGCATCCCCAATTCATAATCATAATTCTAAATTATTGAACTTAATCAACAAACTTGAACTAACAAACTTAATTAAATAAATTAGAAACTTATTTGGCTACTAATGATATGAAAAGAAGATTAGAACAACATAATTCTCAATAAAGCAACGAAGAGGAATTATGCCACGAAAACATAACATCACCATACGCATAAATGAATAACGAGAATGAGATGGGAAAGACTCATCGACGGCAAAGGCACGCCACGGCGGCGGCGCAAGGCGGTGCGACGTCGATCGCCCGGTGCGGCAAAGGAGTAGGAGAGAGAGACGCGAGAGAGAGAGAAACGAGGTAAGGGGAGGGGTTTCACTTGGGAGCAAGGGAGATCGAGAAGAGAGAATTGATTGGGGTTTTGCTTTTGCACAGGTAATAATGTTTTCGTCTGCCTAAAACCGAACCCCCTCCCCTCTGTTTTCGAATTTATGGGCTACGATGGAGGGGGGAGTTTTCGACTTCTCCGGGGAAATCGACGGTGAACAAAGAGGGGGTGGGGAAATCGACGGTGAACGAAGAGGGGGTGGGCGTTTCTCTCTCTCTCGCGGCCTTTGTCGTTGTTTCTCTCACTCTCTCGCAGGCTCCTTGTCGTTCGCACCACGACGGGGATTGGGTGGCTCGATTTCCGGGCTTGGGTGGCTGGATTTAGGGCTTGGTTGGCTCGATTTCGGGTTTGGTTGGCTCGATTTTTCCGGGCTTGGTTCGAATGGTGGAGATGGTATGGTGGAGATGGTGGTTCGAATAGATGATGGTGGAGATGGTGGAGATAGATGGGGGAGGGAGTGGGGACCGGGCGGCGGCGGTGGAGGGGGGGGGTGGGGGAGGGGCAAAGACGGTGGAGGTGGAGGGGAGGGAGGGGGAGGGGGAGGGGGGGGGGGGGGCGGGGTGGGCTAGGGCGACGGGGATTAGGGTTAGGGGTGGGTTAGGGTTTAGGGTTTATGGATATAATTAGGGTTAGGATTAGGATTAGGGTATTAGGATTTTAGGGTTAGGGTTTAATGGTGGCAAAATCGTAAATACAGCTAACGGTGAGTTAACGACAGTTAGGGAAAAGGTATATGGTGAGCGTTTTCAAAAACTCAGGGGTATATGGTGCATATTTGAAACATTGAGGATATATGGTGAATTTTCCAATTTGTCGGGGGTATATGGTGAAAAAACCGTAACAATAATAATCAATAAATTTCTAGATGAACTCGACATATGGAACTAAATGAACTAAAAACACTGGCCACTTCCCAATTCTTACTCCTCTGCAACTATAGATTCTTCACTAAGACAATGTTTAGTTCACCTTATTATTACTGATTTGAACTTATCTGATTTGAACTTATTTAATCTGATCTGATCTGAACTTATCTGATCTGATCTGAACTTATCTTTTATAAAACATATTATTACTAATATTATTATTACTTTGTATTTCATTACTACTATTACTATTACTATTACTATTACAATTACTATCATTTTATTACTATGCATGCACAACTTTTATTAATAATAATAATTATTATTATTATTATAATAATAATAATTATTATTATTATTATTATTATTATTATTATTATTATTATTGTTATTGTTATTGTTATTGTTATTGTTATTATTATTATTATTATTATTATTATTATTATTATTATTATTATTATTATTATTGTTATTTGGGATATTATCTCAGATAACCCTGACATATAGAACTTTTATTATTATTATTATTATTATTATTATTATTATTATTATTATTATTATTATTATTATTATTATTATTATTATTATTATTATTATTATTGTTATTGTTATTGTCATTGTTATTGTTATTGTTATTGTTATTGTTATTGTTATTGTTATTGTTATTGTTATTGTTATTATTATTATTATTATTATTATTATTATTATTATTATTATTATTATTATTATTATTATTATTATTATTATCATTAGTTTTTTTTTTTTTGAAAAAGAACACATTAGTATATGACCATATAATTAAAAATAAAAGAACACATATTTTAGGTAAAAAAACATATTATTCATGTCTAAGGTCCGTCTTTAATAAGAATTTAGGTAGTAATGCAAAGAACATATAATGATAATAAAAAAAAAACTTATATTGAAAGAGCATAGAAAATCTATTTAAAGAACACATTCTAAAAATAAAAGATAGATGTTATTTGGGATATTATCTCATATAACCCTGACATATAGGCCTTTTTCCCAAATAACCTTGACATATTTTTGTTTTCTCAGATGACCCTAAACTTGTATTTTGTCATTAAACCTAACGGAATTATTAACGGTGTTAACTTTTTTCAAACTAAAATACTTACGCTTTTAAAAAATAAAACCCCAAACTCATCTCTTTCTCTCTCATGTTCTTCATCTCTTCTCAAGCATTCATCAATGGTTTACACTACTTTCTCTCTTTAATTTTAACAAATGCTCACCACAATTTGATTTTGCAAATCAAAGACAAAATTCGTAATCGAACTAATTATTGAAAGTTATCACAAAATAACCCAACTTACACTACAAATTGAATTCTTGGAACAAAAATAAAAGGAGAGATGAGAACTTAAGCAACAAAGGATGCCGACGCAACAATGGCAGAGAGCAACAATGCAACAATGGCGACGCAACAAAGGATAGCGACGCAACAATGCCTAGATTTGGTTTAATTTAGGGTTCAAATTTGCCCCAGCCATTGTTAACGACTTAAGGGCGACAAGCGTAAGAGCGGTGGTGGTATGTAGTGGTGCGCGCGGGGTTCGTCGGTGGTGGTCGAAGGGGGGGGGGGGAAGAAGATGATGTTGGGTTCGTCGGTGGTGGTCAAAAGGTGGGGGAAAAAGAAGATGCTTGCTCAATTGTTGCCCAAATTTCAACCCAACAAAAGCTTGTGGCAGAAAGCAACTACAAAAAAAGAGGAACGATTGTTGCCCAGATTTTTGGGTTGAATATGCCTAAATTTTTTGTCGAATCTTCTGCTAATTTTGGGTTGTTCGAATTTGGGGCCTTTTGTGTTGTCATCATACAATTTGGAAAGCGAATAGGGTGGAAAGGTATTCATATTAAAATTTTGTTTTTAAAAATTTGTTACATCATATACACGTATTGATAGTTATGTTATTTTTCATATGCGTTTTATGACAACAGGAGAAGTACGTGCTGCAAACTCGCGTTATGCAACAAGACTTTTATCAACCATGAAATGCCCGAAATGATAGACTTCAAAGAAAGGTATTTTTAAAATTATATGCATTGATAAAAGGAGATATTATCTATTTTTGAAAATAAAATATTTATTCCAAAAAACGTGTTATCAAGGATTTTAAAGAAAATTTTATCTATTTTTTTACCTTAATGAAGATTATTCCTAATTGATTTATATAACTGACAAATGGCTTGGAAAGCAATCATATAATGAAGTTTCACAACCCCTCACATAATTATCTACCGATAGTTGTGAGTTTTTGAAGGAAGAAATGGTGAAAGATATATCTGATTTGCTTTCTATGGACAAGGTAAATAATATAAAAAATATGCTAACGAAAAATAATTTGATAAATAGATCGTTTGGTTTAAAATCCTCATATGTGCTATTCCAATTTTAACGAAATCAGGCTGGTGTATGTGTGACTTTAGCAACAATTGAAGATCTAGACACGACTTACAATTGGTATTATGATTCATATAAGCGATGTTATAGTGGTGTTATAAGAGAAGGTGACCTTATCAAGTGTCGAAAAGAAAACATGATCTTAAAATCTACAATCCCAAGGTAAAATATTCTAACTTATTAAGCAATTAAATATAAAACAAATTTTTTTGAAATAAGTAATTTTTTGTTAAAAGATAATAATAATGATATAATATGTATTTGGTTTTAGATTCAAGATAAAGGTGATTGTTTCTGATAAAAGTGGTGATGCATCTTTCTTACTTTTTGACAAAGAGGTAAAAAAGTTGATCAATACAACTGCTGAAGAACTACTTCAACATAAACAACATGTATATTAATACGTGAATATGCCACTAATGAGGTTATTTAAAACTAATGTATAATGTCCAAATTCAAGTGGATTATTTATATTTGAATTTTGATATTTTAGATGGGTCAAGATGATGTAATAATTCCTCAAGCGTTCAGCGTACTTTTTGGAAAAAAATATCTATTTAAAGGTAATGTTCCGCACAATAATTGCATTGAGCAAAATGCAATTTTCACAGTCATGACCTCCACGGACGAAATTAGTGTTATTGACAAGTGGATGAGCATGTAGATGAAATTAATAGTATGTTATATCTTTCTCCTCCTTATTTACATTATCGATTTATATAAATTTTAAATAATTTATTTAATATGACATATAGGGTTTTTAAATTCACGATTTTTTTTAAACAGCATGAGGAATTTCAAAGACAACAAATTGCGGACGAGAGTGTAAAAGACACCGAGGAGAAGGTAATTGATTTTAAATCCGATTTCGAAATATACACGTTTAGTAACAAATTATTTTTATTGTTATTTGTGCTAATGTTTCTTATTTTGTATATTTAATTTTTTGATGTAGGATATATCTATATGTGAGAATGAATCATCTTTGAGTCAAATAACACCACAAAAGAGGCCACATGAGGGGGAACAAACTTTGGGAGCTACATCTGAACTATCTCCATTACAGATTCAAGAGTCGAGCACTAAGAAGCTTTTAATATGCAAGACAGAGAAATAAGGATGGAGATTTGGTTTCTCATTTTTGTGCACAATAATAACTATTTCGAATTTATTATGCATTGAGTTATGTTTTTAAGAACAATTTTGTTGAATAAGTTGCAAATGTTTTGTGGAATTTGCATAGGTACTTTTTAAAGGTTCGAATAGTATAGAATTTTTTGAGCATTTTACTTAACATTTTGGTTATTACATATTGGGTTTATTTCTTTATCAATTTTGTTTGTGTCATTCAATAAGTAATAGCTATGAAAAGTAAGTATATATCATTCCTAATTTTATAAAGACGATTTGCACATATTTTATAATATATATCTTATTTAAAACCGATTTATACACAACTAGGGGGTGTGCAAATTCGGACCGCACGGCAAAAAGCCGGAACGGGACTGGACCGGTGGGCCGCCGGTCCGGTCTCCGGTCCTCAAAATTTTAGAATCCGGTTTTCGGTCCGGCCTAAAACCGGATTTTTTCGGTCCGGACTGGAAAAACCCGTTACTTTTTAAAAAAAAATTATACTAATTTTTTCATTAAACTTCCAAGACTATGGCTCTCAGTTTCCCAATTCCCACCCACAAAAATTAGGATTACTCATTTTCTCACTCTTCTCTCTCACTCTTCTCTTCTTCCACCAGCCACCGTGCCCACCACGGCCGACGCACGGCCACCGAAAGCCCGCCGCACGCCCACCGCACGCCGGCCCGCACGCCCACCGCAAGCCCCCGCACGCCCACTCACCAATCCCCTTCGTGCCATTGAAAGTTTCTTTTTTTGACTGGTATTTCGAATTTTTTTTTTGGATTTCATCTGGTTGTGACTTGTGAGAATGTGAGTTGTGCAAACTGAAATTTGTGCTCTCTTTTTTTCTAATTTGACCATGAATTGTAACTTGTAAGTTCATGAATAAATAACAATGCAATAAATAAATAAATGCTTGTGCAAGTAATTCATGAATAAATCCGTAAATTGTAAGTTTTTTTGAATGGTAAGTCTCCCCGATTTCGTCATCTTCAATTCTTCATGAATGGTAGTATGGTACTGTTAGTGTCATTTGTATTAGGAAGAAGATAATAGAAGAAAAAAAAAATAGCTATTAAAAATCAAAAAAAAAAAAAAAAAATCGCAAAATCACAAAAATCCGGTTCAAAACCGGAACCGGATCGGGACCGCCAGTCCGGACCGGAACCGGATCGGATAATTCTGTTCCGGTCCCCGATCTAGAAAAATATGTGAATCCGGTTCCGGTCCGGTTTTGGCCGGTGCACAGCCCTACACACAACACACACAACTCTTACCTATTCTTACTTGATTTGTATCCATATAAAGTTCAATAAGTAATATATATGAAAAGTAAGTATATATCATGCATAATTTTATAAACACGATTTCCACATTTTATTTATAGATAATTTTTAAAAAACCGATTTAGAAAAAAACTCTTAAGCTTTGGTTAATTGATTTGTTTCCATATAAATTTCAAATTGAATAAACAATCAAAAGAAAATCAATGAATGCCTATATATAGATAGACTACGGATTTTCTTTGCATATAAACGTATACGAAATATCTTCATTATATATAAGTTGATTCTTTAGGTCAAAAATACATTTTCGTGCATATAAATTCAAGATAAAGTACCTATTACTTGAGAAACCTAAAATAAGTTTCAAAGCAATGAATCCCAAAGCTCTTAGTCATTGTCTACTTGAGTGCCTTCCCGTTGAAGTTTTGATTGATATAATTTCACGTGTTGGATCTTCTTCCATTAGTGATTTGTTTCGTTGCAAGTTAAGGTACATCATATTTAACAAACTTTTTTGAATGTTTAAAGTTTTTTAGAACACCTTTTTTTAACAATTTTATGCTTAATGTGTAAATACAGTTGTAAGCTACTCAATGAAATATCCAATGATGATAAAGTTCTCCAAGCACTTTGTATTGACCGTATAATATTTCGATCATGGGAACACAGTATTAAAGAAATGGATTTATTTACACGTTGTCTACAATGCAACAATCCTTCAACTCTTTTGCGGGTTGGAATGGTAACTATTTATATTTATCTTCTAATAGAATTTATTTATCTATATATAAAACGTGAAAATATTTCAATTACATAGCATATGGTTCATTGATATCGTATAATAATTTCGTTAACTTTGATTGTTATTTAGGGTTGATATGGTTGTTGCTTCACTATAGGTTTAATATTTTACCCACATGAGGATGGAAGATGGTATTAAGAACATCACAATAACATCAAATGAAGGTTATTTGGTGGCAACTTATTTACTTGGGCTAATTTACCTATGCGATAAAGAAGAGAAGAACAAAACCATAGGTTTTGAAATGATGGTCAAGATAATCAGGATAATAGGTTTGAAAGGGATTGTGGAATGCAGAAAGAAGATTTGTGACAACTTGAATGGATTATGTATAGAAAATAAAATTACGTACTATCCAGATGGATTCTTTTTATGTACGACACAAGAATCATGCGAGGCTAAAACGAAACATTGGGAAGCTGTTGATTATAATTTTTGTTATTATGAAGATGCTAACTTATTATGTGATTATTGCAATTGTAATACAGAAATTTGTTTCTTTTTAGCTTTTATGTGTTAGAGTTACATAAGATGTTCAATCTTTAAAAATATTGGATTATAAATTAATTCATTTGTTCTACTTTATTTTAGTCGACTTTATATTATGAAGGGTGATTTTAAAAATTGTCCACCTTCTAATTCAATTTGTT
Source organism: Beta corolliflora (assembly GCA_947648045.1). Lineage (NCBI taxonomy): Eukaryota > Viridiplantae > Streptophyta > Magnoliopsida > Caryophyllales > Amaranthaceae > Beta > Beta corolliflora. The sequence goes on from CANSZD010004123.1 coordinate 140,582, forward strand.
ATTTATTTCATAATTATAACACTAATTCCCTAAATCTTATTTTGAAAATAGTCGACTTTTGTAAGAGGAAGGTTAAGTAGATAATATATTATAAATTATACCCTAAATCTGTCTAATATATATAATTATTCTATTCCAAAATTAGAATTCATACCCTAAATCTGTCTAATATGTATAGACGCCTAAAATTAAGCTTCCATCTGAGTGGGTTAAATTTATAGCCATAAATAAGTATGATATTCGAATTGATAGCCATAAAAGATTCGCTTTCTACTTATTATTCCTTAATGGTGTACTAATAATATTTCCATTTTTTCTAGATTCCATCATCCTTATTCATTTCTAAGAGGAAGGTTGAGTACATAGAAGGTGATGTTTCCATAAGTAATGAAAATCGGATTTGCTTATAATAGATACTATTCCGAAATTATAACATACCCTAAAAGAATATAATATATATAGACACTTAAAGTTTAGCCAAAATTTTGACCCAATTTCATACCCTAAATCTGTCGAATTTTATTTGTCTTTAACCACATACATATACTACACGTTTATACTCATTCATGTTAGCTATTGATTAGTTTATTTCATATACATTAAGAATGCTATACTATTTTATACCTCATAAGTAAATCAAATCATTGAAGATGAGCAATCAAGATCAAGAAACAAAAACAAGCATTGAATAGCAAACCAAGCAGAAGCATGCGTGGAAAATATGCAAGAACATATCAAGAGCACATGGGTAAGTAATTCTAGAAGCATTAAAATTTAGGGATATTATCTTAGATAACCCTGACATATAGGCCTTTTTCCCAAATAATCCTAACATATTTTTTTTCCCAGATGACCCTAAACTTGTATTTTGTCATTAAACATAACGGGATATCTAACGGTGTTAACTTTTTTTTAATTAAACCAGATTATCTCTCTTGTTCTTCATCTTCTTCCCTCTCTTGTTCTTCATCTTCTTCCCTCTCTTGTTCTTCATCTCCACACTACCATCACCGACGAACCCAGCAGCATCTTCTGCTTGCCGCCCTTCGCCGTTCCTCTTTTTTGTGGTTGTTGCTGCCACAAGCTTTTGTTGGGTTGAAATATGGGCAACAATTGAGCAGCATCTTCTTTTTCCCCCACCTTTCGACCACCACCGACAAACCCAAAGAGGCATCTTCTTTTTCCCCCTCTTTCGACCACCACCAACGAACCCCGTCCGCACCACTGCATACCACCACCTGCTCTTCTGCTTGCCACCCTTCGCCGTTAACAGTGACTGGGCAAATTCGAACCCTAAATTAAACCAAATCTGGGCATTATTGCGTCGCTGTCACTGTTACGTCGCCATTGTTGCATTGTTGCGTCTCTGCCATTGTTGCGTCGCTGTTAGGGGTGTAAGTTATTTGGTTAAAAACCGAAAACCAAACCAAACCAAACCGAATTAATAATTTGGTTTGGTTTTTTTCAAAATTCGGTTTGGTTTGGATTGGAAAATTTTCATTTTTTCGGTTTTTGGTTTGGTTCGGTTTTTATTTTAAAAAACAGAAAAAACCAAACCAAACCGAAGTTTGCCTATCCTATATGGTTTTTGATGTTTTTATCAATTATCTTTAGTTCTAGTACTTCAATTTTAAGCTTTAGTTGAAATTTGAAGTAATTCTTCTATGTTTGATGATTTGAAACTTGATAATTTTCGTATTATTTGTAAGATTTGGAAAAAAAAAAATTGCATCATAAAAGAATTTCGATTTTTTGGTTTGGTTTGGTTTTGTAATTTCGGTTTGGTTTGGTTTGGGACGGATTTTGGTTTGAATTTGGACTTGAAATATGAAATTCGAATTTATTTTGGTTTGGTTTGGTTTTGTCCCAAAACCAAACCAAAAACCGAACTTACACCCCTAGTCGCTGTCACCGTTGCTTAAGTTCTCATCTCTCCTTTTATTTTTGTTCCAAGAATTCAATTTGTAGTGTAAGTTGGGTTATTTTGTGATAACTTTCAGTTTTTAGTTTTGTTCTGAATTTTGTCTTTGATTTGCAAAATCAAATTGTGGTGAGCATTTGTTTAAATTAAAGAGAGAAAGTAGTATAAACCATTGATGAATGCTTGAGAAGAGATGAAGAACAGGAGAGAGAAAGAGATGAGTTTGGGTTTTTTTTTTATAAAAAAAGCAGTAAGTATTTTAGTTTGAAAAAAGTTAACATCGTTAGGTTTAATGACAAAATACAAGTTTAGGGTCATCTGAGAAAAAAAAAAATGTCAGGGTTATTTAGGAAAAAGGCTTATACGTCAGGGTTATCTGAGATAATATCCCTAAAATTTATAACATTTTATATGCTAATATTTGTTATTCCACCTAATATTGAATAAATACAAGATGGATAATTATTACATAACAACTTGCAATAAATTATAAATAAATACAAATTATACATAAATACAATTACTAATTATTACATTTAACATTACATATTAGGTGGAATATCAAATATAGACATTAAAATGTTGTAAAATGAAGCATATATGTAAATATTTTATAGATGAAATACTAAAAGAAGTGCTATGATGCTTACCTTATCTCTTGACATAGATTAGCAATTTGATGTTATGCTATTTGTAATACATCACATGCATTGTATAAAAATGTGTCATAAGAAAATTATATAACTCAATCTAATATAGTCAATGTAATTAGTTATATTTACTGATTATAGATCTACCAATATATGTTATGAATAATTTATATGCAAGACAAGGAATTACATATAAAAATACAAGTTTGTAGTTGAAAAATAAAATTATACTAAGATCTTGATATTAATAGTTTATCAATTGCCTTTTTCCTTTATATAGTTGAATATATATTAATGAACTAATATGTTATTTTATGCGTTCATGTAGACAATTAATAATATCATGATATGTACATGTTATTCTGGATTTTTACCTTAACGGCCCGTTTGGTTGTTGGTTATAAATGGTGGTAATGGGAATGAATTTGTATGTAAATTTGTGAGGAAAATCATTGTTCATTCCCATGGTAATGCTAATTTATCCTAAAGTATCTATTTTTCTTCTTAAATTTTCATTCCCATCCAATACCACCTTGTAGGTGGTAATGAGTGGTAATGAAAATTGCTTCCCTTTGGAGAAAAAAACACAAGCTTAGGGTGAGATGGCTTCCCCATGGAGAAAAAGCACAAACTTAGGGGTAGGAATTGCCTCCCCATGGAGATTTTAAGTGTGCTCCCCTTGTAATATTACACTTAAAATCCATTCCCATTACCATCATTTATTAACGACTACCAAACGGACCGTAAGTACATTTGTTGTCCATTTTTATTTACTACTATATTTGTTACAGAAAATTCTCCTAAAGGATCTACATTATCAATTGGAGAAATTGGGAGCGTTAAGGAGTCACAAACACCTTTGGGAGACATATATAATGGTAATGTGTTCTACATATTTTAAATCATATGGTATATTAAAATATTATAACATTGTTAAATAAGTTGACCAAGAAAAATGTTGTTACATATAATTATTCTAACTCCATTTTTTGTTTTCTTATAAATGATTGTAGTTATATATAGGTCAACAGCAAGAATAGATTCATGTGACACACAAAAGTCAGTTATCACAAGTCAGTTATCTCCATACTCGAACAATTTATTCCATGCATTTCGGTTCATGCAAGCACAACAAAAATAGGAGAATATAAGTTACTATGAGTATATCAAATAACTTACATTAAAATATAATATATTCTAAGCTGAAAACCACCCAAAAATAACAACTTCAATCATAATAATAACATGTGGCTTCTAACATTATCACAAAGATTAACATGTAGGTTTCAATGATGCAAATAAATTATAATATTAATCAACAACTTCCCATAATTTCCAATTGTTTTCAACAGAAGGTCAATAAATTGGCCACCTTTTCAAATCTTTCTTCTATTTTACTTCAAATTAATATTACTTTTAAATTTCAAGCAATTTGAATACACTTTTTAAAAAAATATTATATATCTACTAATTTATCAAATTTAATCAAACCATATATTTTGTATAACACTTGGTTACTCTTATCTGATTAGGCAAAACTCATATTCGATTAGTATAACACTTGGTTACTCTTATAGTAGGCAATGCAAATATGATGAGCATATTTATAGTCCTAGAGTTTCTTATCTACTTAGATTTTTGTAAGAATAGTATAACACTTGGTTACTCTTATCTACTGTTATAACTTAGTGTAATGAGTTTCTTATCTACTATAACACTTAGTTGCTCTTATCTACTATAACACTTTGTTGCTCTTATCTACTATAACTTAGTGTAATGAGTTACTATAGTACGACATTTATCTCGAGTGATGTATTGTAAATGTTGGTTATCTCGTTGATGTTACTTTTTTTAAACTAAACCCCTCTGAATCATATATATGATTATATGTATAGTAAAAACAACTCATCATGTATATAGACTTTTCGTACTACTTTATGGTAAATACATAATTGTAATGTACATGATATGTCATATGAATAGGAATCTCAAACATACCATTAGCAAAGTAACTTAAATGACTTCTTTGACTACTGCCACTATTCCCCCATGTTGAGTAAGATATCCTTTAAAAAGTTAGAGAACAATGGTTATTAAGCTCATTTAAGAAAAGTATATCATATAAAATTCAAAAAACAAATAATAAATCAGACATATATGAGTTAAAGAATATAACTTTTTATGAGATAATTCAAAATTTAATGTAACACCCCCGCCAACCCGAATCCTTTTTCATTTAATAAAACTCGAGATGGGGGAAAATCCACGAGAGTTCGACTCAACGGGCGTGCTACCGCCGCACTTATCTCCTTGGAAATAAATGTAAGGCTAGATTAAAGCATACTAAATTCAAATAAATTAATCCTTACAACCAAGTAAATCATTCATTAAATATTACTAATTACTTAAGTGTTTCAGAGTTCCAGTGGAAGCTAAATCATAAGCTAAATGGATGACAACTCTAAGTGATCTCCCTTTGTTCCCCCGTCGATCACCCACCTGCACAAATACATTGAAAAGAAACAAGAGAGACAAGCTCCCAAAAATCAGAAAAAACTGAGTAATTCCAACTCCATCCCGTAAAATACTTAAGTTGAAAATACTTTGTAGAATAGTAGGTTAATAGGGTTGAAAAGCATAGCACACATACACATATATATACACAATGAATAATCACATAATTAATTCAATTAATCCAATTATTTAAGGAGAGGAAAGAGAACGCCAGTAAGCCGGGGTCAATCCCCTATAACCACTCACTTTAACATTGTAGGTCGGGGTCAATCCCCTGTAACCACCTACGGATAATATAATGGCCATAATAACAGAGTCCCTAGTGTGCACACCTCTTCTACTTGGATCACAATAAGATATATAGAAGGAAGACAAGTAACAGAATATGAGCATAGTAACCAAAGAACATGTAGGTGGCCGCTGAACCTCCCATACAGGGCAACCTGTTCATCATTTCCCTCCGATATTTCACTTTAAGTGATTAATAGCTTTTAATTCAAGTCATCACATAACACATGTACACATATGCGTCAATTCATTTAATCAAGAGTGAATACTTTTATTCCAAATTCAGAATTCAATTCATACATAGCTTAATCCGAGAACCCATTCGTATTCATTATCATAACCGTCACTTGGTTACATTAATTAACTCATAATCATCCAATTATCACATGTTCTTGATAATTTCCAACTTTCACTCATAACTTCAATATTAATTATAACGATAACAATAATCATAGTAATAGTTATAATATAAATGATAAGAATAACGATAATAATAGTAATAATAATAATAATGATAATAATAATGATAACCATAACTTTATTAAATGACATTAAATGATGTTGACGCGTTAATAACGTTATAATAATAATCATCATTGTCATATCGTCCGTTATACAAGTCATTTCATTTGTCATACTCATTCATCGTGCATAATCCATAACTATAAACCATATTCATAATCCATATTCTAATTCACATAGTCACATAATTAATTCATTTTATTCTAACGGGATCTACGTTTAGATGGACATCGGATATTACCTCGTGACGCGTGCCCAAAAGTTAAGTTCACGAACGGATTAACACTCTTGATATTCCTCGTCTACGAAATCGGAGTCTACAATAGACATTAAAGCAAGAGATCTAAGTTAGTTACCTAAGTAACCCCTTTTTATATATATAAAATAAACAATTCAAATAACTTAAAGAAATTCTTAATGATTTTAAGAGAGTTTATAAATCAAAGTTTATGGTTTTCAAATTATTTACGAAATCATTTTAAGTACTCAAAGATTACTTCAACTTAATTTTCATTAACTTAAACAATTATTTTAAATATAGAAACTAACTTCATTATACTCCTTACTTTGTTTTAGAAAATTAAGAAATTATTTCAAGTTATAAGAGGCTAAATTAATTAATCTAAAATATACCAACTTAACTAAGTAAGTTAATTTAGGAAAGTCATTTGTTTTGTTTTGAAATAAAAATTAAAACTAATCAATCATCAATATATATAAATAAAGGAGGAACTTTTCGGGAGCATAGGGAGCTCCTCAAGATTTCGAGGCCATAGAGCGCGCCACGTAGGATTGTCATGTCATCAAATTCTATTTTTATTTTTTACAAAAATAGAGTTCATAGAGCGCGCCACGTAGGATTGTCATGTCATCAAATTCTATTTTTATTTTTTACAAAAATAGAGTTCTACATAGATTTAAATACATATAAGGAGCTTTGGATAAGCGAAAATTAGAGTTTGGTTTTGAATGAACAACCTAAATTATTATATTATGTAATTGGTGTATAACTTTTGCTACGTAATTCGAAATATTATAATTTTTGTACCATTGGATAGTGCTCGAAATATGCTCCGAAATAAGATCCATATACAATATAGTTCTACAACTTATGAAATAGAGAGCGCCACATAGGATTGCCATGTCATTAATTTTTATTTTAAATATTTTAAAAAATAGAGTTCTACACATATTTAATTACATAAAAGGAGTTTTGAATAGGGAGAAATTAGAGTTTGGTTTTGAATAAAAAACATAAATTATTATATTATGTAAATTGAATTTAACTTTTGCTACCTAATTGAAAACATTATAATTTTTTAGCATTGGAGAATGCTTGAAATATGCTTCAAAATGAGAACCATTTACAATATAGTTTTACAACTCATGAAAATATATTTAATTAGATGAATGATAAGACATTTTTTAGTCTTTCTTTTAGATAAATATAATAATAATTAAGCTATGAGTATAGTGTACGATATGTGATTATAGTATTTTATAATAGGTCCAATTTACAGGATTAAACATATTATCTTTTAAAACTTCAGCCTTACTCAACTGAACCAAAACAATTTAGTATTGCAACAAAATATACTGAGGAAACTTTGTTATTACAACAAAAACTAAATTTTATGGTGATAAACTTACATATATATTTGAGTTTTGGATGATGAAAAAATTAGAGTTTAATTTTAAAAGACAACCTCAGAATATTTTGAAGAGCTCCACCTAAGCATGCCATATCATTCTATTTAATTTTTATTTTTAAAAAAAAAATTGTTATCAAAATAGTTATAAATACATATGAGGTGTTTTTGATAAGTGAAAATTATTACAGTCTGATTTTACCATTAGAGAGTGCTTGAAATTATTATACTATGTATTGAATATTTTCCCCTCAAAAAAATGTATTGAATATATTATTTTGCTACAAATTCGCAATATTATAATTTCTTTACCATTAGAGAGTGCTTGAAATATGCTTCGAAATAAGTTCCATAAACAATATAGTTTTACAACTTATGAAAATTTATTTATATACATGAACAATAACATATTATTTATATATATTTTTATTTTAAATACATATAAAAAAACTATAAAAATAGCAAATTATATGTGATAATAGCAATTATATCTTTCAAAATCATTCTTTTAAAAATTGAGTTATATAAAGATAAAAAATACATATCTATAATGTTGAACCTATAGCATACCACGGGGGCATTACATGAAGAATCAAATGAAGGTTTGTCAACGACATTACAGAGGTATTATGCAATTGACTAATTATTTTATTCCTAGAATATTTATTGTATACATAATTATTTGTGTTTGTCTTTTCCATATATCTATATGTCTGATCTTATTCTTTTCTCCATGAACTTAATTCTACTAAAACCTAATTGGAAAAACAAGGTTCGGGTTTTTAGACTATTTGAGGTCATAGATCATAAAAAAGGGGGAAGTTTGATAAGTCTTGATATTGTCATGATTGATGAAGAGGTATTTTTTTCTCTTAAATAGTATTTTCGATTCTTAGTAGAGTTTAGTTTTATATTTAATTAATTTTATTCATGATACCATCATTATGATCTTTTTTTTGGCTTTCCCTTCTTCCATTAATTCTATATGCATTAGTGTTTATGTGCTATATTAAAAGTTGAAGTTGTGGCTGGCACTCAAATTTTACTCTTTTCTTTCTGTCCTGCATCTATTAAATTATTACCCTCTATTTTCTTAAAGTATCATTCGGCATTCTTCATGTTAAAACTGTGTTAGCTATTGTTAGTCATAACAATTATTGGGATACTATTTAATAATTGACGTAGCTACAATATTCAATTGAATATTAAATAATATAAATTTATATATCGTAATAACAAATCTATAAATTAGAGTATAATGACAAATACTTTCTCCAGTTTTTTTTTTCTACAACAACAATGGTTTTGGACATGGTTTTTAAGGAAATGAAAAAAATGGGTAGTTTAGCATAGAGGTACCATTTTAATTAACTAGATGAGGGGATAAGTAATTCCTTAATAAAGTAAATGCAATTTTATGAGACAATTTGAGTAATTAATGATGGTTTTATTAACATTAAATAAAGACAATATTGTCAACTATAGTTGCTTTTTTTTATACCAAAAGTGGAGTAGTCCCAATAGATGAAACTACCCAAAGTGGTAATTATTGCAATAGAATTAGAACGGAGGAAGTATGTAAATACAATAGTGTTGAAAAATCTCATTTCACAGCAACATAAAATCAACAACGACAACCAAAAATTTGCAAAAAAATAAAATAAAAAACAACCCGTGCAACGTACGGGTTTCAAACCTAGTAAAACTAATAAAGGGGAAAAGTGGGTACTGATTCTTTGAATCAGTTTAACAAAACTGAAGAAAAAAAAAACGAAGAAGGAAGTCAGGGGAGGGACGAATCAGGGGGAAAGAGAGGGGGATTGGCACTGGTTGTTTCGGGCGGTGGACGGCGACGACTCAGGCGGAGTCGGTGGGTCAGGCAGTGGTTCGAGTGGTGGCTGGGCGCGGGTGCAGTCACGGGCAGCAGAGGCGCCGCTAAGCAGGGTGTTTGGGCTGACGGTTGGGTGGTTTTGATGGTGGCGCGAGTGGTTCAGGTGGTTCGAGTGGTTCAGGTGGTTTATCGTGGTGGTTTCCGGCAGTTCAGAGGAACAAAGGGAGGTGTTTATGGTGGTTTGAAACTTTTATTTTTATTTTCCAAAACAAAATCAGAAATTAGAAGAGAACAAGGGAAGAAAGTGAAGCAACCTTAGAAAGGGTTGGTTGCTTGAGCAATTGAATGTGTTTGGGTTGCTATTTATAGAGCAAATTTTCTGAATTTGTGGAGCTTAGTCAACCTCCACTAATGGAGGAAGTATGGTGTTGAGATTCGTTTTTCTGATTTTGGGGGATTTCGGACAGAAGAGTTGAGGTTATGGTTGAATTTGTGCTTGATTTTCAAAGTCCTCCGACATGGAGTTGGTGCTACTGATTTTTCTTTACTTTTGTGGTTGAGCTTGATTCATGGGTGAGGGAGAATGGTGGGAAGAAGAAGATGGTTTTTCCGATTTCTTTTTTTGTATTTGTTTTTCTTTTTCCATTATTTTTGCTAAGTAGTTTGGGCTTATGGCTTTTGGACAAGGTATTGGACATTGGGCTTGGTATTACATTGTTTGGGCTTCAACATGGTTTAGTTTAGGGTACTTGATTAAACAAAGTGGAACTTCAATAAAAATGGTCCCTAATTAAATTATTTAGATATAATTAAAATGAACAAGTAAAATATTTAAATATAATGCATTTCAATTTTAAATCGTTTTAATAAATTCATTTATTAAATAATTCAAAAATGAATTAAATTATTTTTAATATAATAAACATCTCATTAAATAAAACAAAGTTATTTGTAAATATAATTAAGTGGAATTAATATTAAACCGTAATAAATAATTAAATAAATTTCAAAATTTCGGGGTATTACATTTAATCACACCGTATATTTTGTACAATTTTTTTACAATTTAAAACGGATGACTTGAAAAGTTGTGAACAGTAATTAATGCTTTGAAAATTTACATTCTCAATCCAACTACTTAGAAGTATTGACTTTAGCATGATAATTATTAACTTTTCCTTGGAATTCACAATAAATGCATGATATTCTTCTAATTTACTCTTACAATGAAAACATTTTTCTTTACAAAATATTGTTAAACATCATTAACTAAGTCCTGACCATTTTAAATTTATTAAACATTTTTTTGATATATGTTAATGTGTTTTACGAACTTGGCAAGATTTTTCATAATTTACAATTACTATTAATAGAGTTTGTATACAAATTGTTGAGGTCATTCAAATTAGAATAATTTAATTTTATTAAAAAGTTACTAATGTGATTAACCCTTATGTACCGGATTTATACGAGCAAATAAACTATTATGTAAATTCGAGTTTTCATTAATTTAATTAGAGGACGAATTCTTTTTTAGAAAATAAGGGATAAATTTAAAAACAACAAATTTTTAACAATAGAAAATAATGTTAACAAAATGAAACAACATTTATAATAACAACATCATTACAAATGTTTCATGTAGCTTTGAACGACGAAAAAAATAGGAAAAAAAAATTGAATTTTTCTCTTTAACCATTTCATGCATCAGATTTTACTTTGAAAAATCGAAAACAACAGCAGATTTCATGATTATCCGTACATTTTTTTTACATTTTTTTGATACAATTGTGGAGGACATTTTTTTACAAACGAAATATTTTTTTCATTGAATTTTAGATTAATTTAATACATAGGACGGATTCTTTTTTAGAAAATAAGGGATAAATAAAAAAAATAGCAGATTTCTAACAATTAAATAATTATATTAACAAAAAAAACAACATTTACAATAACGACATAATTACAGATATTGCATGTAATTTCGAGCAACGAAAAAATAAGAAAAAAAATCGATTTTTTCATCTACAATTTTTCATGCATCAGATTTAAAGCACTATAAAAATTATATTTAAAAAAAACAAATAATAAGATAATTACAGATTTTTCATACAATTGTTGAGGACGAAAAAGAAAAATGCAAATTCATATCTTTTACCATTGCATGTATCATATATATTTTTTTATACAAAACAAAATTGTTTTTTTCATTTAGGATGTCGATTTTGTTAATAGGAAATTATACATAGATACAAAAATCACTAGATCTACAACAATTAAACTTTTTTTAATAAAAAAACAACAGTTATATTAACCATCTATTATTTATTTTGACATGCAATTGAAAAAAAGAGGAAAAAAGAAAAATTACCTGCATGCAAGGGAAATTTGTGTTCGATGTAGAAGATAAACATCGATTTCTTGAGCCAAAACAGAAATTCGATCCTTTGAAGCAAACGAAAATAATTGCTTCTCATTCAAAGTGTCTTCGAAAAATGATTCCCAAAATTTCTACAAAATATCCCAAAATTAGTGTCTTCTAAGAATGAGAACTAAAAAAAACAATCTTGATTTGTTGTTTCCTCTTTCATATACTTCCTCCGTTTTTTTTACTTGCAACACTTTCTTAAAATAGAAATAATCTATTACTTGCAACACTTTTTTTCTTTCTTCTTTTAGTAAGTTTTATGGTGTGAAATGACCAATGCACCCTTACTAATGTTTTAAAAGAAAACTTAAACCAGGTTAATTACTTTCATTAAGAATTAATGTAAACACCATTAGACTTAATGATTCCCACCAAAAATATCCCACCTCCCCAACTACCCGATTGAATTCATGAGACCCATTTCTCAATTAAACCCCCAACCACTGATCTGACTTCAGTTCATCTTCTCACTCTTCATCTTCATCCTCTCATCTCTCACTTAAACCCTAGATCTAGAATTTTCCTCTTCCTCTTCCTCTTCCTCTCTCTCTATTTTCTCCCCTGAATTCTCTTCTCTTTCTCTCTCCTGTCCTCATCTACTCTTCTCTAAAAAAAACAGAAATTAAACCCACGAAAAATCCCCAGATAAATTGAGTCCCAGATCTTTCTGTTGCAACCATGCATGTCCCATATCTTTCTCCTTTGACTGATGCTTTTTTTGAAACTGATGATCCTCAAGAGTCCGACTTCATTCGCCATATGATTGAGTCCTTCCAGCATTAATCACCATGGCTTAAGCGGTTCTTGAAAAGTGGGGAAGCTGCGACAATTCTAAAACCCTACGCTTTGAACGCTTTGCAAAAAGTTATTGAGGATTGTGATGATGTTGAGGATACGGAACGCCAAATGATCTTTCTCTCTCCTAGAGTTGTTGTTTATATAGAGGAGAGGAAAGGGATGTAAAAAACAGAACTATGAATTTGAAATTGGGGGGAAATTTTAAATTTTGGTGGATAACATGTCTCAGTGGAATTGTTCGAAAATTGGTGGGAAATTCCCTCCATGTGCGTGGGACAACTCTAAATTTATAGGTGGTCCCTCCTTTCTCTCTCATACTTTCCACATAAATTACCACATGCAAATGTTCCCACTTTAGCTAATTACATACCCTTCTACTCACATAATACTCTTAACAAAAAATTGCATTGGGAACCACAAAAAAAATGTTGCAAGTAAAAAAAAACGGAGGAAGTATTTCGAACAATATATATGGAAAGTTTGTAGATTCCAAAATTTTTGATTTGTTGTGAAGAAAAGAAATTTCGTCGGTTGAATTAGAGAGAGAGAATAAGAGTGTGAGATAGAGAGAATAAGAGTGTGAGATAGAGAGAATTATAGAGAGAGAATAAGAGTGTGAGATAGAGAGAATAAGAGTGAGGAATTATAAAAAAAATGAATGAGTGAGATTGAGAGATTGAGAGATTGAGAGTAGTAATGTTGAGTGAGAGATTGAGAGAGTAATATGAAGAGCCGACTAGAGAGAGAAGGAGAGTAAGTGAGAGTGAGGAAGAGAGATAGATAGTGTGAGTGAAGAAGAAAAATGGGCCATGTTGTGTAGGTTTGGGCTTATAATTAAAAAATTAATATCTTAACATGATGGGCATATTGAAAAAGAAATATTATAATTTATGGGCTAACATGGTTGGAATGGTATAATTAGTTTTTAAAATGACTTAGGAGTTACTAATGGGCTTAGTGTGGGCCAACTTCTATACATACATGGACTGAGTTATGGTATAATTATTTCTTTTTTGTAAAACTATTACAATACTTATGTATGTAATTGACTTTTTTCTTTTAATTTGAATTAGTTTGTAAATAGAAATTAATATTTTAAAAGTCAATTTAAATAAATCGTCTAATTAATTATTAATATATTGTAATATGGATTTATTTGTCTCTAAATTATTATTTATTATATTATCATGCTTTTGTAATAATTGTATTTACTAAAATACTTTGATTTTCTATATATATGCTTATATATGTTTAAATACGTAATCATTACAAAAAAAGTATATCGCATATTTTTTAAGTAAATGCAGAATCATTCAATTACTTGGAGACAAAGAAACTCGAACAGAAGCGTGCAAGACAGAAACGAATGCTTATACTCTCAAGCAAACATAATAAAATGTCACCAGAGTTTCAGAGTCAGCAAGGCAGTAATAATGTTGAAAACTCACTTGCGTTATCCACTCTTTGTCACTTTTATGGTAATTTATTGAATATAATATTACTTCATATTTTATATTCATACTAAAAATGTATAGTGACATTTTGTTATAAGTAATAAGTACGTCTATGTTGTTCAGGTTTTCAATCGAACTATGGAAGTCCTACCGTTAATAACTCAATCAATAACTACATATCTCCACGCTCAATTGGTAACATGAAGATATATGTAGATGAAACCAACCGTTTGGATCTCAATACTGATTCAAATAATGCTTCTTAACAACCACCGACGGTCGACAATGATGTTGACGATCGAACGAACACATTAGACTTCGTAACAGGTACTTTGCTTAAGAACCATTTGATATGTTGATGATAAGAATAATGCCACAATAATGGCAATTTAATGTTTAATGTAACCTTTTTTCTACAACAATAATGGGATATAGGAGGACCCAACATGTGTGTGTGAGTTAATATTATATTATTGTTGTAGTTATGTATGTAATTGACTCTTTCTTTAAATTTTAATTAGTTTGTAAATAGAAATTAATATTTTAAAAGTTAAATAAATTACATCATTTAATTAATTATTAAAATATTATAACATTGATTTATAATTCTCTAAATTGTAATTTATTATATTAGCATGCTTTTCTAATTATAGTATTTACTAAAATGCTTTGATGTTCTATATACGCTTATATATGTTTAAATACGTAATCATTACAAAAAAAATATATCGTATATTCTTTAAGTAAATGCATAATCATTCAATTACTTGGAGATGAAGAAACTCGAACGAAAGCGTGCAAGACAGAAACGAATGCTTTTACTATCAAGTAAACGTAATAAAATATCACCAGATTTTCAGAGTCAGCAAGGCAATAATAATGTTCAAAATTCACTTGGGTTACCTCCAATCTCAACTGGTAACATGAAGTTCTACTTTTATTATACTTTTCTTTGAATTTATTTTTAATGATGTGAAAATATAACTTTGTTTTATGGGATATTATCTCAGGTAACCCTGACATATAGGCCTTTTTCCAATATAACCCCGACTTTGATAGCCCTGTCTCCGATAACCCTGAACTTGGTTTTTGTCATTAAATTGGACGGAATTAGAGACGGCGTTAAGTACTCTCTAATTTTGTTTGACTTTTGCTAAATTCATCTCTTTCTCTCTCTTGTTCTTCATCTCTTCTCAAGCCCATCATTCTTGTGATACTTATAATAACACAAGAAATCAAATCATCAATACTTAATACCCAAATTTCAGAATTCATAATCTCAATAATAACCTCCAACATGAGAAGAATAGAAGGAGAAGAAGAGAGGGGTATAGTACCAATAAGGGCGACGCGGTGGCAGCACCACCACCAGCCACGAGCACGAAAACACGAAGGAAGATCGAGCGAGCTCCCAGTGATGGTAAAGCGACAACCGGTAGGCGTGGCGGCGAGCAACGATCGCACCCAACACGTACCACAACCACTACGAAGAGGAGAGAGAAGACACGAAGGGGGAAACGAAGCTACGCAGCAAAGACCGTGCGAGGGGGGGTTGCGCGTGTGGCGAGACGTCAGGGCTACCGACGCAGGTCGCCGGCGAGAGGAGGGAGGAAGATGACGGAGTGAGCGAGAGAGAAGGGTGAGAGTTTTGGGGCTTTGGGGTTTCTCACGGGGAGGAGAGAGAGAAATGGGGTTGGGGTTTCTTTGGGTGTGAGAAAATAATATGGGGTTGGATTTCCTTTTGGTAATTTTTTTTTTCTAAGATTACCCATTGGAGGAAATCTGGATTTTGTTATGATTTTGGGTAAATGGGTTTGGGGAAAATCTGGATTTTGTTATGAGTTTGGGAAAAATTGATGAAGAGATGAAGAACAAGAGGGAGAAGAGATGAAGAACAGGAGAGAGAAAGAGATGAATTTAGCAAAAGTCAAACCTAGTTAACGGCGTTACAAATCCGTCAAGTTTAATGACAAAAACCAAGTTCAGGGTTATCGGGGACAGGGCTGCCAAAGTCAGGGTTATATTGGAAAAAGGCCTATAAATCAGGGTTATCTGAGATAATATCCCTTGTTTTATTCCATATACAATATTAAATGTCTCTTTTATGACGCTAAATGCATACATATTTTCGTTAACAAATAATGTTTATTATTTTTAGAGAGTCAATCAGCATCAAAGTTACCTAGAATGAAGAGAAAGTTATTATCACAAGAGAAAATTAATGAAGGTACTTGAATCGGAAAATTAAACGTGTTCTCATTTTAGGACATAGTAGTAACATTATTGCTCTAAAGTCGTTTTGAAATAACATATATACTGGACATATATACAGCAGGGACAACAAACGAAACCACAAGCACAATAACTTCTATTCTAGTAAGATGTTCTTATCAATCAAAAAGACATGTGACTCGAAGCAAAAAGTTGCTGCAATCTGTTGCAAGGGCAATCATTCATGGTATGTGTACTAATTAATGTGCTATGTTGTCATTTCAATGTTATATGCAATTACTATTGTGTTTTCTAAACTCTTATTCTTTTTCAACTATCGTTGGATATATGTAGATGAAATCGATCGTTTGGATCTGAATACTGAATCAAATGACGCTTCTCAACAACAATCGACGGTCCACAATGATATTGACAGTATTGAACAACCATTAGAAAGCATTACAGGTACACTTCTTAAGAACCATTTGATATGTTAATGATAAGAATAATGTCACAATAATGCCAATTTAATGTTTAACGTAACCTTTTTTCTAGAACAATACTGGGATACAGGAGACCCAACATGTGTGTGTGAGTTCTGTGGAGCAAAAATGTGGAAAGAAGAACGAGTTAATAAGCTCATCACATTAGGCACTCCAAAGTTCTCAATTTGTTGTATGCAAGGAAAAGTTCTACTTCCTAAACTTAGGCGCCCACCACAACTTATTGAGGATTTACTGAAGAAGAAACATAGTAAAAGCAACCATTTCTTGGAGAACATAAGACCATTCAATATGATGTATTCTTTTACATCAGTGGGTGGTAGAATTGTGTGTGCAGCAGATCAAGGACGTGGTCCATACAATTACAAGATTGGTGGACAAAATCATTACTTAATAGGCAGTCTTTTGCCTAATGATGGAGTGCCTCCTAAGTTCTCTCAATTGTATATATATATGACACTAAGGAGGCAAGTTAAGAATAGAAAAAATGATGCTTGGTATTATTCTCTATTAACCTCATTGCTTTCCGTAATACGATTTGATTAACACAATTTATATGTTCTATAATTGATACATTTTGTTTAACTTAAACCAATGCCTCAGATCTAGACAAGTTTGATGATAAGTTAGTAGCCGAACTACAACATATGCTTGATGAGAATAACCCTCTGGCGAAAGGTTTTAGAATGGCTAGAGACCGTCTTACTTCAGACACATGTGAGAAATGGCATTTGAGACTGATTGGACAAAGGGGATCGGATGGGAGAACTTATAATCTTCCAACAACAACAAAAGTTGCTGCTCTTATTGTTGGGGATATTGATAGTGCTGATAAAAGGGACATAATTGTTGAAACAAAGGGTGGTAGACTAAAATCTATTTCTGAACTTCATCCATCATACCTCCCCATGCAATATCCACTCTTATTTCCATATGGAGAAGATGGATATTGAACAGACTTTATGCACAGACACAAAACACCTTCCACCGAGCCCACAAAGAAATGAGAAAGACTTACAATGCGTGAGTGGTTTGCATATCGATGTCAGGATCGTGATGATAAGGCTGATACGATAATGCTTTCTCGGAAGTTGTTTCAACAATTGGCAGTCGACCGCTACACCATGATTGAGGCTGGAAGGTTATCATTTATTAGGAGGAATCATGACAGTTTTCGATCAGATAATGTTAAGAATATACAAGGCGCAACAGCAAGAGGTGATACAGAAGGGTCTTCTACTGGAAGTCGTATTGTTAGACCTTCCTCATTCACTGGGGGCCATAGCTACATGAGAGAAAACTATCAGGATGCGATGGCCATATGTAGGTGGTATGGGTATCCCGATCTATTCATAACATTTACATGCAATGCTAAATGGTCGGAGATTACATGCTTCTGTAAGAAAAGAGGACTAAGGCCTGAGGATAGGCCTGACATCATCTGCAGGGTTTTTAAGATGAAGCTTGATCAATTAGTAAGAGACTTGAAAGAGAATAACATTTTTGGCCGAGTAAGGGGTGGTAAGTATGATTTCTTAAGTCAAACATATATTGAAAAAAAATTGAATAACTACATAATGTTTAACGTTTATTTACCCTTTTTATTGTCACAGTTGTATACACAATAGAGTTTCAAAAACGTGGACTGCCCCATGCTCATATACTATTGTTTTTGCATCAAGAAGATAAGTACCCTCAACCTGCAGACATTGATAGGATTATTTCAGCTGAGTTGCCAGATCCTAACGTCAATCTTAAGTTGTATCATATTGTAAGCGAGCTAATGATGCACGGTCCGTGTGGTGCCGCTATCTCGATCCCCTTGCACGGTGAATAAGGTGTGCTCTAAACATTTCCCCAAAAGGATTATTGCAGAAACAAAGGTCGATGACGAAAGATATCCAGTTTATAGACGAAGAGATGGAGGATGTTCAGTAGAGAAAGGTGGTGTTCAGCTTGATAATTGTTTTGTTGTTCCACATAACCCATATCTGCTTCGTAAATACCGTGCTCATATCATCGTCGAATGGTGTAACCAATCAAGATCAATTAAATACCTGTTTAAGTACATAAATAAGGGTTATGATAGAGTCACTGCCGCAGCTTATCAGAATAACCAGAATGCAGGAAAGCCACAACAAATAGATGAGATTAAGATGTACTATGATTGTCGGTACATATCTGCATGTGAAGCAATATGGAGGATATTCGGTTTCATTATCCACTACCGTACCCCGCCTGTGGAAAGATTGAGTTTCCATCGACCTGTTGAGCAATATGTTGTATACAATTACCATACTGATCTTGATTCAATACTTGAAAGACCCAACACTCACTACAAAAAAATGCTCGTATAGCGACGGAGTTTTAGAAACGGATTTGTATCCATTTCTAATTTAGAGACGGAAAATTAATTATCCGTTTCTAAAAAAATATAGGGACGGATTTTAAAATCCGTCTCTAAGTTAGAGACGGATTTTAAAATCCGTCCCTAAGTTAGAGATGGAATTATAAAATCCGTTTCTGGTGTGTTTTACCAATTTTTCCAAACTTCGTCAAAAAGTTAGATCTAATTTAGAGACAGATTTTGAAATTCCGTCTCTAAATTAGAGACGGATTTTTGAATTCCGTCTCTAGATTAGGGACGGATTTTCAAATTACGTCTCTAATTTAGGGACGGAATTTCAAAATCCGTCTCTAATTTAGGGACGGATTTTCAAATTCCGTCCCTAAGTTAGTCAAGTAGATATGTTTTATAATGCACTTTCAAATCCGTCTCTAAATTAGACACGAAAATTCAAATCCGTCTCTAAATTAGAGACGGAAATTCAAATCCGTCTCTAAATTAGAGATGGATTTTCATTTCCGTCTCTAAATTAGAGACGGATTTGAAAATCCGTCTCTAATTTAGACAAGTAGATATTTTTTATAATGCACTTTGGAGACGGAAATTCAAATCCGTCTCTAAATTAGAGACGGAAATTCAAATTTGTTTCTAAATTAGAGACGGATTTTTAAGATCCGTTTCTAATATTTCTTTAAATTATTATCAATTCCACACGTAAAAGTAAACAAGTAGTACTTGGTGTAGTTGGTATGAGTTTCTCCTTGTGACTTAGAGGTTATAGGTTCGATTCCTACCAACAGCTTACCCATTTACAGGTTACAGGATTCCCCTTACCCATTTCCACTACTTCCAAGAGCCTTGCCTACAAAGCCAGACCGGGTTGACCAGAGAGAGGTTCCGAACCGAGTGAGATTGTGAACCGGTAATGGGACTAAGGTTGAACCGAACAACTAACAATAGGTGATTTTTAAAAAACCATTCCTAAACTTAGAGATGGATTTCAAAACCGTCTCAAAAATTAGAGACGGATTTTTGAAATCCGTCCCTAAACTTAGAGACGGATTTTGAAATCCGTCTCTAATTTTTTACTACGGAATTAGAAACGGATATTATTCCGTCGCTAAATTAGAGACGAATATTTGGGATTCCGTCTCTAAGTTCGTTTAGCGACGAGGACTTTAGTAACGGACATAATCCGTCTCTAAATCCGTCTCTGAGTACATATAGCGACGGATTTTGACGATTTAGAGACGGATTATGTCCGTCGCTATAGAGTGATTTTTTTGTAGTGATTGACAAGACCAAATTCTTATCATGGATGGAATGTAATATAAAATATGTTGAAGCTAAGAAACTTAGTTATGTGGATTTCCGACTAAGTTTATGTGGAAACAAGATAAGAAAGAGTGGATGCCTAGAAGCAAAGGATTCGCAATAGGAAGGATCTTCCATGTAACTCCAGGTTGTGGTGAGAAGTATTATCTTAGAACATTGCTTAACTTTGTTAAAGGTGCTACCTGCTACGAAGATATTAGGACAGTTGATGGTGTTGTATATCCAACATTCAAAGAGGCTTGCTATGCTAGGGGGTTACTTGATGATGACAAGGAGTACATTGATGCAATAATAGAAGCAAGCTTCGGAGAATCAGGCCATTATGTAAGAAATCTTTTCTACATGTTACTCTTATCTGGTAGATTATCAAAGCCTGAGGAAATATGGCAGATGACTTGGCATCTATTATCTGATGGCATTCTTTTTCAACCAACGTATGATACATAGAAATCCAGGTAATTTAAACTTACTATGTTTTGTAAACTTAGATTTTTGTATTATTCTTGTAATATAAGCTATTTTAATAATTTGTGTTAACACAATATGCAGCTTTGCAACTTACTGATGCACAAATACAAGCTTTTGCGCTGGCCGAGATTGAAGCTAAACTTCAAAGCAATGGTAGCAGCCTTCGTAAATTCAGCGAAATGCCTTTTCCAGATGAACTGGTCATTTTTGAAGGACAAAGTAAGCTTATCCTTGATGAGCTTTCCTATGATATAGCAGCATTAACTTCTGAGCATGATAAGTTATTTTTAGGTTTAACCAACGAGCAACTACAGATTTATCATGAAATCATGGATGCCATCTCAGGTACAGAAGGAGGTGTATTCTTTGTTTACGGACACGGAGGAACAGGTAAAACATATATGTGCTGCTATAAGGAAGATGGGTGAAATCGTACTACCAGTTGCTTCAAGCGGAATTGCATCACTACTGCTTCCAAGAGGTAGAACGGCTCATTCAAGGTTCAGTATACCTTTGAATGTCAGTGAGAACTCCACATGTGCTAGCATTCGGCCGGGGACAGACTTAGCTACACTACTTATTAAAACAAAGTGTAATCCCCCATAATTTTAAAGGATTTTATAAATATATTTTATCACATATATATTTATATTTTAGTTGAAATGATTTTATTATTTAAAGTAGGTTGACTATTTTTAAAAGTCAAATGAAATTATTTTAAGAATTTAAGAAAGTTGAAAATATTTTAATTAGTCATGCTTTGAAAAAGGTTTGAAATACGAATTTGATTTGGAAAAGAAGTCTAAGTGGACTTGAGGAACCCAAATTCTAAGTAAATTAGAAAAAGGAGTTATATTGATGCTAGGAGTTCTAATTTATCAATCCTAGTTGTCATCAAATAATATGCAAACTCAATCTCCTTTTCCTAAGCCCAAAAAGAAAACCCTACTTATAAATACCTTAAACCCAATTATTTTACCCCACACAAAGATTATTTTTCTCTCTTCTCTCTCAAACTCACGGCATCCTCATTCTTTTTCCTCTTCACGTGATTTTTTTCGGTGTTCTTCCTCTCAAGTTTCTTTCTTCTTCTTCAAGTAACGCTTTCTTCTTCGCTAAGAAATGTCACCGCCGCCGTTGACCACCGTTGACCGCCGCTGCTGTCACCAAGACCCTTCCTTGGCCGGCGCATCATCAACTTCCTCTTGTGTTGGTTTAATTCTTTTCCTCTTCCTCAAGTTTTCATTAAAGACTATGTTTTTATGCTTTATTTTAATGTTAATCATGATTATTGATTTTAATTTACTGTTTTAATAAATAATCTTGATTCATATATATATTATATTATAAGAATAAAAAAATTCAGATTTGTTTATTATTGTTAGATTTAAGTTTTAATAATTAAAGCATGGATTTTTAGGGTGTTAATTATTAGAAAACCATAGTAGCATATTATATACTATGAGATTGATTTAATTTATGATTTTTAAGCATGATTAAGTGGGTTTAAAGAAGGTTTCATGATTTTATAAGTTGCTGGAATTTCAGAAAGCATTTTATTTAGGGAGTTTTAAGAATTTTAATTACTAGTATGGTAGTACTATGCTAGGAATTAAAAGTAATTGGAGTTTTGGTAGAAAAATCAACTTTTGAATATGTTTAAAGGAGATTTTAAATATTTTAAAGTTGCTGTCTTTTTATTTAAGAGTATTGATTTTAGTTATGTTTGATTTCTAGGCGGAGAGTATTCCGTAGGAGATTTTTAAAGGGGCTAAAGTGGCCAGTCGACTAGTTTACACAAGGTACGTACATACTTGTGTGATTATATGATTAGTATCATGATTTAAGGGGGAAAAGTTGTAGTATCATGTATAGGAACTTTATAAGTTCATATATGATTTTTAGTATGATTGATTTCTACATGTTGTATGCCTGTGAGCAAGCATGTTAATTATTAAATTTATTATGAGTAAAGAATTGTCATGATTGTATGGATTTATTGATGCAAGCATGTGGATGGGAACTTTAATTATTAATTCACATGGGGGAATTAATATATTATTAAGATTGATTCATGTTTTTTTTTCATGTGTTCCCTTACAAGTATTATTTTCACTGCTTAATGAGGACTGTGGGCCTTATTTGGTAAGTTGATAAGTATGCCTTTTAAAGGTAAGTTTGATTGTTGGCTAGGTTCAACAAATGAGAAAGTTAAGATTTAAAAGAAGTAAGTCTTGGATTGTAAGTTGTGACCACTTATTAAATCCTAAGATAAAAGAAGTTCAGTTGTGTATGTTGAATTGTTATTTCTGTATTGCTTGAATGTGTGTCATAACAAGTAATAATCTGTAAAGAACGTAAAGTGTAACGAAGATGGTTATAGACTTTAGAGGCGGGTGCACGTCTAGAGTTGGACATTAGGAGTTGGAGTACATGGTGGTAGCCCATGGCTTTTTACGGGAGATGGATTGATCACCATCCCTTTTCGGTTAGCAAAGGTTCCTCGATATCGCAGTCATTTCCGGAATACGTGGTAGCTCCCGTATTTCGTCTTCGTGATGAAGGCTTAGTAGATAAGACAACTCAGGTCCAATAACTATTCCATTTGAGTAATAAAAAGATGTTTAGAGTTTAGTTCAAGAAAAGTTGTCTCGTGTAAATGTTATATGATTATATTATTATTTATCCCTGCATGTTATTATTTAGTATCATGTTAGGTAAGTTTTATATTATTATGTAGTACTCAGCTTTGCTGATTACGTGCTTTGTTTGTATGTGTTGATCATGGCTTTGCCTTATTGATCCTGTGATGACCCAATTTTGGTGAGCGAGACTCTCTAGAGCATTGACATTTACGAGTTCGCGAGATGTAGCATCATTGGGAATCGCGGAGTGGAGAGCTTGTGTAATTTAAGTTGTCATGTTGACACTTTACTAAGAACGTATTTCAATAAGTTCGTTTGAGTAGACATTTAAAGTTAATTGTTTGAAGTACCTAGTTATTTGTTTATTTATGACAATAAAGTTTGAAGTTCAATTAATTGTTTTCCGCTGCAAAATTCTGAATAAGCCGATACGTTATCACACGGGCGATAATACTTGGGTAATTCTCTAAGTTTTATATTATAAAGGTGTTTTTGAAAAGAGAGAATTATCGGGGTGTTACAAAGTGGTATCTGGGAGCTTTAGGTTATTTTTAAAACTTTTTGGCGCCTAATTAACTTACTAGTTATTTAAATAAATTCTTAGAATTGCTCCTACTTATTCGTTATAGGAATATATATATTTATATTTTTTTTTTTAAAAGAGGACCGAAAAATATTCTTTTATAGAGTCCGAATTTTTTTTTACAAGGGGCCGCAATAATTTTTTTTTTTTTTTTTTTGAGCTGAATTTCGAAGTTATATTTTTATGATAGCCGAAATTTTTTTTTTATCGAAATTTTTTATATATATGTTCGAATTTTTTTTTTTTTGTGAAATATTTTATTTTTAGACACTTAATTTTATTATTTTATAAAAGTGTCTGCATTATTTTTCATGGCTTTGAAGTTTTACTTGTAATATTGTGAGAATGGGTAGCAATAGGAAGGGCATATAGGATAGCAATATTATATGTCTGCATTGAATAGTTAGTTCAGTATGTTAATATTTTTCTTCTTTGCTAACTATTCATGATTATTTTTCTTCCCTGCAACTGTTTATATAATTCTTCCCTGCTGATTGTTATACTTTGTGCCTATGATGTTAATGGCATCTTTTATTATTATTGTTGGGAATTACGTACAGGGAGAGTACTCAAAATGTAATTGAGAATATTTATTTGTTGTAGATCCTTAATCATGTCTGCCAGAGTAGGGAGTTACCAAAATCCTATTGTATTAAGTGATGATGAAAGTGCCGATAATGTGCATGTCATTGATAATGAATATACCGGTTTCGAGTGGGTCATGCGTAAGATATTAAAGTCAGAGGTGGACAGTGATGATGAGCTCATTGTGGAGTTCGACCGTGCTAGGGGTCAAACCAGAAGAGACATTTACCATGCATCATTCAGGGTTGAAACTGATTCAGAGTCAGAGGATGAAGAACCTCAACCTTCAAGGAGATCCAAACGACAAAGGAGATATGTCGAATATTATGATGAGGACATAGATGAGTTTGAAGATGAGATCTTCGTACCTGAACTATATATAGAATTTGAGGATAGAAATGATAATGTGTTACCTTAGGTTACTATTTTTTTTATTATTATTATTCTTTTTATTTTATTCTTACTACTAGCGAGTAGGGGAATGATATTATATAATAAGGTTGGTTAGTGGACCAACAATTATAGAATAGTTTCATACAATTATTGTTTTCTTTTAGGAAGGTATAATATTATAGTAGCATTCATTTTATTTAAATACCCGTTATGGAAGAATAAAAGTTATTATTATTTATAAGAGTGAGTAAGAATTTATTCTGGGCACGTGATGGGAATATTTTAAAAAAATTTTTTTATTATTTTTTCTTCTTTTGCGATTATATTCGTGCTTGTTTGCTTCTACTTGCATGTTGAGGTGAATATATGGATGATTATGTGATTATTAGAGAACATTTCATGTTAAACTTGGAACTAGTTGAGAAATTGTTTGTTGATGCGATCTTTAATGATCAAATCAAATGTTGTCTTCTTAGATAGAAATGTGAGTTATGCTGGAACCTAAAGTAGGATTATATTACTTACAGGTCCCGAAGTAGAATGGCTAACAACAACGACCTAGCAGCTGCTATTCGCCTCTTGGCGGAAAAATTGACTCAGGAGCGAGCTGAGCGTCCTGAGACTGCTGGGGAAATGTTCGAAAGACTAGCTAAGGTTAAGCCACCATACTATAAGGGGCAAGCCGACCCAACCTTCTTAGAAAACTGGATTAGGGAGTTTGAGAAACTGTTTGAGGTTGTGAACTGCCCTGAAAATATGAGAGTGGGTCAGACTGTGCTATATCTGAAAGATGAAGCTGATTTATGGTGGAGAGAGGGCGGAGCTAAATTGAGTGCTGTGGAAGGATTTAATTGGGATGCATTTGTGACTGCCTTGAGAGGGAAGTTTTACCCTGCTTTTATGAGGAAGCAAAAAGCCCAAGAATTCATTAACCTTAGGATGGGTAGTATGACCATCTCTCAGTACTACGGCAAATTCATAGCCCTGTCCAGATTTGCACCTGAGGTTGTAGCAACTAAAGAGCTTAAAGCTCAGAGGTTTGAACAAGGTTTAACTGAGGAGATACAGCTGGGATTAGGGGGAGAGACCTTTACGTCCCTAGATGTTGTGTATGGGAGAGCATCTCATATCTATGGTCTGCAGTCAAGGAGGGATAAGAAAAATGTAGTAGTAGGTGAAAAGAGGAAAGATTTTAATGCTGGGGGAAACCAAGGGAATTTCAAGAGAAGCCGGAATGGTAATGGGAATTTCCAAGGGAGGTACAACCAGGATAACCGCAGCAAGGGTAGACCTGAGAGAGTGCATCACTGCAAGTTCTGTGACAAAAACCATCCTGGGAAAGATTGTAAGGGAGAACTAGTGACTTGTAACTACTGCCAAAAGAAGGGTCATAGGGAGTACGAGTGCTACTCTAAGCACGGTAAAGATCAGAAAGGTCAGGGGAGTGGAAATCAGGTCGGATCGGGGTTCAACCGGTCGGGGGAACCAAGGTCCTAAGTCCGGAGGACAAAGAGAATACTCGGGGAACTATAATAAGCCTGCAAGTGAGAACCCCAACCAAGGTAAGCCTGCGGGAAAAATGTTCGTGATGAGTCGAAAGGAAGCTGAAAAATCCGCCGACGTAGTTTCTGATAATTTTTATATTAACTCAGTCCTTGTTAAAACATTATTTGATTCGGGGCGACTTATTCTTTCGTTTCGGTCGTCTACGTTATCCGAAGTATGGGTTTAGTTGATCCTGAAGAAATTGACTTACCTGTTAGTATACCCTTTTGGTGAGACCATAAGGTGTACCGCAGTTGTTTAAAAAACTTGCCTCTAAAGATAGGAGACTCGTGTTTTTCCTTCGACTTGATAGAGTTTAATGCGGGAGATCTGGATGTAATTCACGGGGATGGATTGGCTAAGTTTATACAAGGCCAAAATAGATTGTGAAGTTCAGAAAGTAGTTCTAAGGAATCCTTTCGGTAAGTTGACTTCGTATCGACGTTTTGGGAAATCCAAGAGCTTTGGGGTTATCTCCGCAATGCAAGTAAATAAGTTGATGAAGAAGGGGTGTGAGTTGTATTTCTGTAGTGTGCAAGATGTGAGTAAAGAAGTAGGGGTGAATATCGAAGATGTTCCGATTGTGAATGAGTTTATGGACGTGTTTCCGAGTGAGATTTCGGGTATGCCGCCTGTTAGAGCTGTTGAATTCACTATAGACTTAGTTCCGGAACCGCACCTATATCTAAAGCACCCTATAGAATGGCACCTCCGGAAATGAGTGAGTTGAAGACGCAGATTGCAAGAGTTGTTCGATAAGGGTTATATTAGACCTAGCGCATCACCTTGGGGAGCTCCTGTGTTGTTTGTTAAGAAGAAAGATGGGAGTATGAGGTTATGTATCGATTATAGGGAATTGAATAACGTAACCATCAAGAATAAGTACCCTTTGCCTAGGATAGATGACCTATTTGATCAATTAAATGGAGCGAGCGTGTTCTCAAAAAATTGATTTGCGTTCGGGGTATCACCGGTTGAGAG
Source organism: Beta corolliflora (assembly GCA_947648045.1). Classification (NCBI taxonomy): domain Eukaryota; kingdom Viridiplantae; phylum Streptophyta; class Magnoliopsida; order Caryophyllales; family Amaranthaceae; genus Beta; species Beta corolliflora. The sequence goes on from CANSZD010004123.1 coordinate 168,233, forward strand.
TAGGCGATAAGGATATACCTAAGACTGCATTTAGGACTCGATTACGGCCATTATGAGTTCACTGTAATGCCTTTTGGGTTAACCAATGCACCTGCCATATTTATGGATTTAATGAATAGGATCTTCCATGAGTTTCTAGATAAGTTTGTGGTAGTTTTCATTGATGACATTCTGATATATTCGAGAAATGAAGATGAGCATGATAAGCACTTGAGGGTCATTTTGGAGACATTGAGGAAAAACCAATTGTATGCCAAGTTCTCTAAGTGTGAATTCCGTTTGGAGAAAGTAGCGTTTCTGGGTCACTATGTGTCTAAGGAGGGAGTCTCAGTAGATCCTGCCAAAATTCAAGCTGTGAGTGAGTGGCCAACTCCAAAGAGTGTGTCAGATATCAGAAGTTTCCTAGGTCTAGCTGGTTATTATAGGAGATTTGTGAAAGATTTCTCAAAAATAGCAAGACCTATGACCAACTTGATGAAGAAGGAGTCAAAATTTGAGTGGAGTGAAAAGTGTGAAGAAGCCTTCCAAATTTTAAAAGATCGTTTAACCTCTGCACCTGTTTTGACCCTACCCGATGGGAATGAGGGATTTGAGGTATATAGTGATGCTTCGAAGAATGGTTTTGGGATGTGTGTTACAACGATAATGGGGAAGGTAATTGCGTATGCGTCGCGTCGATTGAAACCTTATGAGGCTAATTACCCTACCCATGATCTAGAGTTAGCCGCCATTGTGTTCGCTTTGAAGATTTGGAGACACTACTTGTATGGGGTGACTTGCAAGATATTCACAGATCATAAGAGCTTGAAGTACATCTTTACCCGAAAGACCTCAATATGAGACGAGAGGAGATGGTCGGAGTTGATAAAGGACTATGACTTAGACATCCAATACCATGAAGGAAAGGCAAATGTAGTCGCCGATGCACCGAGTAGGAAGTCGAGTCATAGCATGAGCGCCTTGATAGTTGCGAGGAGTTGTGTCGAGATATGCAAAGGCTTAGTCTAGAAATTCTAAATCCCGGGGAGATCGAGGCAAGATTGAGTGCTTTATCATTGGGATTGTCAATTCTAGATGAGATCAAAGAGGGTCAAGTTGGGGATGAGCATTTGGAGAAAATTAAGGAGAAGATGGGCCAAGGTAAGGAAAGTGATTTTCAGATCCATGATGATGGTAGTGTGAGATTCAAAGGAAGGTGGTGTGTACCACAAAAATGTGATGGGCTTAAGAGACGTCTTATGGACGAGGGGCATAATACACCGTACTCTGTGCACCCTGGGGGTGACAAGCTGTATAAGGACCTTAAGCAGATCTATTGGTGGCCAAACATGAAGCGAGAGGTAGGCGAGTATGTGTCTAAGTGCCTAACTCCGCGGAAGGTGAAGATAGATCACAAGCGACCCATGGGGAAAGTTCAACCATTGGGAGGTTCCGGGATGGAAGTGGGATTCCATATCGATGGATTTTAGTAATCGCTTTGCCTAGAACAAGGAGTGGCAATGATACTATTTGGGTTATTGTGGACCGTCTGACGAAGTCGGCCGTGTTCATACCGATCAAAGAGACATGGAAGAAGAAGCAACTTGCGAAAACATATGTTAAGCATGTGGTGAGACTACATGGAGTTTCTAAGGATATCATTTCTGATCGTGACTCTAGGTTTCTTTCGAAATTTTGGAAAAAGGTCCAATTAAATCTTGGGACAACATTGAAGATGAGTACCGCCTTTCACCCTGCGACTGATGGTCAGACTGAGAGGACTAACCAAACGATGGAGGATAGGTTGAGAGCATGTGCTATTGATTTTCAAGGTAGTTGGGAGGACCAATTAGACCTGATCGAGTTTTCTTATAACAATAGTTACCATGCGAGTATTAAGATGGCACCTTTTGAGGCCTTATATGGACGGAAATGTAGAAGCCCCATTTGTTGGAATGACTTTAGTGAGAATATAGTCTTGGGGACGGAATTTATTGAAGAAACCGTCAAGAATGTCAGACTGATTCAGGCTAGAATTCAAGCTGCGCAAGATAGACAGAAGAGTTATGCGGACTTGAAGCGGCGTGAAGATGAGTTTGCTATAGGTGATAAGGTGTTCTTGAAGGTATCACCCACTAAGGGCGTCATGAGATTTGGGAAAAAGGGCAAGTTAAGTGCTAAGTATGTAGGCCCATATGAGATTCTGGAGCGCATTGGGAAAGTAGCCTACCGATTGGCTTTGCCAATGGAGTTTGAAAAGATGCATGACGTGTTCCATATTTCTCAACTTAAACGTTATATTCCTGATGAACGCCATGTCCTAGAGCCTGAGCGAATTCAGATCGATAGTAGCCTCACATATGAGGAAAGGCCTGTCAGGATTCTCGACAGAAAAGTGCGTAGTACACGCAATAAGGACGTCCACATCGTGAAAGTACTTTGGTCTAACCACGAATCAGAAGAGGCAACGTGGGAGGCCGAAGATGAGATGAAAAAGAAGTATCCAGACTTGTTCCTCGAGGTGAGTTACGAGGGCGTAACTCGTTTTCTTTAAGGGGGATAGAATGCGATAAATTTCGCGCTTTTTGTCTATTTTTATGAGATTTTTATGCATATGTACGCCTATGTTGGGCAATTTGCACATGTTAGCGCTAAAGAAGTAGATTCTCCGCATAAGAAAGCGTGTTCATAAGTAACACAAGTGTTTTAAGTTAGCAAAAGTGTGCACGAGTAGCACAATTCTTCGTAAACTTTTGCAAAGATGAGTTCAAGTTTTGAAAGATATGTGAGTTTTCGTGTCAAGTTTCGGGACGAAACTTCTTTTAAGGGGGGTAGACTGTAATCCCCCATAATTTTAAAGGATTTTATAAATATATTTTATCACATATATATTTATATTTTAGTTGAAATGATTTTATTATTTAAAGTAGGTTGACTATTTTTAAAAGTCAAATGAAATTATTTTAAGAATTTAAGAAAGTTGAAAATATTTTAATTAGTCATGCTTTGAAAAAGGTTTGAAATACGAATTTGATTTGGAAAAGAAGTCTAAGTGGACTTGAGGAACCCAAATTCTAAGTAAATTAGAAAAAGGAGTTATATTGATGCTAGGAGTTCTAATTTATCAATCCTAGTTGTCATCAAATTATATGCAAACTCAATCTCCTTTTCCTAAGCCCAAAAAGAAAACCCTACTTATAAATACCTTAAACCCAATTATTTTACCCCACACAAAGATTATTTTTCTCTCTTCTCTCTCAAACTCACGGCATCCTCATTCTTTTTCCTCTTCACGTGATTTTTTTCGGTGTTCTTCCTCTCAAGTTTCTTTCTTCTTCTTCAAGTAACGCTTTCTTCTTCGCTAAGAAATATCACCGCCGCCGTTGACCACCGTTGACCGCCGCTGCTGCCACCAAGACCCTTCCTTGGCCGGCGCATCATCAACTTCCTCTTGTGTTGGTTTAATTCTTTTCCTCTTCCTCAAGTTTTCATTAAAGACTATGTTTTTATGCTTTATTTTAATGTTAATCATGATTATTGATTTTAATTTACTGTTTTAATAAATAATCTTGATTCATATATATATTATATTATAAGAATAAAAAAAATTCAGATTTGTTTATTATTGTTAGATTTAAGTTTTAATAATTAAAGCATGGATTTTTAGGGTGTTAATTATTAGAAAACCATAGTAGCATATTATATACTATGAGATTGATTTAATTTATGATTTTTTAAGCATGTTTAAGTGGGTTTAAAGAAGGTTTCATGATTTTATAAGTTGCTTGGAATTTCGTGAAAGCATTTTATTTAGGGAGTTTTAAGAATTTTAATTACTAGTATGGTAGTACTATGCTAGGAATTAAAAGTAATTGGAGTTTTGGTAGAAAAATCAACTTTTGAATATGTTTAAAGGAGATTTTAAATATTTTAAAGTTGCTTTGTCTTTTTATTTAAGAGTATTGATTTTAGTTATGTTTGATTTCTAGGCGGAGAGTATTCCGTAGGAGATTTTTAAAAGGGGCTAAAGTGGCCGGTCGACTAGTTTACACAAGGTACGTACATACTTGTGTGATTATATGATTAGTATCATGATTTAAGGGGAAAAGTTGTAGTATCATGTATAGGAACTTTATAAGTTCATATATGATTTTTAGTATGATTGATTTCTACATGTTGTATGCCCGTGAGCAAGCATGTTAATTATTAAATTTATTATGAGTAAAGAATTGTCATGATTGTATGGATTTATTGATGCAAGCATGTGGATGGGAACTTTAATTATTAATTCACATGGGGGAATTAATATATTATTAAGATTGATTCATGTTTTTTTTTCATGTGTTCCCTTACAAGTATTATTTTCACCGCTTAATGAGGATTTGTGGGCCTTATTTGGTAAGTTGATAAGTATGCCTTTTAAAGGTAAGTTTGATTGTTGGCTAGGTTCAACAAATGAGAAAGTTAAGATTTAAAAGAAGTAAGTCTTGGATTGTAAGTTGTGACCACTTATTAAATCCTAAGATAAAAGAAGTTCGATTGTGTATGTTGAATTGTTATTTCGTATTGCTTGAATGTGTGTCATAACAAGTAATAATCAGAAGAACGTAAAGTGTAACGAGGATGGTTATAGACTTTAGGCGGGTGCACGTCTAGAGTTGGACATTAGGAGTTGGAGTACATGGTGGTAGCCCATGGCTTTTTTACAGGGAGATGGATTGATCACCATCCCTTTTTCGGTTAGCAAAGGTTCCTCGATATCGCAGGTCATTTCTGGAATACGTGGTAGCTCCCGTATTTCGTCTTCGTGATGAAGGCTTAGTAGATAAGACAACTCAGGTCCAATAACTATTCCATTTGAGTAATAAAAAGATGTTTAGAGTTTAGTTCAGTAAAAGTTGTCTGCAGAAATGTTATATGATTATATTATTATTTATCCCTGCATGTTATTATTTAGTATCATGTTAGGTAAGTTTTATATTATTATGTAGTACTCGGCTTTTGCCGATTACGTGCTTTGTTTGTATGTGTTGATCATGGCTTTGCCTTATTGATCCTGTGATGACCCAATTTTGGTGAGCGAGACTCTCAGAGCATTGACATTTACGGGTTCGCGAGATGTAGCATCATTGGGAATCTGGGAGTGGAGAGCTTGTGTAATTTAAGTTGTCATGTTGACACTTTACTAAGAACGTATTTCAATAAGTTCGTTTGAGTAGACATTTAAAGTTAATTGTTTGAAGTACCTAGTTATTTGTTTATTTATGACAACAAAGTTTGAAGTTCAATTAATTGTTTTCCGCTGCAAAATTCTGAATAAGCCGATACGTTATCACACGGGCGATAATACTTGGGTAATTCTCTAAGTTTTATATTATAAAGGTGTTTTTGAAAAGAGAGAATTATCGGGGTGTTACACAAAGCTTATCATTTGGGATGAAAAGCACCTATGATGCATAAGTACTGTTTTGAAGCATTGGATAGAAGCTTGAAGGACATTATGCGGTCAGTTGACAGTGCTAACTTGCATAAACCTTTTGGTGGAAAAGTCGTTGTGTTTGCTGGTGATCTTAGGCAAATATTACTGGTCATACCTAAGGGAACCAGACATGATATTGTTTTTGCGGCCATCAATTCTTCTTTTTTATGGGGCTCATGCTTCTAAGGAATATTGATCGGACAACAGGATTGTGTAATGGCACAAGATTAGTTGTCAGGCATTTAGGCAATCGTGTCATTGAGGCTATCGTCATATCCGGCAGTAATGTCGGTGAGAAATTATTCATCCCAAGAATGACACTCACACCGTCTGATTCAACGAAATATCCAATCAAATTTCAAAGAAGACAATTTTCTTTAATGGTGTGTTTTGCTACGACTATAAATAAAAGCTAGGGACAATCCTTAAAGCATGTAGGTTTGTATCTTCCAAGACCTGTTTTCAGCCATGGTCAATTCTATCTTGCAGTTTCAGGGTGACGAGTAAAGTAAAAGATTGAAAATTCTCATTCATGATAAAGAAAAAGATGTATGTACAACTACAACCAATGTGGTTTATAAAGAAATTTTTCAAAACATATATATTTTTTTGGTAAGATGAAGGGGACTCACTTGAGGGGATATAAGCGAAAATCCTCAAATGAGTCCCATGGTTTGATCCCTGGAGCGCCGGGGATATGAGGGTGAAAGCGATCGCCACTACTCCACCACCTCAACCTCATTTTTCAAAACATATAAGTTTTAATACATTCAATTATACGATTTACAATTCAATAATTTTAAAGTTATTTATAGTTTATTGTCTTTGTTTAACTACTTTTGTAATGTTCAATTAAAAAAGCATACATAGTTAGTTTGTGAACTTCGTGTGCATCATGCTCGGCCGCTCGGGTCAAGAGACTAGTAGCGTGTATATAAAGGCTAGTTTAGTAAAAGGAAACAGCTTTCCCCCCTCCCTCCTTCCCCATAATCCCCACCCTCGTCCTCTCGCTTTTGGGGTTTTTGCTTCCAGTGAAAATTCTCTCTCCTCGTCTCTTCTGTAGTATTAGCGTCAATCGCTGTCGAAACTCCCTCTGATCTATCCCCTAACTTAAAATTCTCTCTCTCATCTTCGAGTTTTGATCCTCAATTTCAATTTCTACACTTTAATTTTGCTTTTGCTCCCATATTTTTCAGTGGATTCTGGCGTTAAATTTGGGGGTAATTGATGGAGGATTATGCGGATAGCGATAATGAATTTTACTATAATGAGGAAGAAGATGATGATGATAACTCACTGAATTCAATTCAAGACGTAAATAATCATGTCTTCTTCAGCCATCCGAGTGGTTCCTCCATCAAGGTTTTTTTTTTCTTTTAATTGTCAATTTTGTTAGGGTTAATTTATTTAGTTTGTCTCACTTTGTTAATTTATCGCGTCGGAGTTATAATTTGTGGCAGTAGGGTTTAAGTGTTAGTCTTTTTGGTGCGTTTTGATTAAATTAGAGATAGATTGAGGATTTAATGTAATGCATATAATGTAATCTAGAGGTTTTTATATTGAATTATGTGACTTATGATTAGCGATTCTTGAACCAAAGGTTAGACTTATGATTAGCGATTGTTGAACCAAAGGTTTAAAAGGGTGGCTTTACGTAGACAAATTTGTCACATGAGTACTTTATTAATCTTTTTAGCTAAGGGTGGCTATGGGAATTGACGTTTAGTTAGGGGTGGTTTTTGGTTAAAAATCCGAGGTTTTACTTCGTGTAGTAAGTGCTCCTCAGCTTTCTAGTCTATGTATTAACCTAAGTTCGGGATTATGTGTTTCTTTACTGACTTTCAGATTCTTTTATTGGTTTGATATATTCTAGGTGATCACAAAGGAATCACTTCGAGTGGCACAGGTCAATATCTATTCTGTTCTGTCTAATTGTCTCTTTTTCAATTCTTTATGTGGCGTTACCCACTTCATGGTGTATGTTGAACTTTTGTTATGCCTTGAAATTGTGTGTCTTGGAAATGAAGAATTCGGATGGGTTCTGTTATTTTTTGCAGAAAGAAGACTTGCACAGAATAATGGATTTGCTATCATTGAAGGAACATCATGCAAGAACCCTTCTTATACATTATCGTTGGGATGTCGAAAAGATATTGGCAGTGTTAGTGGAAAGGGGAAAAGACCACTTGTATGTGGATGCTGGTGTCAGAGTGACAGATAATGCTAATCCCTGTTCGTCATCTTCTTTTCTTGTGTGTGACATTTGTATAGAAGAACAACCTGCCAATAAATTTACAACCATGGATTGCGGCCACTACTTTTGTAATGATTGTAAGTCTCTTTTCTGAATGAAACTATGTGGAGCTTATGCTCAATTATTCTTTTGACATTATCAAGAGTAGCCTAGTAGGGATGACAATTATTTTCGAATTTGATCCAGTTCGACTTGATCTGGAGAAAGAACTCTGATGTGAATCAGAAAAGTAAAATCCGATTCTTTGCACTATTAAAAAGATTAAGTAAACTATAGTACCCCCCCATCCCATTTTAGTTGTAATTTGGATGTCCCAAAAAATTCTCAATAATAAACAACAAAAGCATTTAATGTTCCACTAAACTTATTTTCTATTGGTAAAAGATAATATAAACGGTGGGAAACAACACAATAAATGATATTCCTTTATTTATTTATTTTCATCCCTAAACATGACAACTAATATGGGGTCCAGGAAGTATGATTATCTTCTTAAACTTTAATTTTAGTGGTCTTAAGTGGTAATATTGTTTGAGTTTGGCTTAAATTCTAGGAAAATTAATTCGATTTGAATCTGAGAAATAAAATGTGAGTCCAAAGCCAATAAAAAAAATATCTGAGTACACATAGAGATTGGTTGGGTATGGAGTTTGGATAAACCAATCCAACACATTGTCGTTTCCACTCATGAGCAAATGTGACTTTTACATGTGTAAGTATATCATAGTTTGCTGAAGTATATCACTCAAGAGGTTTTTTTTTCAACTTCATAGATGATAATTGAACTAACTTTCTGATTACGTAGGAGGTGGATAGACAATATTTAATGGATTACTCAAAAGTTAGCACCTTTTGTCTTCTAGGATGCCAGCCTTCGTTGTCACCAATTAGCTTCTCTCACCTTTATTTATATAGCTATGGCTATATGTATTTTTCCTAAATTTATAAAGTGCTTGCTTCAAATTTCTCCTAATTGTGCTACTTGCTTTATTACAACTCCAGCATGAGTAGAAAATCACCTCAATCAAATGACTGTCAGACTTCATAGTGCTAGAACACTCGGAATCCATTTAGAAGAACTTTAATTTTCTGTTGGAGATAGTTGCTAGGAGAGATTGCTATGTTTACCTCATGTTCTTGCAGGCTTAGTTCTCTTGGATCTACTTATCTGAGCATGTAAGAACCCATTTGTTGGATGTATCTCTATCCTTAAACGGAGTTGTGTATGGTATTGATGTCAAACTCGAGCTAGTGGGTGGCGAGTGGTGGGGATGGGGATAGGCTGGTGTTTAGTGTTTATCGTGGTGGTCATGGTGTAGAGGAGTTTGTGTTTCCAAATCCCAAGGGTGAGGCCGCGGGGGGGGGGGGATTTGGGGATTGATTAGGATTTAGAGGTCTGGGGTAATTTGAGAACTGGAAGAAGGGGAAAATATAAAACACACAACAGCCAAAAACTATACAAGGGAAACAAGTAGGACGGTCTTTGTGAGACAGAGAAAGTATACAAGAAAGCTGGCACATATAATGTAGGGGTTTTAGTACTTGTCAACTTGTAGTTGCTGCATTTATCTCCATTTATGAACATTACTTCTCTTTTTGTTTGAATATGGATAAGATTTTTTAAATTGCAATTATTGTGCTAAGATATGCCATCCTACTTAACCTTTCTTGTCTATTGCTCCTTTCTCACCTAAGTATTAGATTTTAATGCAGAATGAAAGTTAATTTGTGACACTCCCTTTATTATGTGTTGAACATATATCAATCAAGTAAGGTGGAGAAACAGTCAGGGGTAGGATTCAAGATAACCACAATCTTTTCTTTATATCCTTAAATATATATAGTAAGAGCCTAAGGGATGGGAATGTTTCTGTTTTTTTTTTTGGGGGGGGTGGTGGTGTCTCTTAGTTTGCAGCTTATGCAATGAGAGAATGAATGTATCGCATTAGGTTTTTTCTAAGAAACCTTTACATATGTGCTCAAGTCGGCCTTCTGTCTGGTGAACTTGTGATTATTTAGGTAATGCAAATGAGGTCAATGGAGGGAGGTGAGTAAATATTTCTCAGTTTGTTTGGAAGATGCAGTAATGGAGAGAGTTGGTGTAACATGATCTCTCTTTCTCGTATTTCATCTCTTAACTGTGGAATATGAGTGATTTGACTGGATATCATTGTGATCATGTGGAACTTTTATTTCTTAACGTTCCTATATATTTGTTGGAGCCAATCTATAATATTGAACATTCTTCTTCTGAAGTCAGATATACCAAACTAATATACCTTGTATGTTTCTACTATTGTCTTTAATTTACTAGGCTGGACAGAGCATTTTATTGTGAGAATCAATGAAGGTCAGAGTCGACGTGTTAGATGCATGGCACATAAATGCAATGCGATATGTGATGATGGAAAAATAAGAAATTTGGTTAGCATGAGGGATTCTGCTGCGGCTGAAAAATTTGACCGCTTCCTTCTGGAGTCCTACATAGAGGATAACAAAAGGGTTAAGTGGTGCCCAAGTGTTCCCCATTGTGGAAATGCTATACGTGTTGAGGAGAATGATTTTTTTGAGGTTGAATGTACATGCGGTCATCAATTCTGCTTTAGCTGTTCATGTGAAGCCCACTCTCCTTGTTCTTGTCTAATGTGGAAGCTCTGGGCGAAGAAATGCCAGGATGAATCAGAGACTGTTAATTGGATCACCAGCCACACTAAGCCTTGTCCTAAATGTCACAAACCTGTGGAGAAGAATGGAGGATGCAATCTTGTTGTTTGTGTTTGCAGCCAAGCATTCTGGTAAGCACTTGTCTGTGCATTCTGCTAATTGAGTTACTTATATGGATCTTATTTTGAAGCACATTTCTCGTGCTCTCATGCTTTATAAAATTTATAATATTTTGACTTATGTAGCAAACATTTTACTCCATTTCCATAATATAATACTTTTTAGGTTGTTTATTCCTTCCCTAAAGAAAAAGGTTGTTTATACCTAGCAAACTCTTATTTTTCTCTTATCCAAAGCTCTATATATGTATCTTAATCTCTATAAAACTCTATTTCCTAAGGAACATTTTTTTTTGTGACATGACACACTTTGTTGGCCTGCTCTATGTTCTCGAAAACATCATCCTTTATATATAAAGGGTGAAAAGGGAAAACAAATTGATTTGATGGTATCAATGTAGAGCTATGCAAACATTTTGATGCATTATGAACATATATAGGCTAACTTTATGGGACAAGTGGGAGGGTGTTGGTGCATTGATGTTTTTCGTGACATTACCAAATTTATATGTGTGACTTTAGTTTCAAATCGTGTCTACTCGCAACTGCACGTGGATGCGCAGCAAATTGCATCTACTTTCATAGGTGCAGCTTCTTATGATAGGTTCAGGGATGCCTGCTCTTTGAGCTGCTTCCAGTGATACACACGAGAGAAGAGATCTGAGTTGAAAACAAAGTGCAAGTCCAAAACTTCTTCAAATTAAATCTCATCTAATTTTTAACATTTAAATTCGAGAAAAATTTCTCAATTAGTTGCATATATTCGAAACCCTACTCTAGAAAAAAAATTCCTCATTCGTGATTTTGGTACCCAACCCATTGGATATTATTGGTGGTTGCGGGTTATGTCATAGATTGCCGGTGAGCCATCTCAAGTGATTTCCTTCTTTAGTCATCGCAAATCAAGTGTTTTCTCTCTCTTCAGTTTGTTTTTCTGTTACAGTTACCACCCTTCTCTCTTCATTTTTTTTCTTTTCCTCTTTGATCTCAAAGTTTCAGCTCTCGTTATCTCTCTCTCTTTTTCCCTTTCCCTTCCCCTTCTTCAACCTGTGCCTTTCAAAATTTAAGTGTGTGAGTGACAGTGTATATGTATGTGTGAGCATGTATCTTTTTGTGTGTGTGTCTATGTGTCGTATGTTGTGGGTGTATTGTCTCGAATGAGAAAGCCTACATGACATGTGTAAACTATGAAACAGTGCACCCTAAAACTCCTTTTTAAACGAAAAAAAGGATAAATTAACGCTAATAATCCAAACTATTAGTGAGCTTCTCAAAGTAATCCTCACTATCTATTAAGTCATAATAATACTATGAATTGGCTACTTCTTGAATTCACCATCGTTACCGGTGGCCTTTTTTTACTGACTCAAAAACCCTCTCTCATTACCTCTACTCTCTCTGTTTTAGCACCATCAACACCCTATCAGAACCCAAACCTCCACCCACCACACTAACAGAGCACCATTTCTCTCCCACCTCTGAACCCATCTCCTTCCCTTTCCCCCTCCCAGCCACCCTTTATTAAACACAATAATGAAGCAACGCATCAGCTACTGTTGCAGAAGCATCAAACAGCAGCAGAGCAGAGTAAGGGAACGCCAGTGGTAGAAACCGGAACTAGCAGCCGCCAGCTGGAACAACTGAGGAGGTAGAATTTTAGTGCTAACGGTGGAGTTTTGGGTTTGCTAGAAAAGGACACTTTAAGGTGAATACCACGGCAAAAATGGTTTTTATTTCAGTTTGTTTCGGAATTGCTGCTTATAGATAGGGCAATTCTGATCTCTATGATTTTATTCTTCCACTGGTGCTCTGCTTTTTGAGGCTGCAAAATTAGCTTGATCCAAATTTTGTTAAATGCAAAGGCTATTCAAGCTAACCTAATTACTAGTTTCTACTGTATTGCTCCTTGTGCATGGGTTTGCTTGACAGTTTCTGGAATTTCCAATTTTGAGGTAGTAAAGAGGAGGTTTTGAGTTTGATTTTATCAATTTCCAGACTAATACTCTCATTGACTTTGGTTTGAAGTTGGCTGTTTTTCTTCTTGTTTCTAAGATTTTTATGTTGACTATGGATGTGGCTGGTGCAGTCATGGATTGGTTGTTAGTGGCCCTCCTTTGGTATCTGATTAAGGACACTCTTACTTTTGTGAAGTTGTTGGCATATGTTTATCAGTGTATGTTAGCTTTTCTGGCTGTTTGTATCATACTTATGATGAGTGCCAGAACTTGAAAGTGAATGGGAGACACAGTAGGTTGGTTCAAAGGGGAAGGAGAGTGGGGTGCCTGCTTGTGGTAGCTAGAGAAGGAAGAAGAGGGGGGCAGTGATATTAGGGGGCTAGAGAAGGTAGCAAGGGAAGATGGGGGGGGCGACTGTTTGTGGCTGGAGAATGCTAGAAATAGAAGGTTTGGGGTCATGGCCTGATGAAGGCAGATGGGGAGTAGAGGGAGGATGTTATTCAAAAGAAATAAATAAAATTTGGCTCAATTTAATTGTGACATGTTGGCATTATAACCAGTTTACAAGAAACTAAGACCCTCTAATATAGGATGATCCAATAGTTAGGATAATTTTTGACTTCGTTGGGGATTATCGACATTAGTTTTCCCTTCTATGTAATTACGCAATTGTGTATGCTTATTGTCTCGATTGAGAAAGCAAATATTATATTGATATGCCTAAATTTTACAAAATTGCACCTAAAAACTACATTTTTTATGTGCTTATCGTAGTTGTCTCACCCCCTCATTCTTCAATTTGTTATCTACTTACCCTCTTGTAGACACCAAACAGTAAGGCTCCTAACAATATCTTTATAAGCAGGTCCTATTTATGTTATTGGACTCGGATAATCATCAGGTGAACCTGTGTCCACACGAGACTGCAGAGGTGGGGGTACGAAATTTTTGTCATTACTCCATCTCACCATCAAAGAACTTAGTATGCAACTTGTGTTACCTGGTCTCATAAAATTCTGTAAGCCATGCACTAAGAAATAGAAGGCTATGTACTTTCAGATCTAGGGGTCTGATAAGAAAACCATAAATCTTCCAATTGAAGGTCAAACTTACCGTATCAAGTAGCAAGGTGTCCGGGTTTTTGGTCGTGGTGGTTGGTCGAGCTGGATGTTATGGTCGATGCTCTAGTTTCCTACTTTGGCAGCAGCTCACGTGGTTGTCCATTTGTTTGTTTTACTCGATCCTTATATCTTCCCTCTCCTTGGTATAGGGGTTGAGCTCTACCGTTTCCCCTTTTCTCTCTTCTTTTACTTGCTAGTTTATTGACTTACTGAGGAAGGATTGAGGAGACTGGTCAAACAGTAACTGGGATGGGAATATTTCTCTTGGCCTTTTGATACTCCTTTCATTCCAAAGACCTTGCATTAAGGGGGTTCTTTTATTTGACTTTTGGGAAAGAGAGAAAAAGTTGTTTAGAAACACAAAGTATAATCTGATGGACCAAGTGGGGTGAGGGAGGGGAAAAGATGGAAAAAAGTTCACCAATGAAGAATAAACCAAAATACGGTAGAACTTTATGGAACGGACTAAAATGGATCAAGGGAAGGTCTTTTGGGAAGTTGGGAGTATCTTTCTTATTTATGTTCCTCATTGTAAATTACCAACTCACATGATCTCCTTCCGATTCCTCCAATACGCTTTTTTTTTTCATTCACACTAGAAATAGCAGAAGAGTATTTATTGCTACATATCCATACCAAAAACAAAAAATAAAAATTGAACAAAGTAATTTATTATGGAAAGATGTATAGTATAATTTCATATTTTAGTTGCCGTTTCTCCATACCTGTGTCTAAATCTCAGAAAGAGCCCTCATGTCTTAAAATATCGGGCACCGACGAGTTGAATGTCGGACTCTTACCCGTGTCTAACCCTCTTAGTCAAGTCTAGGTAATAATTTAGGAGTGTAAGCGGATCGCGAAAAGTCAGAGTTCATCCGACCCGACCCAAACTTGCCGGATTGCGACTGGATCGAAATTTTTTTGACTGGACTCGGACTCAAATTTTCGAGTCCAAATATTTTCGGGACCGGATTTGGACTCATCCCTTTGGAGTCCAATAAGTCCCGATCCATCCAAAAATATTTATATACTTCCTCCGTTCCATAATAAGTGAAACATAGGGATTGGGCACAAGATTTAATAAACATCACTTTCAAAAGCCAAAAAGTCATAAAATACCCTTTTCATTATCAAAAGGAGGAGAGAGAAAAGCAAACCACACAAGTTTGTGATGGGTAATCTTGTCATTTTGTCACTTTCTTTTTTCCATTTAAGGTATGTTTCACTTATTTTGAAACGTTCTAAAATAATAAGTGTTTCACTTATTATGGAACGGAGGAAGTATATAATATATATATTATATATTTTTATATATAATATATATATATATAATATTTATATATATAATATAAAAGATGTATGTGACTTATCTTCTGGAATGGATATAATGAGCTTAATTTTTCAAATTCAATTATGAGAAAATGTTGAAAATCATTGAATCTAAATCGGGGAAAATAATAATACTTCCTCCATTTTTTTACATGTTACATTTTGACATTTTCACTATTCACAAATTTCACTTTGACCATCGTTTGTGATTTATACGTGAATAAAAATATAGTCATGTGAGATCTTGTTAGATTCGTATTAATATGTATTTTTTTAATGTGTACTTTTTATAATTTTTACAAATAAAAAATTTGTCCTCAAAATTTTGCATTGGCATGCGTGAAAAGTGAAAGTGTAACATGTAAAATAAACGGAGGAAGTATAATAATCGGACTGGACTGGATTCAGACTCAAGAAAAAATTATCGGACTGGACTGGACTGGACTGGACTCAAAAAATATTTGGATCGGACTTGGACTCAATTTCTCGAGTCCAAAAAACTTTGGACTGGATTTGGATTTGGCAAAGTCCAATCCAGTCCAATCCACTTACACCCCTAGGTAATATAGGTATCTAATTGCTGCCTACTTCCGTGTATTGCAAGATTTTTTGGAGACAAATATATCGAATGAGACAGAATCAACTTCAACTTGCCAAAGGCTTCACCCTCGTATTGACTGATATGTCTCTTTTCCTGGCCCACAGGCTATTGAGAAAGTTGTTTGGGAAGTTGCAGACTAATTGAACTACGTATTTTCTAAGGAGTGATAAGGTGGGAATGCTAAAAAAAAAGTGCTCTTGCTCTGATTCCAAAATTTCAGAAAATTGAATGATGTCTGGTTTGCCATAATGGCATGTCAGAATCGTAGAAGAAACTGACAATAATCATGTTTTGAAGTTTATTGCTTGTGTGAACTGTTTCTATCTGTCACATCTTTTCATTCTTTGAGTTACTCCCTCTTTTCAATGACTATGTTTGAGCAACAATATCTTGAAATATGCATCATAAAAAATTATGTAAATTTAATATTTTGGAACTTCATGTTGAGACAAATCTAACAAGATCCTACATATATGTTTTGTTGCATATATAAACTCATGGTCAAAGTTTATCTCTTCAAATGGAATATTGCAAATAGGAACATGAAATAGGAATGGAGTGAGTAACTAAATTTACATTTTAGGGAAATTCTACATGGTGGCCTCCTAGTTTGCATTTTTCTATTTGGTGGCGGGGCAAAAAAATATTTATATCAAGTGACCTCTAACTTTAAGTAAATACACATAGTAACCTTATTAAGCTTATATCAAGCTAACCCATCGCAACCACAACCACAACACAATTCCACAACCACAAACACCCAAACACCATCCCAACCACCCAAAAAAACGCCCCTTTCACTCTCTTTTCTCCACCACCCATCTTTTTCTCTCATCCCTCCTGGCCTTTCTCTCTCCTCTACTGCCCTTCTCTTGCCTTGAGTTGGGGTTTGAATTTTTGAGCTCGAATACCATTTTTGGGCGGCGCGCTTGGTGGAGGGTCGAACTTTTTAGCCTACAATCGTGAAAGAGGGTCAATTCCTTAAAATTTGTGAAGCGTACCACCAAATCAAGTCATCAGCTGTTATACGCTTATAGCCATTCCTCTATTGATGCTAGGGGTGAAAGTTCGGTTTACGGTTTGGATTAGGGCCTAATCCAATCCGATACGAACAAAATTTGGATTTTAATTTTCCAATCCAAATCCAAACCAATTAGAGTTTGAATCCGATCTAATCCAATCCGAATTTTCATACTCTAGGTTGGATCCGATCCAAAAATCCGATTTTTTAGAACTTAGTTTTTCGATGAAATAAATTAAGCACAACAACAGCCTAGTAAATTTAGGAAATGAGGAATTAAAGGCTGTTAGGGTTTTAGGGGAAGAGTTGAAGTGCTACGCCTACTGGGGTATGGACTAGGCTTTTTTTTATAAAAAAATCCAGTTAAGCACTTAAGCCTAATCCAGATACATAATACAAGGCATATTACTACTTGGTTATATTGGATTTTTGGATCCAATAACCCTCAATCTGATCCGAAAATCCAAATTTTCAAAAAATTTCAATCCGAATCCAATCCGAGCACAGTTCGAATCTGATCCGAATTACTAATTCGGATTGGATTGGATTGGATTTTGGATTTTATCCGAATAACTTTCACCCCTAATTGATGCGAGTGTTCTTGATAACTTGTTTGTGTGAGCACATAACTCGAAGAATAATAGCTCATATATTGTGAAATTGTCCTTTTGAAGTCTTTACCTGTAATGTTCAATTACATGATAAATTCCTCCTGGTAATTAATTGCTTTAAAAATATGGCAGAATTGGGTTCATTTTCACATATTGTTCCTCATTGTTGTTATATTCACTTCGGGTATTAGTGCAAGGGTTATGTGCAACTTTGGACAATACCTTATACCCTCTTTCCTCCATTTCACCATTTTAAACTTAACAAATAATGTATCAAGTGGACACTTCGATAGAGCTTCGTCTATATATTGGACAACACCCAAATGTGGGAAACATAACATGCATGGAACACACTATTTAACACTCCAACCAGTTGAGAGCAGTTGAAATCTGCGACCTAGTTCCAGCCAAGCGAAGTGGGTGGTACGGAGTGGGTAGACTCATTGGCGTTCATTCGATGACCGGATTAGGGTTTATAGAGAGAAAGGGGATGAGGGAGGAGAGAGAAAGAGTTAGGTTTAATTGGTTAGCCACCAGTTAATGAAATAAGGTCACTAGGTAGAATTTGTCAAAGTTGGGAGTCACTTTGTATAATATTTTTTTTGCCCTTTCACCATATAGAAAAATTAAAAATTGAAGGCCACCATGTAGAGTTTCCCTAAATTTTTATGAAAATTAGGGTGGTATCATTGAAAATGGAGGGAAATTCACCTTTTAGAGGAATTGGCCAACATTCATTTTTTTTTAAAGGTGCAAAGAGAAATTAGGGCATCCTTCTCTCAAGGGAGAATTGTGCTAAGATCAGAGATCCAACAAGGCCAAGCAAGGTAACAAATAAGCAATTCAGGCAACCAAGGGATAATTAATTGTATTTTGCAAGCAACAGCAAACTCACTATTACAATTCCCTACTCTTCGAGAGGTAAGGTCTCTCCAAAACTCAGGCCTTAGTTCATAATAAAATTTCTGGATGCCTTTACAATTGTAGAGATCCTTCTATTTATATACAACTCTCAATCATCTCACTAGTTTCTCTCACTATATGACTATAACCACCCTCTAACAGACCTGCCAGCTAGACAGAAAATATATGCAGGGGGGAAGAATCTACATCAGGTGCTGCCAGCTGTGACCTCATGATTGATGACCTCTTTACCCTTGACTTTGGGTCTTCTAGAATAAGTATGAATTATGGGCGGCACTTGTGAGGCCTTAGCAATACCCCCGGCCCAATTAAGCACCTTGTCCTCAAGGTGGAAGGTAGGGAAACGATCATGAAAGGCTTGCACATCCTCCCAAGTGGCTTCTTCAGTGGGCATGTCATGCCATTGAACCAAAATTTCAGCAGGACCTGAGGGAGCAGCAGCATTAGGGCGTATGCCAATAATCTGAGCAGGGGTGGGATGGAGCACCAGGTCAGCAGTCAAGTGTGGTGGAAACACAGGAGACACAGGGGCTGTCCCTACAGCTTTCTTCAACTGCGAAATGTGAAAAACTGGATGAATTTTGCTCTGAGGTGGAAGAGCTAATTCATAAGGAACAGTGCCAATCCTTTTCAGAACTGGGAAGGGGCCAAAATAGCGAGGAGCGAGTTTTTCATTGATGCGCTTTGCAAGAGATTGTTGTTTGTAAGGATGTAACTTGAGGTACACCATGTCTCCTTCATCAAATTGCACGAACCGTCTATGCTGGTCCTCTTGAACTTTCATGCTATTTTGAGCTGTAACCAAGTGAAACTTGAGCTCATCCAAAATGGCATCTCTGAGCAACAGTTGTTCCTCAAGGGAAGCAACAGCAGTGCTGCTCCTTTCATATCTGTAGAGAGGGGGTGGCGGTCTGCCATACACAGCTTCAAAGGGGGTGAGGTTAGTAGAGGAGTGCTTAGAGGTATTATACAAAGCCAAGAGGCCCAAGTGTGAGGCTTGCCTTGAATGAAGCAGCGCAAATAAGCTTTCAAGGACTTGTTTACCACTTCGGTCTGTCCATTTTGATGTACTTCTATGCAACAGAGTCCCTTGGAGCTTGAATAATTCGTTCCAAAAGAGGCTCATGAAGACCTTGTCCCTATCAGAGACAATTGTGGCGGGGAAACCATGAAGCTTGACAACTTCCTTGATGAAGATTTGAGCCACAGATGCTGCTGTGAATGGATGGCGGAGACTAATGAAATGGGCATATTTGGACAATTTGTCCACCACTACTAGAATAGAGTTCCACCCACCCGACTTAGGAAGACCCTCCACGAAATCCATAGACACATCTTCCCAAATGAGAGTAGGAATAGGTAGGGGTTGTAATAACCCGGCGGGAGCAAGGGACGAAGTTTTGTTTTGCTTACAAACTGCACACCCTTGAATAAAAGCTGTGATATCTTGCTTCATACCCCTCCAAAACCATTCAGCTGCAAGGCGTTGTTAAGTTTTAAATATGCCCGAATGTCCACCAACGAGAGTAGTATGATACTCTTGTATGAGCATAGAAGTGAGAGCTGTTTTGCGAGGCACCACTAAGCGCCCTTTGAACTTCAGAACCCCGTGCTCTACTGTGAGACCTGGTAACGGAGCTTGTCCAGCATTGACAACAGTTGTCATCTTCTTGATATCAGGATCACCTTTAATTGTTTCCAACATCTCTGATCAGTGGGGAAGGTGGGAGGAAATCAACGCGTTGCACTCAACCCCTGGTTCACTCCTTGAGAGGGCATTCGCGACTTTATTGTTGGCTCCAGGTTTATATTTTATCTCAAAATCATAACCAAACAACTTGCCTACCCATTTTTGATACTCTGGGCCCATCTCCCTTTGGCTAAGCAAGTGTTTGAGGCTTTGTTGGTCGGAATGGATTACAAAATGTCTACCAAGCAGATAATGACGCCACTTTAGCACCGAAAACACCACCGCCATAAGTTCCTTCTCATAGATAGATTTTGCTCGTGCCCTCACACCCAAAGTCTTGCTAAAATAAGCAATAGGGTGCCCTTGTTGCAGCATGACAGCCCCTAAACCATAGCCCGAAGCATCAGTCTCAATTATGAAAGGAAGATCAAAATTGGGCATGGCCAAAACCGGTGCTGTGGTAAGTGCCTCTTTGAGCAGACAGAAAGCTACTGTCGCTTCATCAGTCCAGTAGAAGGCATCCTTCTTGAGTTGTTGAGTAAGAGGGAAAGCGATTGAGGCATAGCCTTTGACAAACCGACGATAGTACCCTGTGAGGCCCAAAAACCCGCGGAGTTCTCTCAGATTTTGAGGTACAGGCCACTCCAGCATAGCTGCAACCTTGGTATTATCCATAGCTACCCCTTTTTCAGAAATGACGTGACCCAAGTAGGCCACTTCCCTCTTGCCAAATTCACACTTCTTTTTGTTGGCATACAAATGATTGGCAGCCAGCACACCTAACACAATTTGAAGATGCTCTTCATGTTGTGTCATGCTCCTACTATACACCAAGATATCGTCGAAGAAGACCAAAACGAACTTCCTCAAGTACGGCTTAAAAACCTCGTTCATGAGTGCTTGAAATGTGGCCGGGGCATTGGTGAGCCCGAAGGGCATCACTAGGAATTCATAGTGTCCCTCATGGGTACGAAAAGCCGTTTTGTGAACATCTTCCGTCTTCATCAAAATTTGATGGTAACCCGATTTTAGATCGAGTTTAGAAAAAACAGTTGATCCATTCAATTCATCCAATAGCTCATCAAGCACAAGTATGGGAACGGTGACATTATTAAAGTCCCTATAATCAACACAGAACCTCCATGACCCATCCTTTTTCTTTACTAACAAAACTGGGCTCGAAAACGCACTATGGGAAGGTTGGATTGTTCCGGCTTCTAGCATGTCATGAATAAGGGTCTCAATCTCATCCTTGGATTGAGGGTATCGATATGGTCGGACACTCACAGGGTCTACTCCATACTTCAAATTAATGGCATGCTCATGGCCCCTACTAGGAGGGAGTCCATGGGGTAAGTTGCTCAAAGGAGCTCAGAATATGCTGTAAGCAGACAGGAACCTCCTCTGTCTTCGGCGGACTTGCTACTGTTGTTCCCATATTGTTGCATTCGATCATGAATCCCCCACCATTTTTTTTAAAGTTCGGATCAAGCTTATAAAAGATACCCCAGCTCTACTCAATGATGGGTCCCCTACTAAGGTGATGGTATCACCTCCTTCCTTATACTGAATGGTCTGGGTTTTCCAGTTCGTCACCATCGTCCCCAATTTCTCTGCCATTGAATACCCAGAATTAAATCTGAGTTGCCCAAAGGCAGGGAGGTAATCTTCAACTATCATCACATCTTGTACCCATAGCGGTATTGCCAAACATTCCCCGTTGTCCTGCACTTCCTGCCAGTACCCAATGAAACTTCGAAGGATTTGGCTTGGGAAACAGGGAGTCCCAAACGTTCCACAGTATGAAGTGACACAAAATTATGGGTAGCTCCCGGATCCACCATTACCACCACAGCTTCACCATAAATGGTACCACCCATCTTGAGAGTTTCCGGGTTTGAAAAACCATGACAGAATTTAAAGAAATTTTGGGGTTAAAGGCAGCTTCGGTTATGGCTGGGTTTTCTTGTGGCTCGATTTGGTTAGCATCTTCGAGATCTCCATATTCCACTTCTCCTTCATCCTCATAACTCAAAAAGAACGCTTAACTCTTTCTTTTTACACCTATGGCCCACTGACCACTTGTCATCACACCTAAAACACAACCCTCTTTCTCTTTTGTGCTGGAGCTCACCGCTCCATATGGTTTAGCTATGGGTATTTGAGTTTTGGGCTGATTTGGGGAGGAAACGGATGGGGACGAAAAAATGGATTGGGTTGGCCGGGCCGATTTTTGTGAGTGGTAGGTTTGTGTTTGGGTCCTAGAGGGGGGGGTGGTAAGCCGGGCTGAACCGAGTGTTAGAACCATAATTGAGTATGCTCCCGGGTTCCCACCTCTTACTGGGCTTCTTATTCAACTTCTCCTCAATTTAGGCCGCCAACTCCATAGCATGGTCCAGGGTCTGTGGCCAATGACCCGCATCTCGTTCTTTATCTCATCTTTCAGCTTACTAATAAATTGGGCCTGGTCTATACTCTTAGGAATATTGTCTAGTGGGGCCATTAGCTCAATAAACCGGTTCTTATACTCCTTCACACTCCCCTCTTGGTGGTGGTTCATCCACTGCTCTTGTAAGGACCCCAAAGCGGTGTCCCCGAACGGACGGAGCAACATTTATTTCATCTCCGACCACCGGAGAATCGGGCGACGCCTATGCTCCCACTGGAACCAGAGCAACGCCTCCCCATCTAGCGCCACAACGGCCGCCTCCATCTCGCTCCTCCGCGTTGAGCCGATAAAAACCAAAGTATCGCTCCGCTCGAAGAATCCGGCCGTCGGGATTCGTACCAGGAAAATATGGGTAAGTCCAATTTCTTCGACTTCCAGTTTCCTCCTCCGCGAAATCTTGTAAACTCCACCACCATCTGCCACATACTCTTCGTAATTCCGGTATCCACGCCGGAGTTCTTCTCCATCAAACTCCCTATCTCTGTTCCTTCCTCGTTCGTACCCCCTTCTAGGCTCTGGTGAACCACGATCCGACGGGTTCCTCCTCGAACCTTCTATCCCATCAACTTTCTCACCAAGTTTCGCCAGATCCTCGCCGATTTTCTTGGTAGTCTTCTCTAGGCTGTCGGCGATTTGGACGGCCAAGGTCTGCTGCATGACCCCGACTGCTTGTTCGACAGCTTTTGCTACTTCTTCGGTGAGAGTAGCACGCAGATCTACCAAGCCTTGCTCCAATTGTTCAATTCGCTGTGTGTGGGTGGTTCCTACCATCGTCACTTACTCCAGAATACCACCGCTCTGATACCAAGTTGCTAAGATCAGAGATCCAACAAGGCCAAGCAAGGTAACAAATAAGCAATTCAGGCAACCAAGGGATAATTAATTGTATTTAGCAAGCAACAGCAAACTCACTATTACAATTCCCTACTCTTCGAGAGGTAAGGTCTCTTCAAAACTCAGGCCTTAGTTCATAATAAATTTTCTGGATGCCTTTACAATTGTAGTTCATACAACTCTCAATCATCTCACTAGTTTCTCTCACTATAACCACCCTCTAACAGACCTGCCAGCTAGACAGAAAATATCTGCAGGGGGGAAGAATCTACATCAGGTGCTGCCAGCTGTGACCTCATGATTGATGACCTCTTTACCCTTGACTTTGGGTCTTCTAGAATAAGTATGAATTATGGGCGGCACTTGTGAGGCCTTAGCAAATTGACCAACATTCATATCCTTAATTTATGTTTTTAATAAATCCAAGAGTAAATAAAAATGACTCGGGTCTGGTAACATATCTTTGAATGTATAATATACTATATCTTCAAAGACGTAATTGATTTTAAAATTTTTGTCAAAAAAGAAAAATATAGATTTCAAAATTACTGATACCTTTTCACAACTATAAATTTATATATTATACTTTTGGAAATTTTTATTGTCAAGATTATTTATATATGTACAACTTTTAAATTAATATTTTATGTTTCTAATACTCATCTAACTTTGATTGGAGTTGATTTATATTCCAGTGTAATCAAGGGCAATTTTTTTCCTTCCAATTTCCTTGATTTGTTCCCATATATTAAACTTGCAGTTACTAGCTCTTCTCTTCCTAGATTTGCATAGTAGTTGATGGAAATTTGGCTTCTCAGCCTACTTAAAAATTTGTGTAAAACTACCAGCTTGTTTAACCTCATTGACAAGTTCCATTTTCTGCTAGTCCCTTTACATTGCAAGTTCTTTGATCATTCAAAATTCTAGGGTTGAACTTTTGTCTTATAAAAGTTGACGCAGCTGGCGAACTTGGCAGTTTATATGCACAAAAATGCTGTCATGTTGATTTTTCGCAATGCAAGTGTTGATGTTACCTGTGAATATTTATAATATGCAAATTGCAATCGACCTGGAACACTTTACACTTCTTATGTGAATTAATATTCTATCTGGCCTTTGCAGTTGGCTTTGTGGTGGAGCGACAGGTCGAGAGCATACATGGTCTTCTATTGCCGGTCACAGTTGTGGGAGATTCAAAGAAGATGATCTTAATAAAACTGAGCGTGCAAAGAAGGACTGGTGGCGTTATATTCACTATCATAACCGCTATAAAGCTCACACAGATTCATATAAGCTTGAAGCTAAGCTGAAGGAAACTATACAGCAGAAGATAACAAGTTTGGAAGACAGGGAAACAACATCTAAGGATTTCAGCTGGGTCACAAATGGGCTCTGCAGATTGTTTAGGTCCAGGCGTATTTTGTCATATTCGTACCCGTTTGCTTATTACATGTTTGGTGTTGAGCTGTTTCCTGATGAAATGACAATGGAGGAAAGGGAGATAAAAAAGAATTTGTTTGAAGACCAGCAACAGCAACTGGAGGCCAATGTTGAGAAACTCTCGTTGTGTCTGGAGGAGCCATTTCATACTTTTGAAGATGACAAAGTTATGGAAACAAGAATGCGCATCATAACCATGACGACCATAGTAGACAACCTATGCAGGAAAATGTGGGTACAGCAACAAGTTCTATATTATATTTTACTAGCAAATATGTTTCATTTTTGTTCTGTCATGCTTTTTGTAGTGTGTAAAAGAGCGGTCCTTGTGATTAATATTTTTGTGTTGAAATGTTAGATGGATATTTTTGCTTATGTTATTGTGCACTTTATGCAGGTACGAATGCATTGAGAATGATCTTTTAGAATCCCTCCAGCACACAACCCACAAAATAGCCCCGTATAGGTCGAAGGGTGTGGAGAAAGCATCACAGCTTTCTGATGGGCAGATCCAGAACTACGCTTGTGATAAATATTCCGGCTCAAATGGTATGGACTCTTTAACTTTTTAAGATAGTTGATTTTGTTTATGAAACTAAATTAAATCAGTTCACTGTATTGTTTGTGATAGTTAGATCTATCAAGTTTTTTCCCTACCCTTATATCTGCCCTGACGGTGTCTGGAGATTTAGGAAATCAATTAAGAATAAATCTTTAAGATTACTCAAAATTAAAATTGTCTGGTATAGAAGCCTTGTCTATTTCTGTAACCTAGAACAATGATCTAGTGATATTATTATATCATGTTAATGATTAGAGGTGAAAGTACAACTTTTACATGATGTGATTTAGTTTCTGTTATAAATTTTAATATCTAACACAACACAGTAAATTTATTTTATGATATCCACTTTGATTTCTTATCTTGTGTTAACTTATCCCCTTTCTATTTCTTTTTTTCTTTTTTAATATATAGTTTTCATGAGGTAGATTTCGTGCCAATATGATTCTTAAACCTTATTACAGCTTGCAGATGAATTTTTAAGTACATAAGGAATAGATTACTCATCTATTACAAAAAATTGATGAGTAATTATGAGACAAGTAAAAGGCAATATGGATCTTTTTTGTTAATCTGAACCCACAAGCTCTTATTAAAATGGACCTACTTGATACTGAAATTTGTCTGGGCGATATCTTCGCTGAATTTGAATTCAGTTGACCTGTACTTTTACCTAATTGACCTGTTTGACGGGTCTAGTTATAACATCTTTTGGCTTTCAGTTATTTTAATGAAGAGAATTTCAAGATAGAATAAAGCCAATTGGTCTTTCGAAAGCTACTGATACATACATATATAGGAGTGAGGGGGTCAAATGAGCCATCTACGAGCTTGGTTCTGAATCAAAATGAAATTGGATGCTCTTCCAGAAAACGTGCTAGAGCAGAGTCTTGTAGCTTGGGTCCCAGTCAAGTTGAGAGTGGATGCTCCTCCAGCAAACATGCTAATGCAGATATTGGGGACAGATTTTTTTGATTTGAACTTGCCTGCTGATATGATAAACAACAGCTGAATATTCATATCTAACGTCATTGGTTTTTGATATAACCCATAGCCTGGAGTGTGCAACTGCTGATTCTGATGCCTTGGTATATACTCGCAATAACAAATTACGTTTTGGAGTTCAATGTTATTAACCCCTTTTTTGGTGCTAGATGAAGTCTACTATGTACAGGGCCTTTGAGCTTAGTATGCAGGAATTATCAAATTATGTAAAGTTTAGCAAGTACTTAATGCAAATATGTCATTAATTTTTAGCCTTTTAAGTGTCTTGTCTTTACATTTTTAATGGATGTGTCATAAGGTATGGCCTAAAACTGGTATAGAGTGAACTATTGAACTGATCGATGCATTCCCAGTTGATGCACACACCTCTCGAGTTTTGCTCAATTTCAAATTGATATGCATTATTCGAATGCATATCAGGGGTATTTTGGTAAATTACAAAATACTTAGATACAATATTATAAACTACTATCTCCATTTCTCAATAAGTGAAACGCTTTCCTTATTCTGGAATGGTGACAAGTGCAACTAAGCCTCAAAATAAGTAAAAAAAGTTCAATATTACTACAAACAAAGTTATTAAAATCGCGATTCAAATCTTAAATCTTACGATTTTACGATTCAAAATATGGTAGACGATTCGATTCACGATTCTACACGATTCTATACATTTCTTTTGATTAGCGAAAACCTCGCAAATTTAAATCATGCTAACAAAGAAAATAATAGATATATATTGTTAGTTATTGCTAATATAGTGGGTAAACAACTATTTTTTCCAATTTTTAGGTTTTTTAACTTATAATTTTAGTACATTCAATGAAGATTGAGTGCAATATCTTGATTATACGTGTTTGTAGAATCTTACGATTCTACGATTCGATTTTACGATTCGATTCTAAAGGTCGTTTCCGATTCAAACTAGAATCTCGATTTTAACAACTTTGACTACAAATATGCCACCGAAAAGCAAGAGGAGACCACTTTTCTGTTTCACCTAGGGATGACAATTCAGTCAAGATCCGACCCTAGTCCGCTCCGATCCGAAGGAAAAAATTTGAGTTGACTCTGACAAAAAAATAATCCAAATCCGACTCCGCGTCGGAGGAGGGTCGGAGTCGGATCCTGAAAAAAAATCCGACATCCGAATCCTATTTTTTATTTATATTAATGTATTATGTATGTATAATCTGACTCTGACTTTAAGGCAATTGTATTATTTAAGATTTTTCCATTGAAGAAATGATTGTTAAAAATAATAGTAATGTTTAGATTATTTGTACTATATATGATTTCCATATGATTATTAAAAAAATAGTAATACTTAGATTATTTGTATTATAGAATATTTTTCTATTGAAAAAATGGGGCGAAAAAAGAAAAAGTCGGATCGGAGTCGGATGTTAGGATTTTAAGTCGGGTCGAAGTCGGAGTCGGATGTTAGGATTTTAAGTTGGATCGGTCTCGGATTTTCGGAACCGGATGTCGGAGTCGGAGTCTGAGTCGATTTAAAATCCGACTTCTTGTAGGGTCGGAGTCGGATTATATCCTGGCCCAAGTCCGACCCGTTGTCATCCCTAGTTTCACCATTTGAATTTCTTTTTGGGGCCCCCACTAGGAACCCCTTGGTAAGAAGAAGGGCCTCTTGGACCAAAGACCTCTCACAGTCGCCCATCCCAACTACATCAGTCAACGCTTGAGAGTAGGGGGGATATAAGGGAATCCCTACTCCCAAGCACAAGTAGGTAGTGGGGCTCGAACTTGTAACCTCAATGTCACAAGGTGAGTTCCCCACCACCTTCGATCCACCAAGCAAGCTTGGTTAAAAATTACCCTACTTTATTGTGGTCCTAACTTTCTCTCTCTACATTCCTTGGTATTCCCCCCACTTTCTCTCGTGTTTCACTTATTGAGAAACGGAGGAAGTATAATACAACAAAAAGGAAAAATTGACGGGAATTATCCCAACTTTTACCTATCCCGATCAAAATAATTCAAACTTTGGATTATTCAAGAATAATC
Source organism: Beta corolliflora (assembly GCA_947648045.1). Taxonomy (NCBI): domain Eukaryota; kingdom Viridiplantae; phylum Streptophyta; class Magnoliopsida; order Caryophyllales; family Amaranthaceae; genus Beta; species Beta corolliflora. Next base: position 196,292 of record CANSZD010004123.1, read on the forward strand.
CCAACTTTTGGGAGGACTTTTTCAAAATAGTCCAAACCATCAATTTTCTTACATATGCTAACCCATTTTAACTCTATAACTAGTTATTGCAGCCTTGACTATGCCCTGGATAAGGATAACTTACATTTATTAATAATATATTTTGAGATGATGTAGTATAACCTAGCCCCCACCCCAACCACTTGTCCATACCCCGTTTGTCGCCCGCACCACCGGAAAGGCTCCAAAATATTGTTAATTTAGTTGTTTTTTTTAAAAAAACAAAGAAAAAACCCACCCCACCAACCAACCCCACCCACCCCCAACCTCTAAAACCACCCCCTCCCCGAAACAACCCCCTCCCCTACCCCGAAATCACCCCCTCCTTAGCCGAACAAGTACTATAAAGCCCACCCCGAAATCGTCCATTTTGTTATCATGTAGTATAAAGTTGAACAAGTATGGTGATCATATGTCGACACCATTGAAGCCACAATCAAGCAAAGACTACAAGATAGATAAAAACAACAAGCAGTAATGAGAGTGCAGATTCAACAAAAAGGAGAAGAGAAGCTACTGTGAAGGTTTCGAATGGAATCTCTCGACGACCCGACGTAGGGGGGTTGTTTCGGAGGTAGGGGAAGGGAGGGGGTTGTTTCGGGGTGGTGCAAGGGAGGGGATTGTTTCGCAGGTATGGGAAGGCAGGGGGGTGATTTCGGGTGGTGGGGAAGGGTTGGGTGGTGGTTTCGGGGAGGGGGAAGGTTTGGGCAAGGGGTGGGGGTGGGGGTGGAGGTGGGGCCGGACCGGTGGGTGGTGGGGGAGGGGGTTGGGGTGGGGCGGGGAGTGGAGTGGGGTGGGGTGGGGTGGGGGGGGAGGTTTTTTTCTTTTTAATTTAGGTTTTAATTTTAAAATTAAAAATATGGACCAATAATGGCTTAACACATGTCACTTTAACCATTTTAACTAGTTACTAATGTGTCATGACCCATTAAAAGTGGATAGGATGCAAAGATTGGATTATTTTCGAATTACTCAAAGGTGGGATTGTTAAAAGTTGAAGAGAGAAAGGTGGGCTTATTAAAATCAATTTTTCCTATTAAATATCACTTGATCTAGTGATTAAGATTTTATACTATGAAACCCTATACTATGAAAAATTTAATTTTTTATACGGGTTTTTTACCAAGTACCCCAGAGTTTTAAAAAATTCACGTGGTACCCTCCAACTTTTCAAAATACACGGGGTACCCTCAAATACCCTTAATGACTAACGGCGTTAACCGCCGTTAGTCATTAACCCTAATTTTCTATTTTAAACCCTAATTTTCTATTTTAAACCCTAATTAACCACCTAATACTAAACCCTAATCCTAACCCCTACCTCTAACCCTAACCCCAAACCCTAACCCTAACCCTAACCCTAACCCTACCCATCCTCCCACCACCCACTCCCCCATCCTCCCACCACCCCACCACCCACTCCCCCACCCTCCCACCACCCCTCGACCCCCTTCCCCACCCCTACCCTCCCCAGCGGCCCTCCCCCTTCCCCGCAGCCCCCTCCCCCCACCCCCGCAGCTCGATTTCCCTCCCCTCCCCGGCCGAAAATCGAAAATCGAGCCCGTAACCTCCGTCGAATTAGCGGGGAGAGTTCGACGTAGCAGCAGCAGCAAGCTTTCGGCACGACGAGGCAGGGGAGGGAGGCGCAACATGCAACAAGCACGATGAGGCGGGGAGGGAGGCGCAAATGCGACAGCATGCACGATGAGGCAGGGGAAGGAGGCGCGAAGGAAGGAAGGAAGGAGGAGCGCCTGGAGGCCGGCGTGGCGGGGAGAGGGGGCTGCGGGGGTGGGGTGGGGTAGGGGGGCTGGGGGGGATGGGGGAGGGGGGCTGGGGGTAGGGGGGGGTGGTGGTGGTGGAGGGGCCGGGTGGTGGTGGAGGTTAGAGTTAGGGTTAGAAGTTAGAGGTTAGGGTTAGTTAGGTTTTAGGGTTTAGTTAGGTTAATTAGGGTTTAATTAGGGTAATGACTAACCGGCGGTTAACGCCGTTAGTCATTAAGGGTATTTGAGTGTACCACGTCAATTATTATGAAACTTAGGGGTACCCCGTGTATTTTGAAAAGTTGGAGGGTACCACGAGAATTTTTTGAAAACTCAGGGGTACTTGGTGAAAAAACCGATTTTTGTATTGTATGTGGATTACATGGAGTAAAACGCGCTTAGGAAGAGCGCCACGTGGCAACGTTCCTTGTTTAGGAACGCCTTTTAATATATTAGTATAGATATATTGAAAATTAATAGTTTTGATTATTTTGAGAAGCACTCCCTAAAGTTGGGATTATTCTATAATAATTGAGTTTCAAGAAAAATTCTCATGTTGCATTATTTTGGAAATATTTCTCTAGGTACCGGTCCACGTCATATACTAACACAAAATGTTAATTTTTTATTTGGTTTAGGTAAAACCGCAAATCCAACTAGCGGTTACCTTTAACCGCTAATACGATTAGTAGTTCATCAAGGTAAACCGCTAGTTTGACTAGCGGATTCTTATGCCAAAACCGAAAAATCCCCAACCCCATTTCATAATAAAGAAACCCCATAGCTCCTGTGTCACGCGAAGTCGAAGTCCAATGCCCTCCCCCTGAGATATCGCACACATTGGAGCTCAAAGAACCGACCGAGATTATCGTCATTGGTCGGGTGTCTTCGGACAATTGTACTTTCTACTACCATTGCATCCTCAAACCTAGAATTGTAAGGTTTTTCTATAAAAAAAACAAAAATCGAACAATTGTTGATAATTAGAATGGTATGATCTGAGTTGATAATTAGGATGGTAAGATCTAGGTTGATAATTGTTGTTTCAATTATCACCATCAACAATATGAGCATAATCATTCAGTTATCAAACCCAGAAAACAACACTTATCAATTTTTTTTTTGTGTAGTGTACTGTTAGCTTAATTCCCCTCAATATTAACTAATTAGCAAAGAAAACAAAGCCCCTCTCTCTCTCTCTACAAACTTCCAAACCCTAAACCTAAAACTTCACCTCGTCGCCACTGCCCTAGGCTCGTCGGTGACTGACATCCATCCCATCGCCGGCGAGCCTAGCCCCGTCAACCCGTCGCCGTCGTTGCTTCGTAGCTTAAATCAGTTTAGGTAGTTTTCCCCTCCCCCGTTTTTTCCCCACCCCGTCTTTCATTGCCCCGCCGTTTTTCCTACCGCGTGTTCTTCCTTCTCCCCTGCCGGTATTTCTTCGGCTGAGTCTTCTCCCCCTCCCCGTGTTCTTCCCCTTCCCCTGCCGTTGTTTGGTCTGTTTGTCCCCCACCCCCAATCCCCTGTCTCTCCGCCCGGTTCACTCGCCCTCGTGTCCCCCACCCCCTCCCCTCGTTTCGCGTCGTCCCTCCACCGTGGGTTCGTCGGTCCCCGTCTTCGGTCCCCGTTGGTTCCCAAGTTCGGTTCTCCACCGCCTCCCCTCCCCCTGTTCTAGTTGTGTCGAGTATTCCCTCCCCCCTTTCCCCCTTTGGTATTAGCTTTAGGTTGTTCCCTTCCCCTTCCTCGGTTACGTGTGTCTAGTTTAGTCTCAGGCTCCCCTTTCCCCTTCCCCTGTTAGTGTCGGGTTCCCCTTTTCCCTACCCCCCTGTTAGTGTCGAGCTTCCCCTTCCCCTCCCCCTCCCCCTGGTTGTTGGGTTTTCCAACTAGTTATGTTTGATGTTAGTATGCTTGGTTTTTTACTTAAAATGTGTGTTAAATCTCCGAATAATAGGAGTGCGTTGTTTTCGAGTTGCTAAAGATGTTGTCCGTGGTTGGTTGTGGCCATTGACAAGTGTTTGTAAGTTGGGTCGGGCTTGGTGGTTCAAGGTTGTAATAGTAGAATATGTCGTTATTTGGGAATCTGTGCTGAGGAAAACAGTGACTCACGAAGTTTGTGAGTATGGACGAGGCGATGAAAGTTTTTCATGGTTGGGACTTATGTTTTCCGATTTTGCAAACCGGCGGTGTGTTCGAGAGCTCAACTTGTTTGGCTCTCTTTCTAGCTTGGCATTGATCTTAATGGTCCTTGTCTTGACAACTTCAAATCTGAAGGCGGCACTCTAGTTGCATCTGGGGGTTTTCAGCACGCCCACTCATCTGTGTTTCTCCTTCATGATGGAGAAACATGATATACTCTCGAGCGAGAGTAATGAGTCACAACGGAACGTGACTCTTCCAAAGATCATGAGCCCAGAATCCCAAGCGATAGCAGATTGTTGGGATTGCTCATGCAGCGACGAGACGCGATGCTCGCCGTTGGTTGTTCGTTGTCCGGATCGTGAACGTCATCAGCTTCTTCTACCATTTCCATCAGTCGTCCGAGGTTTGACTCCACCATCACAAGAACTAACCAGCGACGCTCCCCTTCTTAAGCGAGTTTTTATCGGTTTTATTTATTTCTGTTTTAGTTGGAATGTACGAGCTCATAAAGCTCCTTTAGGTTTGTTTGTTTGTTTTAGTGTTGGTTGCATTAGCATTAGGCTGTACTTCCTCTTTTAATTAATGCACTATTTCTCGTTGTCAAAAAAAAAAAAATATTTAAAACGTAAAATGAGAAAAAGTACTTGTTGACTTCCACACTAACAACACGCTTCTTTTTGCTCTCAAATTGTGACCTCCTGACTGCTATAGTTCGAATGCTGAGAGGGGTTGGTCGTAATTTTTTTTCCTTTTTTTGTGAAACTCTGATACATGCCGAAAGAGCTTGAGTTGTTGTCTTGTTGACCGCTAGTTTGAATAGCGGTTAGTAGAATTAGACAGCTAATTTGACAAGCGATTTTGGTATATGATAACCATTAATTCACTTAGCGTTTAGTTTTGAGAAAATTTAAAAATTATCTTTTAGCACCCTGTCCTACATGGACAATGCCTAAGGAAATATTTTTCAACTCGGTGTAGATTGAGAATAATATCTTAACTAGGGAAAAAATTTGTAATATCCAAAGTTGGATTATTTTGAGAAGATAGGTCCAAGTTGAGATTATTTATGTTAATTTATTTATAATCCAAAAGCTCCAAAAAAAAATGCAGTACCGGGCTGTTGGGTAGGAAATTTCTAGGGCAAAGTGAGATTTCGAAGGACAGGAATAAGAGGTTTACGGAACAGAAGGACGACGACGACGACGACAACAACAATAACAACAACAATAATTTTTTTTGGCAATGAAAATTTTTTATTGATAACATAAAAAAGAGAATGATACAACCTATCACTACTCCAAATGACAAGCTAAAAGCGAAACTCCCTCCCCCCACCTTCTAGGAAGGGTTTGAGAGAGAGAAACCCCAAAAGCTTGTCAATAGCAAGCCCTGAACATACACAGGGGAAACACCTAGCAGGCAACACACACAACCACCTTAAATTACAAGTAGATTTCTAAATTCAGGACATCTACTAGCAACTTTAAACATAATTTGCTTACAATTAGTCAACACATCCAAAGAAGGACTGCCATGAACAATGGAATTCCTATGAATCCATATATGATAGATAGCTTCAGCCAAAAAAGTGCAGTATAGCTGATTATGAGGATTCTTGCTTCTGCATTTGTTTGTAACATGATGCACTTCATCATCAAAGCTCCTGAAATGACCAAGTGATTTCCACTTGCCTGACAGATTAACCATATTTTATGACTAGTTGGACAGTAAAAAAAACAGATGTGATATTGTCTCACTAGCATTGTGACACAAAGACACAAACACTCTCATTAATAACTCCCCAAGCTTGAAGTCTAGCTTTGGCAGTCGGCCTACCAAAGCCGACCATGTGATGAATAAAGCTTTAGGACTGGCTCTATTGTTGCAGATGATCATTTTCCACCTTACTTTAGGATGATCACCCCTTCAATGTAAATATTGCTTTTGTCTAGGTTAGTATCAAGCCCTGAAGCCTCAGAAAACTTGTTAAAAGCTGTAAACATAAGATGAAGAGAACTCTGATATGCTCCAGCAAAGAGTAACAGATCATCTGCAAACATTAGATGTGTGATGTTCAATCTAGCATACCTAGAATGAAAATGAAACCCACTTGTGGAGTTCAACTTCCTCAAGCATCTAGAGAGATACTCCATACCCAAGGCAAACAAGAAGGGAGACATGGGATCTCACTGTCTCAAGCCTTTCTTAGCCTGAAAGGGTTTGCAAGGAATCCCATTGATTAAAATAGCAAAGGATACTGAAGTCACACAAGCCATATTCCATTTCACAAACTTAGTAGGGAATCCCAACTCATTCATAATAGCTTCAAGAAAAGACCATGCAACTGAGTCATAGGCCTTTTTTAAATCAATCTTCAGCATACATCTAGGAGACACATTCTTAGTAGTGTAACCCATGATAAGCTTAGTAGCCAGCAGAATATTATCAGAGATATTTCTACCTGGCATGAAGCCTGATTGAGCAAGGTCAACAACACTACTAATCATACCTTGCATTCTATTAGTCAATATTTTAGCTATAATCTTGTATAAGACAACAACAAGCTATAGGTCTAAAATCTTTGACTAAAGAAGGATTAGTGATTTTTGGAACTAAGGTAGCCAAAGTGCAGTTAATAGCAGGATACATAATACTGGTGTCAAAAAATTGAAGAACAACAACATATACATCATACTTAATAACTGACCAAGCTTTCTTGAAAAAATGACTATTAAAGCCATCAATACCTGGAGCTTTATCATCATCAATAGCCCATAGAGCAACATCAATTTCTTGGTAACATTCAGAGATAAATAATCAGCATCAGCAAAGCTGACTTGGTCCCCAGATCTAAGCAACTCAATGTCCAATGCAGGTAAACTTTCAGCAGCAGAGCCCTGGAGTAAGTGATAAAACTTTATAACTTCTTAGTGAATTTCTTCAGTTCTAACAAGCTTATCACCAACTTCATTATATAGCACATTAATGCTGTTAGTCATATATCTTTCCTTCATATCAAGAAAGAAAAATTGAGTATTAAAGTCCCCTAATTTTAACCACATCACCATGACCTTTTGTCTAACAGCAGATTCTTCAACCTTCAAGAATTTGTGAAGAGTTTGAGAGCAATCCATCTCAGTCTGAGTGAGTATAGGACAACTAGGGTTAGACGATAACTGACCTTGAACAGCTTGCAAATCAAGCCTAGCCTGGTCAATTCTAGTTTCAATACCAGCAAACTCCCTCTCATGTAACTGCTTCAGCTGATACTTCACATTTTTAAGCCTATGCCAAACAATCTTCATCATATTATCGCCTATGCCATTCATGTGACATTGCTCCTCCACAATGGAAAGAAAAGAGTCATGAGCAGCCATGTGATTGAAAAATTTAAAAGGTCTTCCTTTCTTCTGAGAGTTTTGAGAACAATAAAGCACCATATGACAATGATCAGACAACCCAAGGTTCAAATATTCCACCATAAGATTAGGATACTTAGTGAGCCAATGTGAGTTCACTAAACATCTGTCAATTCTACTGCATATTCTAGCATCTCCAAGCCCCTTATTACTCCATGAATAGAAATGCCCACATGTCTTGTACTCAATGAGATCAGTAGTACTAAGCAAGTGCACAAAGTCTTGGGTTTCATAAGTAGACACAGGAGCTCCATTGATCCTATCTTCACTAGTTAAAACTGCATTAAAGTCTCCCATCAGACACCAAGGAGTATTAATGCTTCTATCCAAATCACTTAAAACCTCCCTAAGTGATTTCCTATCTTCAACTGTATGTAGCCCATACACCACGGTTAACCACCAATTATCACCAAGTGATCTTACAAGTCCATAGAGCAATGCATAATCGAGAAAGTCTTATGCAACACTTGAATAGTGACACCGGTAGCATTCCAAAATAGCCAAATCCTACCTTGGTCTGAATACTCATAATTACACCACTTCCACTGTCTACCAAATTTCTTCCTAATTCTCTCTTTATTGTGAGGCTTAACCCTAGTTTTAAGTAAAGCCATAATAGAAATGCTTCTTTTCCCCATAAAATTCTTAATATCACTAATTTTAGCAGGAACAACAATAATAATTACCCCATAATAATATTAATAATAATAATTACTATAATAATAATAAGGAAAAATTCACATCAACAATCTCAACTATGGTCGTTCTTCCTATATTAATCCTAACTATGACTTATTATCATATAATCCAAACTATTGAGTTACCTTCCTAAAATGAGCCCAGGTGACCTACAACCCGTTAAATCGGCTAAATTTTTATTATTCGGAATTTTCTTTTTATTTGTTTCTTTCTTCCTTTCTCTTCAATTAACTACCATCTCCACCAGTGAAATACCACTGTAACCCCCCTGAAATCGACCTCATGTCATCCACCCCTAAAATCACCATAACTAACCTGTAAACCATCCCACCCCCTCGAAAACCACCTCAATCACTAGTCATATCCCTATGTACCCCTTGAAAACCACCAGATCTACCCGAAAACCACCCCCCACTCACCCTCAGAACCATTTCCTTCCCTACCTAGCCAAGCCACTACCTCCACCACCATATCTAAGCCCAACCACCCCTAAAACCATCCCCACACCCTCGAAATCATTTGCCATGAACAACAACCACCATGGCACCACAATTACCAATTTGCACATCACAACCACTACACCTCTAAGCTACCTTTTAGCCCCACTAGCACCACCTCACAAAATCGGGACAATATCTCAACCACCAACCGAAAAAAAAAGATAAGATAAGATATGAGAGAGAATCAGAGAAGCTGGAGATAAAAACGTAAAAACTTCCATTAATGTGTTGTATTTCCCTTTAAATGGTTTAATTCGACCATTAAAGCTCTAAATCTGGAGCCTAGGTGGTCGAATCCGACTGTCAACAAGCAATGGTGTAGTTAGAACGATGGTGGCAAGTGAAAGACGGTGCGACATTAAATAAGGACGACGGTGGCAAGATGATAACGCATGTGGTGTGAGAAATGTTGCGGCGTCGAAGGTGGTGTTGGTTGTTGAGGTGTTGTGGTGGTTTTGCACGGGAGAGTCGGGAAAAAGGGAGGAGAGAGAGAAAGAGTTTTGTGATTAAAACCAATTCTTTAAAAAAATTTAAGAAAATGATGTGTGAGCCACTAAATACAAGACACGTGGCCTAAGTTATTTGTTCAACCGGTTCCTTCAGGTTACGAGTCATTAGGAGAAGATGCCCCTTATAGTTAGGATTATACTAGAATAACTCATAATTGGGATTAATATGGGAAGACTGACCATAGTTCAGATTATTCATGTGAACTTTTCCTAATAATAATAATAATAACAAATTAACAACAATAATAATAGTAATAGTAATAGTAATAATAATAATAATAATAATAATAATAATAATAATAATAATAATAATAATAATAATAATAATAATAACAATAATAATAATAATAATAATAATAGTAATAATTACTATAATAATAATAATAATAATAATAATAATAATAATAAATAATAATAATAATAATAATAGTAATAATTACTATAATAATAAGTACTATAACAATAATACTCCATCCTTTTTTTTATTGAGCCTATTTGGAATCGGGGAATAAACCATTGCAACTTAAAAAATGGGTAATATTCCGCTATCTTAAATAATATTAAATTATTCAAAATAATTTTTCTATAGGTTTTTACCGTTCATTTGAAAGGGTTTTCCTATTTTAGAGATTAGGAGTTAATTACTTTAGAGTTTCCTAGTTAGAGTTGGTTTAGGAATTTATGCACCTATATATATATATATATATATATATATATATATATATATATATATATATATATATATATATATATATATATATATATATATATATATATTTCGGCCAGCTTAATAAAGAAAAAAACAATTCCCTAGTGAATTAAAGCTTTTGTAGAGAACCCAACTTCGCAGCGAATGCAAACAAAATTTCTAGTTGTTATTAAACCTTGGTTAGGATTTTCATAACTTCATATCCATTCATTAATCACTCGTCCACCTAGTATCCATAAATTTGTACCTTAATCTTCACAAAACCGTGCTTAAATCTGATTAAAATGAGTAATACCTTTAAGAATTCATGCAACATTCATCAAGAATCACGTTCTTATGATATAAATAGTTATCATAGAAAATAGAAAATTTAAAAACATGACTTGCGACTTCTGTTGACGCTTTAAGTAGAAAATCCCAGTTAATTTTCTAAAATAGGAGATGCAACTTTGACGTCGTCTTAAATAGAAAATCCCAATTAATTTTCTAAAATTGAAAATGCGACTTTATTGTCGTCTTAGATAAAAAATCCCAATTAATTTTCTAAAATTGAAAATGCGACTTTATTGTCGTCTTAAAATAGAAAATCCCAATGAATTTTCTAAACTTTGAAGATGCGACTTTATTGTCGTCTTTTCTCTTTTTTTTTTAGTCTTATGAATTTGTCTTTTGTTAATGTTAAAAATTCCGACAATTAACAGGTCGATTCTAGTCTTCACAGTTTTTCATGGCCTTGATGACAAACAAGCTGTCAAGTCACCATTATTTACTTTTTATGACTCCATGTGTTATCATGTCACCTTAAATTAGGACATGGTCAGGTCATGTCACCTTAGAGTGATGCATTGTTAAGTCATGTCACCTTAAAGGGTTGACCAAAGGTCATTACCCTCTAGATAAACTATGATGGACCAAATCATCATGTGGCAAAAATTTATATCTGTTTTTCCGAAATCTTTCAGAATATTTTTCATGCATAATGCTTATTCGCTTTATTGGAAAGTGATGATCACTATATAAAATAAATTGATCATGGTCATTATTTTGGATGATCATTAGGAAAAGGGATTGTATCAACGTTCTTGATCCGTCATTGACACAGTTTTTTTTTATGTTCGGCTTTAGCAAAAATTGCCCTACCAAAAATGCTTGGTCATTAGCCTTGGTGAAGGACACTCATTATTCTATGGACAATACTCAAATTCATTATCCATGGCATAAATCATGGATGATCATCTTTTCCATCTATAAAAGGGGCATGATTCTCATTTCCAAATGCACCACTTCCACCACTTCAATCTTTTCTCTAAATTTTCCTTTCACAAAAATGGTTCTTACTTATGAAGAAGCTAATGAAATGCGGAGTGGGGAGAAAAAATAACTCTCGGAGATCACAAGAAACTTGGAGCAACCAAGACAACCCTTTTCCTCTTCCCGCTTCACTAAGGTGCTTATGCCTTTGCTTTCACTTTCTATTTGTTATGACATGATTCATTCTGCTTCCAAATTTTGGGATGAAACTCGCCATGTCTTCCGCTTTGGAGACCGGGAGATTGTGCCTCTTGTTGAAGAGGTCGAAGGTTTGCTAGGCTTACCATCCAATGGTCCAGTTATCACACCTAGATCTCCTACCAGGATCTCGGGAGATTTATCAATGATTTTACATCTTCCCGAAAGTCTTCATGGAAACTACCTACAATATGGTGAGGTATTTCTTGTCAACTTATTATCGACTTTCCAATTTGGCACTTGGCAATTTTCTAACAATGCCAACTATAGGATTGCTAGAGAAAATGCTTGCATTCTTATGATTTTGGGAAGTACCCTCACTAAATGGTCTTTAAATGCATGCCATGTTCGGTGTCTTTCACTTATTCCTCAAATTGTTAGTGGGGGTCGTCTTGGACCACTTATTTTGGGGGAAATGTTTCTTGGCTTAGATGAACTCAAAAGAAAACCCCAAAGTTTTGTGAAGGGATGTCCATTAGCTCTTCATTTATGGCTATTAGAAAAATTTTCTCTCATGAAACCCCACAAGAGTTTTACTTACAAAACTAGTCATGTCCGGGAGAGAGGTCTTCTTCCTTTCTTCTATCAACTTAGCAAAAATGGTGGGTGGGAGGATTTTTTTCTACATCAAGACATAAAGTGGGTCACAAGCCACCTTGGCATTAGTGCAATTGTATATTGCAATTCTGATCGCAGAGGTGTACAATTACCCGGGCTTTGCCAAGTCACTTTCTACCTTCCATGGAGATGTCTAAGGCAAATTGGTAGGAAGCAAGAACACATTCCTGCCCTCCAGGTTCTTCCATCTTGTACCACTTATGAGGCTGATATGAGTGGTATTCAGAGAATGCCTACTATATTGCAGGGGGCCAAAATTATATCCGCGCTACCGGAACCTTCCTTTCCACTTATTGATGAAGATTACCTTCAATGGCTTCTAGCGGATATTGGTCAAGACAAAGATTCAGACGAGCCTACCATGAAGAGGAAAAGGATTTGAGAGAATTGTCATGTTTATTTTCTATGTTGTTTTTTATTTTAATTTTTTTTTTAAGTTTGTAGGAAATGAAGGCTTTATGTCTTTTAATGTATGAAATGTAGTACCCCAGTTGGGATGAATAAAAAATCTGTTTGTGAGAAATTCAATGTGAACACAATTCTAAACAAGTGCACACTTTAACATTAAATATGACATGCAAATCATAATTAACTAATCATATTACACATAAAAGCATAACATATAAACTTTAACAATCAAAGACATGTTTTTTTCATTTTTCCTTTTTTCCTCTTTTCGTTTTTCTTCTTCTGTTTTTTTTTTTATTTTTTCGTTTTTTTTTTTTTGCATACATCATATAAATATCTCAGAAACTCATGGCATGCTTATTAAGAACAAACATATAGGATACAAAAAATCCACAAACTGCTTGGTTACTTGATCATGACAATTACAATTACTTTGATGCCTAAGCGTAATATTTCTTCAATTGATCAAGATTAGTGAAATGGGTGAACTCATTTCCATCAAAATCCATTAGCTTCACTGCTCCAGCCGTGGTGACATGCTTGACCAGGAATGGTCCAGACCAGTTAGGCTTGAATTTTCCTCGAGGATCATGCAACGGAGCTCTATTTTCTTTTAAAACTAGATCGCCTTCTTGGATGTCTCTATCTCGAACCCTTTTGTTAAATGCACGAGCAATTATCCGTTGATAGAGTTGAATGTTATGCAATACTTGTTGGTGGGACGCGGTCGTACGCGCTACCAAAGATAAAAGTTTATTTTCCTTCTTTCCAATACAAATAAATGTAAGTGGCAAGTAGGGTCGAATCCACAGAGACTTGGGGACTAACTCGTGATTATAATAGATCAAATGGGGGTTTTGGGATTAAAGAATTGAATAACTAAATATGAAAAACTAAAGAACAATCAAGAAGTAATGTAATCAAGAAGAGAAGAATCTTGAGTTCGGTTAATGGCCACTTCGATTCATACTATTGATCATTGGTTTCTCAAATGTGTAACTTTACTCTTAATTACTCAAAGTTGGAAATCAAATTCCTTTCCCTCAAAAGTACCGTTAAACAATCACAATCAGATGATCATAAAACTTGAACTAAAGATTAATCTAATCTAATCAGAGATTAAATTCAAATCAATAGAACATCAACGAACTAGGAAACAATGAGCCAATTAACAAATTGCTAGCACAACATATTCAAATTGGAACTTGTGATTTCTCTAGTGATTAATCAAGAATAATCAGATTCATTAATCAAACCCTAGATTGCTACTCATGAAAGAAGAACAGATGAATCGGCATCAATTCTAAATCCTAGCAAATGATAAATCGAATGTATAAACTAGTAGTACTCCTAGCAATACATACCACAATCATAGATTAAAATCAAGAACTCACAATTATAATTAAGAAAAAGTTAACAAAAAGAAACCTCACAATAATAGACCGAAGCTTGATTAACCGTTCTCAAGACTAGATTTAGGCTACAATCGACATAGCATCCATCAAGTAAATCTTCAAAACTAATTATTCGAAACTCAAAAAGGGAGAAAAATAGGGATTAGGGTTCTTCTCTCTATCCTCTCTAATTCAGTCCAGAAAATTACAAGACATCTCCCCAAAACAACGTTTTTTTCTAATTAATAAAACCTAAGGAAAGCTGAAAACTGCCGAAGAGTCGTAGCCGCGTCGAAGTGCGCGAGTCGGGCATCTATGGCACGCGACTCGGGCCTTCGCTGCTGCCTAACAACACTCTTCGCTCGAAGTGCGCGACTCGCGCGATGCTGGTGCGCGGCTCGGGCCTTTGCTGCTGCCAAGCTTCAGCCTTCGCTCGAAGTGCGCGAATCGGGCATGTCTTGTGCGCGAGTCGGGCACTCGATACTGTCCAGCAGCTGCTTCCGCTCGATATGCGCGAGTCGTGCACTCGTTGTGCGCGAGTCGGGCATCCTATGCTGCGCATGATACTCTCATTGCTCGATGAGCGCGGGCCGTGCGTGTGTGGTGCCCAGCTCGGGCACTCAAGCTACGCCTAGCATCCAACCTTCTCCACAAACGCTCGAGGTGGGCTCTTCAACGTCCATGGTGGGCACACAATGCCGTAGAGCTACAAAGAGATGAACTTGGATGACAACCATCAAAATCTAGACTTCAAGGAACTTTGTGAGCTTAATCCACCAGTAAATGATCAAAAGCATATGGAACCACAAAATATCCTTAAATCTCCTCTAATACTGCAAATTCATCATAACTCCCTCTTCTCCATAAGGTATAGATGAGTAAAACTCTCCTTCTTAAACCTTAAACCTTAGTAAAATGGACTTCTCAACACTCTATAATAGCACATAACTGGGTCACATCAAATACCCCCACACTTGAACTTTACTCGACCTCGAGTAAACTCAAAAATAAAGGTCAATGAGGCACCCCTTCCAAGCTATTGCTCACCTTTCACTACTCCCCTTATCTCTCCATCCTAGTGTATGATAAAAGTTTGCTATTCCCCCCGATTCGCTTAAAGCCAAGCTTAAGGGTAAGAGTCACCCCCACACTTGAACTAAAAGCTCTCCTGAAATAATGTAAATAGCATTCTCATACTATACTCAACACCAAGATAATAAAAACGCATGACTTTGAACCCCGAAAGATCTCAAAGGATTCAAAGCCATTCCAATCTGCACAACACCACAACCATCCTCATGTTATGAAATGACAAAAGCAAATTCAAATCCTGACAAATCTCAAAGGACTCGAACTTGGACCATCTGAACACAATCACAACCACCAAACTCCTTATTCCTCCAATGATGAGCGAGCTCTAACCTATTCGCCTCTAACTCCGAACATCAAGATGAAAAACCTACCCGAGGCACTCCTTATATCACCAACCCTCCTTATGACACCAACTCCGGCAAATGATTTCAAATTTCTCTCTTTTATCTCTCATTTTGCCTAGGAGCCCTTTCGGGTTTTCATCCTAGCTTCACACATTTTTTTTTCATTTATGAGCTCACCATCTCACCCGCTCCAATTAGCCACTTTTTTGCATAGATTGCCCTTTCGGGTTTTCAACCTATCCGGGCTCCCATTTTTGCCTGAGTCGCCCGCCCTTGCGGGTTTTCAACTCAGAGGGCTTTCGTTTTTTTTTTTTTTTTTTTTTTAAAGAGAAAACATATCAAATAGAACAATGAGCAATTCCTTCCCCTTACTTAATCAAGACATTGTCCTCAATGCGAGAGCAAGTACAAGAAAAACACAAGAAACGAAAAGGGGAACACTCAAAAACCGACTCTCACAAAAATTCTCACTCCCTCAACAATACCCATCAAAAATAAATCACACCCCAATAACATAAGAAAACACAATGACAACAAACACACACACTATCTCACAACCCGACTTTCTATAACACCCATGTAAATGACTAATCCAAAATTAAATTCATTGGGAGAATATAATTGCGGAATGGACACCTTATAGTAGAACCAAATCTAGTATGTAAATGCGCATCATTGCTCATAAGCATTGCTCATGCAACTCCTTCATCAATCTCGACCCTCCAATTTCACCAACGTCTCTCAAATGGACACCTCTCAAAGGTCTTTTGATGTATTTTGGCTTAAGTTGGATTATGATTGGCTAAGAGTTGTGAATTGTAGCTCGGGAATCTAGAGGGGTAATGGTGGGTGAAGGATAATTTGTTGTGGTGGAGTATAAAAATGGTGAGGTTTAAGAGTAAGAAGGAAAAGAAAAGGAAGAAAAATAGAAAAGAAAAAGAAAGAAGAAAAGAAAAAGGGGCTCGGGTTACCTCCCGAGTAGCGCTAGTTTAAAGTCGATAGCTCGACCTTATACCTCCCACTATCAGTTCGGGGATGGTTCAACTCCTTGTTCCAACACTTGTACCTGTAAGCTTGATGAGACAACTTCCTGCACAGCTAGCGTTAGTGAAAAAGGTGTAAAACTATGCAGTAAATCAGGTGGTCTCTCATGTTTTTGCAACCTCACTACCTCCAATGACTCATGTCCTTCACTGGTATCATATGTATCACACTCTATGGACTGAATAGTACCCACAAAGCATGATGTATGTTCAGTCGCTAGGGAATTTTTAGACTCATGAATACCAAATGCTTCTAAATGTCCCCCAAATTCCACAGTTAATGACCCCGCACCAACATCAATTTTTGTACTGGATGTTTTCAAAAACGGTCTCCCTAAAAGAACAGGAGAAACATGACAATCAGACTCCATGTCCAGTACATAAAAGTCGGTGAGGGAAACCGAAGTTTACCAACATGAACTAACACATCCTCGACCTTACCCTTGGGATAAGAGTGGGATCCGTCAGCTAATTTCACTATGACATTTGTTGCATGCAAAGGACCAAGCGCTAAAGACTTATATAGCGAAAATGGAATCACATTAATTGAAGCACCTAAGTCTAACATAGCTTTAGGAATACCAATGTCATTAATAGTGCAAGGGATGGTAAACATGTCAGGGTCATCATATTTGGGAGGAAGTGCATTATGAGAAATAGCAGAAACATGCTCACTAGTTTTCTCTATGTTGGGTAAAACAGGAGAACTTACCTCACATCCGCGTACGGCCTCATATATACCTTGGTTGCTCTCATACCTTCTATCGGCCCGCAAAGCTTCTGGAAAAGGTGGGGGAGGTCGATGCTTTGGAAGTAAAGTAACTTCCTTCTTTCTTGCAACCATGCTCTCTCCCTGGGTCAGCTGTGTATCACCCCTTATCATGATAGCACTCACATTCTTCTTTGGGTTTACTTCTGTTTGGGAGGGTAATTTTCCAAATTCACGAGCCTCTAGCCTGCTCACTGCACTCGAAACCTGGCTCATCTGTGTTTCCAAATTCCTTATACTAGAGCGGGTTTCCTCTTGAAACTGTACCATATTCCCTTGCATGGTGGTCACATTCTTGGTTAAGGCATTGAGCATATCTTTAGTAGACATTGTAGAACTTTGCCTCATATCCGAATTCGACCACGATGATGACCCCGAACCTGGAGCTTGGGGGTCTCATGAACTGTTGTTGCGGTTGATGATTGGGTTGTTGGTTACCTTGCTCATTACCATACCTCAACCTCGGATTATCTCTCCAACCAGGATTGTATGTGTTGGAATAAGGATCATATCTCCTTTGATTCCCTGAGCCTTGAAAACCAAGAGCGTTGACTTCCTCACTTGACCCCTCTTGAAGTTGTGGGCAATAATCGGTGGGGTGACTCGAAGCACATATCCCACACGCCTTAACTTGTTGTGGGTGTCCCTTAACAATGAGCTCTCTTACTAGTGAGGTAAGAGCTTGAACCTGTTCTTCAAGTTTGGGATTTTGCGTGTTTGAGCTACTCACATTCACCTTCTTGTGGGTGGATCGCCTACTAAAATGTCTGGAGCCTTCAGAAAGCTCCTCTATCAAAGCTCTAGCGTTCGGCTGAGTCTTATTTATGATCGATCCACCACTAGCTGCATTAATCATCCGCACATCATAATCACAAAGTCCATTGTAGAAGTATAAGATCAAATCTTCCTCACTATATCCATGATACGGACAGCTTGCACATAGCCTCTTAAAACGCTCCCAATATTCATACAAAGGTTCATCATATCGTTGCTCTATGTTGCCGATCTCTTTCTTGAGTGTGGATGACTTTGAAGCGGGAAAATATTTATCAAGGAACCGCTTTTTCATCTCGCACCAACTAGATATACACCCAGGTGGAAGAGAATATAGCAATCTTTGGCCGTATCCTTAAGAGAAAAAGGAAACGCCCTCATCTTAACTTCGCTCTTCCGTGGCATTACTCGGTTTCATGCTTGAGCACACAACATGGAACTCGGATAGGAACTTGTTAGGGTCTTCACCACTGAGCCCATGAAAAGATGGTAATAGATGAATGAGCCCTGACTTGAGCTCGAAAGTGGTACCTGCCTCCGGTGTTGGGAAAGTGATACATAATGGTTGCTGATCAAGATTAGGAGCGGTGAGCTCCCTCAGAGTACGAGTCTCCACCCTAGGTGGCATTTCTTCTTCCAAATTCAATGAAAATGGAAGTTCTTGAAAATTTCTTCTCAATTCCCTTCGCAACCTGAAAAGATTCAATTCTAACTCGGGATCGTAATCCACACAATCTTGGTTAGTAGCACGGGTGCCAACCATATACTAATCAAAAAGTGAAATTTCAAAACACAATCTACAATAAACACGTTTTAGTAGTTGCCAAGTCCCCGCGAACGGCGCCCAAAATTTGGTGGGACGCGGTCGTACGCGCTACCAAAGATAAAAGTTTATTTTCCTTCTTTCCAATACAAATAAATGTAAGTGGCAAGTAGGGTCGAATCTCTGAGAGACTTGGGGACTAACTCGTGATTATAATAGATCAAATGGGGGTTTTGGGATTAAAGAATTGAATAACTAAATATGAAGAACTAAAGAACAATCAAGAAGTAATGTAATCAAGAAGAGAAGAATCTTGAGTTCGGTTAATGGCCACTTCGATTCATACTATTGATCATTGGTTTCTCAAATGTGTAACTTTACTCTTAATTACTCAAAGTTGGAAATCAAATTCATTTCCCTCAAAAGTACCGTTAAAGAATCACAATCAGATGATCATAAAACTTGAACTAAAGATTAATCTAATCTAATCAGAGATTAAATTCAAATCAATAGAACATCAACGAACTAGGAAACAATGAGCCAATTAACAAATTGCTAGCACAACATATTCAAATTGGAACTTGTGATTTCTCTAATGATTAATCAAGAATAATCAGATTCATTAATCAAACCCTAGATTGCTACTCATGAAAGAAGAACAGATGAATCGGCATCAATTCTAAATCCTAGCAAATGATAAATCGAATGTATAAACTAGTAGTACTCCTAGCAATACATACCACAATCATAGATTAAAATCAAGAAATCACAATTATAATTAAGAAAAAGTTAACAAAAAGAAACCTCACAATAATAGACCGAAGCTTGATTAACCGTTCTCAAGACTAGATTTAGGCTACAATCGACATAGCATCCATCAAGCAAATCTTCAAAACTAATTATTCGAAACTCAAAAAGGGAGAAAAATAGGGATTAGGGTTCTTCTCTCTATCCTCTCTAATTCAGTCCAGAAAATTACAAGACATCTCCCCAAAACAACGTATTTTTCTAATTAATAAAACCTAAGGAAAGCTGAAAATGCCGAAGAGTCGTAGCCGCGTCGAAGTGCGCGAGTCGGGCATCTATGGCGCGCGACTCGGGCCTTCGTCGTCGCCTAACAACACTCTTCGCTCGAAGTGCGCGACTCGCGCGATGCTGGTGCACGGCTCGGGCCTTTGCTGCTGCCAAGCTTCAGCCTTCGCTCGAAGTGCGCGAGTCGGGCATGTCTTGTGCGCGAGTCGGGCACTCGATACTGTCCAGTAGCTGCTTCCGCTCGATATGCGCGAGTCGTGCACTTGTTGTGCGCGAGTCGGGCATCCTATGCTGCGCATGATACTCTACTGCTCGATGAGCGTGGGCCGTGCGTGTGTGGTGCCCAGCTCGGGCACTCGCTACTGCCTAGCATCCAACCTTCTCCACAAACGCTCGAGGTGGGCTCTTCAACGTCCATGGTGGGCACACAATGCCGTAGAGCTACAAAGAGATGAACTTGGATGACAACCATCAAAATCTAGACTTCAAGGAACTTTGTGAGCTTAATCCACCTGTAAATGATCAAAAGCATATGGAACCACAAAATATCCTTAAATCTCCTCTAATACTGCAAATTCATCATAACTCCCTCTTCTCCACACTAAGGTACAGATGAGTAAAACTCTCCTTCTTAAACCTTAAACCTTAGTAAAATGGACTTCTCAACACTCTATAATAGCACATAACTTGGTCACATCACTTGTAGTCGGCGCTCATCTGCGAATGCAAGCTCATCATAGCGAGTTTTGTGCCACTGGTCTTCCGAGATTTCACTTTCTGCTATGACTCTGAGAGATTGTATCTCCACCTCAATTGGTAGGATTGGCTCCATCCCATAAACCAAAGAATACGGGGTTGTTCCTGTTGGAGTCCTAA
Organism: Beta corolliflora; assembly: GCA_947648045.1. Lineage (NCBI taxonomy): Eukaryota > Viridiplantae > Streptophyta > Magnoliopsida > Caryophyllales > Amaranthaceae > Beta > Beta corolliflora. The sequence goes on from CANSZD010004123.1 coordinate 216,688, forward strand.
TTGATATCCTATATCCCAAAGGGCATATGGTAGTTTGTCATGCCATTCCCTAGTCTTTTCAGTCATCTTGGCAACAATAGTTTTGATTGTCTTATTGACTGCTTCCACCGCTCCATTTGTTTGGGGACGATAAGGTGAGGACTGATGATGCTTGATTGCATATTTTGCGAGAGTGATCTTCAGATGACCCTCAAATTGTGATCCATTATCAGAGATGATTTCAAAAGATATGCCATACCGACATATGATGTTATTAATCACAAATTTTGAGACTTGCTTTGCCCCTAGCTTCGAAAATGATGCAGCTTCAACCCACTTCGAAAAGTAATTAATTGCTACAAGAATATACTGATGCCCATTTGAAGCCTTTGGATGAATTTGTCCGATTATGTCTATGCCCCAACTTGAAAACGGCCAAGGAGAAGTCATATTATGTAATGATACAGGTGGCATATGATTGAGGTTAGCAAATATTTGACATTGCTTGCAAGCACGGACAAAGCTGATGCAATCGCCTTCTAGAGTTCTCCAATAGAAACCTGCTCGCAAAATTTTACGAGCCAGCATTCTTCCATTCATATGGGGTCCACATTCCCTTCCATGAACGTCTTCCATGATGACTTGCTTTTCGCTGTCATTTATGTAGAGTTGCAGAGTACCATCAAACCCTTTGTGATACAGTCTGTCTTTTAGTATGAGAAAATGAGCAGCTAGCCTTCTGATGGCTATGCGGTCCTTCTTGCCACTTCCCTCTAGATATTGCATTGTTTCCAGAAAATTCTTGATATCCTTGGACCAGACATCATCATCATCATCATTTTGTTGAGCCAGTGTGGAGACAATTTGTGCTACCGTCACTGTAGGTCCCTTTCTTTCTTCACTTAAAACTAACTGGATCTTTGTACCATTTTCCCATGTTAAATTAACAGCGAGATTGGCTAAAGCATCAGTGAAACTATTTTGTTCTCAAGGAAGATGTTTGAAGCTGATATCATCAAAATAAGGGATCAATTCTTGAAGGTACTCTGTGTAGAGCTGAAGTCTCTCATCCCTAACCCTCCAAATTCCTATTGTTTGAGATATGATGAGATTTGAATCTCCATACACAGTGAGATGTCTTGCCCCTGCTACCAAGGCGGCCTTTACTCCATATATGCGAAGCTTCATACTCGTTTGTATTGTTTGTTGTTGGGAAATCCGGCTTGACAAAGAAATGGAATATGGACTCCATCGGGATCTACTAACAAAACTCCTGCTCCATTAGCTCTCCTATTAGAAGCTCCATCAAAGTACATGCACCATTGTGGATTGTCAATGAAGCATAAGTACTCATCAGGGAATGCATCGTCATACTCATCTCCTGACATTGGTCCTTCCGCTAGGGCTTCATATATGGCTCGTCCTTTATGATTTCGGCCGACATTGAATATCAAACTCAGAAAGCATAGCATGCCATCTTTCCAATCTTTCACTAAGAATGGGTTTTCCAAACAGATACTTGATTGGATCCAGTCTTGAGATCAGATAAGTAGTATGAGATTGAAGGTGATGCCTCAACTTCTTCGTGGCATAGACCAAGGAGATACATGCTTTCTCCAGTGGGGTATATCTTATCTCATACTCAAGGAATTTCTTGCTGAGATAGTATATGGCAACCTCTTTCTTTGTTCCCTCTTGATATTGGGCTAAGAGAGGTCCCATAGCCGTTTCTGTGATAGTGAGGTACAGGATCAGAGGTTCTCCTGGTCTAGGTGGCATTAGAACAGGTGGATTTGAAAGGTAATCTTCATGAAATTCTTCATTCCATTCATGGGATGCCCTTTTTCTGAGCAGCTTAAATATAGGTTCACATCTCATAGTGAGTTGTGAGATGAACCTGCTGATATATTGAATTCTGCCGAGAAATCCTCTTACTTCTTTTTCTGTTTTTGGAGGAGGTAATTCCTGAATAGCCTTCACCTTTTCAAAGTCCACTTTGATGCCGTCTTGACTGATCATGAATCCCAACAACTTTCCCAAAGTGACACTAAACACGCACTTTTGAGGGTTTAGCCTTAGATTGTACTTCCTGATTCTTTCAAAGAAGGACCTTAGTGCAGGAATATGCCCCTCACGATCTTCACTTTTCACAATCATGTCATCTACATAAACCTCCACAATGCCGTGAATGAGGTCATGAAGGATAGTGGTTGCAGCCCTTTGATATGTGGCTCCGGCATCCTTGAGACCAAAAGGCATAACTCGGTAGCAAAAAGTGCCCCATGGAGTGATTAAAGATGTCTTTGTCATGTCTTCTTGAGCCATGAGTATTTGATTATACCCTTAGAATCCATACATGATGGAAAACATTGCATGACCAGCCGTACTATCAACAAGAACATCGATGTGGGGTAGGGGAAAGCAATCTTTTGGTGACGCAGCATTCAAATCTCGAAAATCAATGCATACCCGAACTCTCCCATCCTTTTTGGGTACAACCACTATGTTGGCGAGCCAGCTGGGATGTTTTACAGCTTGGATGAATTTGGCATCAAGCTGTTTCTGGATTTCTTCTTTCACATTCAGACTAACCTCTGGCTTCATTCGGCGGAGCTTTTGCTGCTTAGGTTTGTTTTCAGGATGTAATGGAATGCGATGTTCCGCAATCTCTCTATTAACACCAGGCTTATCAGCATAAGACCATGCGAACACATCTACATATTCTTTTAATAATGCGATAAACATAGATTGTTCAATTGGGGAGAGGGATGATCCTATTTTGACTTCTTTTACAGCATTTTCTGTACCAATATTAATTAGAATGGATTCTTTCATGGGTTTTATGTATGTTTCAGTTGTATCAAGTGATTCATCATTATTACATTCACTGTCAGAAATAACATCTTGCATGCAAATGTATTTAGATAAAGGTTCACATTCAATTTCCTCACTATCAGAGTCTTCTGACTGGGTATGCAAGGTAGATTGACTGGAAGATGAGCTATCGGTATGATATCCATCTGAAGGGGGTGAAGAGGTATTTTCATGAGATGAATGTGGAGGATGGTTTCCTAAGAACATTTTAAATTCTATAGGCCCGTCTTTTGCCTGACACTCAATACTCCACTTATGTTCAATGCTTTTGCCGAAAGGTATCATCAAAGACACCGGGTCAAAATCCTCCTCTCTAGAGGACTCAGATGCGAAAAGCTTCTTAAGGACTCCATGTTCCAGATTATCCACCCAGTCATTTTCTTTTTTTATGTTTTGTTCTCGGACAAACCAACTTTTTATTAAGTCTAAATTCCTAGCTTCATTGAAGAATATCTCCAATCCCGGTAAAATCTTTAGTTCTTTCCTACTAAGCCAAGGTTCTGGAAATTCGTAGTATGGCTCAGTATCTCCTTGCAGGATGAACTGACCATTAAGGGTAGAAGAAGGTTTTTTGGTGTTTTGAGAAGTACTGCCCGAATCATATCCTAATCCATGTCGGTTCTGCTTGTCTACTACGGGGATTGGTTGCTTCATTCCCTCACCATCACGCCCTAATCCGGCTCCTTGAGTATAACCCATCTTCATCATAATTTGAAATCCTTTGGACAGAGGTTACAGGGCAATCCCTACAGGCTCTTTGACCGCATTTGTGGATATGGCTGAGGTGTTTGTTTTCTTATGGTAATTGGTCATCCTTAGAGAAGGGACAAATTTCTTCTTTTTGGACCTAAAGGTAGAGAAAAAAGAATTAAAAGAAAAGAGAAGAAAGCTACATATTGCGGAATGCATTGCAGAATAAAGAGAATTTTCGAAAATGATTTTGCCATATTTTGAATGGAATGGTTCACCTTTATAATTTTACTTTTTTATTGTTCATTTTTTTCTTTTCTCTTTTTTTTTTTACTTTATTTTGACCTTTTAAAATGATTTTTCTGTCCTTGGGGTTGAAAACAGATTTTATCATTCTTCCATTCCCTGCTTAATATTTGAACAAAGACAGAAAATATAGAGATTAGGGCCTGTATCCCCATTGATGCGTCAATTCAGCATTCTGAAATTGCTCCTGTGATAATTGGCATCTTGAATTCTGATCACATTGCCTGAAATACAATGGTTAATATATTTGAGTCGAACCCGAAGGTTGCCTACATATCCCCATTGCTCCAAGTGCATTTTATGGGGAATCAGACTCAGCGTAGTTCGTCATTTTAGAAAGAACTAAAGTTTTTTATTTAATAGAGCAGCTGCACTCATATTGAGCTACCTACGTACCCCAGGTGTTACATAGGTGGAGTGATCTCGCAGTGCAAGTGTAAGTAATAATGGGGATTCAAGCTGCACGTAGTTCTCGGATACTAACAAGCTGAAAGATTTTTTTTTATTGATGGGCTAACCCCCTACAGGACGTTTTACCGAAGATTTTCTCCTTCTGTGAGACGATCAAGTAGCCTTACGGTAGACAAGAGCTATGTTGGTGATTTTCTTGATGCGATAGCTGAGAGCGTGACATTGGTTTGTGCCGTGACCATGCAACTGATGATATTGACAGTACTTGCAAAGATCTGACCCTACTGGACTTGCCCTTGGGCGTCTGGGAAGTGGATGAATCTTACCTTGTTCAACCAATTTGCGAAAGATATCGACTTGGGATTGCGGTCGCGGATGTGACAACACCTTTCTTGCAGGTACTTCTTTGTGGGTTGGACTAATGATGCCTCGATCAATCAGGCTTTGCACTTTGTAGTAGAGGTCATGGCATCGATCAGTTTCATGCCCAAATTGACGACAATAAGCGCGAGTTTGCTCATGTCCTGCTCGGGAAGGGGTAAACAATGTACATGCGCTGGAACTTGAAGTATACCTTGCCTCCGAAGACGATCATACACCATACTCAATGGTTCATCCATCTTAGCATAAACCCTTGGATTTGTATTGGGAATTTTATTGGGAATTTCAAAATCTTCCCGAGGTCGTTTTTCTTGCAATTTCAGAGCATCGATGTCAAAACCATGCTGTTCCATGTGGTTGAGGGAGGTGTATTTGATAGTAACCATGTGACGATAATAGAAATCGTTCAGGTTCCGCAGCAATATGAGCATGAATTCCCGACCAGTAATAGGGAAACGAAGTTGTGTGCGGATACGAGTGCTTCTTGAACAAAAGTGCGAGAGGGTTTCAAAGGCACTCTGACGCAAAGTGACTAACTTCAGCTTCTTGACATCAGTCTGTTTATGCTCGAAAGCCCTATTAACAAAGGCTTGGGTAGCATTTTCCCAACTAGCCCTATCTACACAATCTGAAGAATAGTACCAGTCCAGAGCTGGTCCTTCTAAACTCTTGTCAAACAGCATGGGGTAATCTTCCTCTGGTATGCCCCATGGATGCAAGGCATTCACAAATCCCACTAAGTGGACAAAAGGATCACCGTTCCCATCAAATTTTCTGAATTGGGATAATTCACGATAGTGATCTTCATGTTGATATCCTGGAAAGAGAATCAGTGATTCGGTGTGAACTTCTCGGATAGGACCTACTACATTAAAGTCGAGATCAAAATCATCTGTCCTAGATCTCTTCTTTGAGTCATTATCATCATCTTGAGGATTGCCGACACGGGGATTCTTCGGTGCTCCGGATGACGTATTATGTGTGTCGATGCTCTAACTCCTATTTCTTCCTCGTCATCTTCACTATATTCGGTTCCTGTTTCTTCATCACTTTCATCTGGTGTGGCTGCTGGAACCTCATTCATCCATGAATTTTCAGGTGCTGCTAGAATACAGTGGATAGTATAACCATCCAACCTAGTGCCCTCCACTTCGTTCAGATACAATACCGATTTTCTGGTGTTAGAGATGGTCATAATTTCTGGATCACCAGAAATAGTCACACTAGTACATAAATGAGCTATTGCAACCTCTGAAAACTGTTGCAATCGAGCCAAAAACCGTTGCAATAAAGCTATTGCAATGGTCCAACACCCGTTGCTGTTGCTGCCGTTGCATTACATCTAAGCAACGGTTTTGAGGCGTATTGCAACGGCTATCATAGATACGTTGCAATAGGTGTAAATAGCCGTTGCATTAGCTATAGAGCCTATTGCAACACCTCTATATCTACTGCAACACCATCTGATAGCTATTGCAACGCCCCTATTACTCATATTGTGTCCCATTTTGGTATCTATTGCAACGCCTCTATATATATTGCAACACCATCGTTTAGCTATGGCAACGCCTCTATTACTAATATCATGCCTCATTTTGGCACCTATTGCAACGCCTCTATAGCTAATGCAACTCCGATACCATAGTAGTCTATAATAGTAGTAGATTATTATATATATAACTACATATTCATAAACTTATTTTGAAACTTTATACCCAAAAGAAAAATATGCATACAATATTCATTCCCATAGGCAAATTCACAATATACATTATTACAAGTCTATTAACTAATAAACTAAACAAAATTCATGGTTTCTCAATTCTATTCAAGCGAATGTTATCTGATTATTGTTCTTAAATTTGTCTACCAAGCAAAGTGAGCAAGAAGCTCTTGTAATCTCCCCGAGGTGTCACCAATAACAGAATCATCAAGACTTTCTTTCTACAATTTAACATGATCTCGGTTAGATTTTTACCATGTCCACTTCTACTCGCGTCAATATTGCTCTTCTAAGTGATTCTTCATCTGTGTCGAGTCCTACAAACACTGCTCTTATAACCTGTTGACAAAAAGGTCAGGCATTAGTAGCCATATAAGTACATCTTTGACACCACGACATTAGATGAACTCCATCCCAAAAAAAGAGTAACTTAATAATAATATACACTATTGAACTCCATACTAATGCATTCATAGATACTATGTGCATAAAGAAAGGTAAAATATGCAAAAGTCACCATTATCAGAGAAGCTATGCTGAAGGATAATCTCCTAAGCTAAAGAAAAAATAATCTCCATTCTTAAGAGAATACATCAAACCTCTAGCTCCATCCTTTTTCCTTATGACTTCTAGCTCTATGTAATGCGGGGCAAACGAAAAGACATGACTTAGAAGATAGGCTACGCCTAAAAGGGAAAAAATTGTAGTATGATTATGACACTATTAGATGGATATCTCTTGAGATTATACTTCCAATTGAGCTCCTAATTCGTATGAGATAAAGTAAGACAATTTCAAAAATGCTAGATGATCCATAGCCTTAGTCCTTTTTCTGTAATTTGTAATAATTCCAAATTCATCAGACTCAACTTCAAATGAGAAGGTGTGCTCGTTTTCATTCATTCATAGTAGTTACCTGAAAGTAGGATGACTAATGAAGCTCACCGAATTCTAAATCCCGATTAGTTTTAGAGGGTTATTACTTATAAATATCAAGATCTCACTGAAATTAGGAAAAAAAAGAACAAAGGAAAGCAAGTACACTTTACACATTATGCAGAGGGTTTAGTGACCTAACAAAAAATGAGAAAAGCAAATACACCCTATATATTTAGCTAACGAGTGAAGGACCTACAATCAAAGGGAATACACAACAAAACGACAATTTTCAAGGCCAACCCATCAATATTTGCAATTCATTTACTCCATTGAGTAGGGAGTTTTCTGATACTACCTGATTTATTATACTATGGTCAAGGTATTATTATACATGAAGATCAAAATGGTATATTGACCAAATCTTTTGTACTATTGCTCAAGATGGGTCATTTAATGATTGCTAAAAGATGACGAAGCAAAATGCACGTTTGAAATGGATTGGTATTGAAGATTTACATTATATAGACAATGAGTAGCCACTTTTTGTACTTTGATAATGGTGTTTTAAGCTATGGATAAAAAGTATAGACTTATCTAATATGATTTAGATGAAATTTTCGTGGGTTGTCATTCTCGTCAAATGTTTGTATGACATGCATTTTCTAAACTTGGCAGGAAATGCCTTTGCAAAGGTAGTTGTTGTAAAATTGAATTGGGAATTTAGAGGCTTTGCCTTTGATGTGATTTACTTCATACTCTTTTAAGCGGGATTTCCAACACTAGTAAATTAATGTTAAATATTAGTTCAGTGGATGGTTATTGGTATTTATAATTTTATTCGTGACTTTAAGGAATGGGAATTTGTTTGTTCAATGGTAGCTTGAGCATAGATATAAGCAGATAGAAGGTACTCCATTGGCTAGTTCTGAAATATATCTGAGTGCCTGTCAGCTAGATAACCTAGATGAGCAAGTGCAATGACGATCTACTTTTTTAGTGGTTCCAATACCCTTCCACTAATAAGAAGATAGAGGATCGCCACATAAAATTATTGAGATGATATTGGAGGAGATGTAGAACCTTAAATACTTAGTTTGAACTTTGAATCTTTGTTCGTCTCCTAGTAAATATGCATTTCTAGCAAATGTTGCTTTGAGGTTTGTGTCAGCAACGCTAGTCATTTACAAGCCTTGCACACTGGGGAAGGACCGTTTTCATGGAATTGTAAGACTAATATATATTATATATCTCTTAGGTGTAAGTATGATTTATGATATTTCTGTAAAAAAAAAAGTATTATTATTTATGATGTTTGAAACCTGTTCTCTTCTTCATACCTACGAATTGTGATATATTCTAGCTTCTTGCCTGCTATTGTTGTAATTTGTCAAAAAATGAACTCAAAACATTAGATTTTCTTGTTAGATCTCAATTACCTGATTCAAATCGTTATATTACTAACATCAAACTATACCATATAATCCAAGTATTATAAGAAAAGTGCAGCAATTTTGACACAATCAATCACCTAAATTAAGTCAATTATATGATTCAATGACAAGAAATGCAAATTTTCAAAGCTTTTATATCGAGTAAACCAAATCAAGCTAACAAAATAAGAAAATTAAGCTAAAAATTTGGGGAATTCGAAACTTACAGGTGGAGTGGTGGCAACAACGACTATGGCGACGGCGGCAATGCACGAGTAGTACCCGCAAGCGAGAGGAGCCGAACACGAGCAGGGAGCAACCATTGATGCAACGAGAGGAGGGGGACAAAGAAGGGCAGCGCCGAGATAGCTCCGGCGAAGTGGTAGCGCAGGGGAGAAAAAGAATCACATCGGGGGTTGTACCAGGAGAGAGAAAGGGATGAAACAAGGGTTTGGGTTTTTTTGGGTATTATAATCTAACGGGAAGGAAATTAGAGAAATGGGGGTTTATTTAATACATTTATGCAACGCCATACAATACCCTATTTGCAACAGTTATTTAAAACCGTTGCATAAATATAAGGACCGTTGCACTTGGTACTCTAATGCAACGGTTTAGTATAACCGTTGCACTAAACCGTTGCATTAGCATGCTCCGTTGCAATAAACCGTTGCATTATGGTCAAGCGTTGCATTCGAATGTTGCATTAGGGTTAATCGTTGCATTAGACCATTGCAATAGCTTCAAAATGTAGTAGTGTCACAACACCCTGATCAGTGAGAAGCTTTACTTTCTGATGTAGAGTAGAGGCTACTGCTCTATTTTCATGCAGCCATGGTCTTCCTAATAAGAAGTTAAAACAGGCTTGTATGTCAATGACCATGAATTCCACCTTCCTTGCCACGGGACCACATTCAATGAGGAGGCTGATCAAACCCAATACTTCTCTCTTAGCATTATCATATGCTCTGACCACCTGGTTGGATGGTACCAGATCCTCTTTTGAATACCCAAGCCTTGTTAGCACACGTAGAGGGCAAACATTGATTGCGGAGCCATTGTCGATCAACACCCTAGGTATCTCCCATCCATTACAGCGTATTGTGATGTGTAATGAATTGTTGTGGTTGATATTGTCAGGGAGATTATTGTCTGTGAACATGAGAGTTCGATCTACCCCATGAATGAGCCCCACCATCTGGTCAGGTGTTATAGAAGAGATTACAGAGGCTTCATTAAGATGTTTTAAAACAGCTGCCCTATGAGGCTGGGAATGCATTAACAATTTCCAGATGGAAACATTAGCATTTACTTCTTTCATTCGCTTGATAGCATCATCTTCCTTGTTACTTTCATCTGTCATTGGCTTTTTGCCCTTTTCCTTCCTTCCCAAAGGATTTTCATCCTCCAAATGGGATGGTTTAAAATGGCGACCTGCTTTAGTCAAATGAGATATATCCACGTACTCCCTCATCACTAAGATCATCAAGGCGGATGGGGGCGCTAGGGTATGTATTTGGAGTGGTGGAATGTCCTCCACTGTTTTTCTCCACAATTGTTAAGACCGAAGAGGCATCTTCATCAGCATTAGAGTCCAAAATGAAGAAGGCACCATCATAATCCAAAGTTCCACACATGTCAGAGAATGGATCCTTGTTGAGAATGAAGCCGGGGTCTTTACAAGACATCATTTTGACTTTTTCTTGAGTGGAATAGTCATAGACCAGACACTTGTAACCTACGGCTATCGACATTTCATACATTTGAGGAACCGTCTTGCGGATTAATCGAATCGGATCGCATCCGTCCGAAGCGGCGCAGAGATGGCATTAATGGCGAATGAGGGTTTATGATTAGGAAGGGTTTTTTTTGTGATGCTAGGCTGAGAGTCATTTGGTTTATTGGAGATGGATCCCAGAGAAAGTTTTCCATCATCCACAAGGTTTTGAATTTGATGCTTTATAGCCGTGCAATTTTCAGTATTATGCCCCGAGCTTTGATGGTATTCACAGTTTTGATTTAGGTCATAACCAGGGTAAGGATTTTTAGGAGGTGGACGTGGATTCAAAGGTTGAATGAGATTGGCCTTTTTTAACTTGGAGAGAGCTTGGGAATAAGTCATGTTCAAAGGAGTAAAGTTCCTTTGTGGTCGCAATCGGAATGCGACGATGCACCAATGGCATGGATCGCATTAGTTGTCTTAGGAGCTGCTTGAATCATTGTTTGGGGCTCTTTTTGTTATTTCCAAATTTTGCATTATAAGTAGCACCGCCAATAGGTTCATCTTTCTTGATGTCTCCCCTTTTCACAGCATCCTCAACTAAAGTTCCCGTAGCAATCAGAGCTTTGAAAGTCGGGAAGTACTGGTATGCCATATGCTTCTGATAGGCAGGAAGAAGATTTTTCACAACCATTTGCAGCTGTTCCTCCTCATTAGGCCTACTCATCATTTTGGAAGCCTTGTTTCTCCATCGAGTGATGAATGAAGAAAATGTCTCATTCTGAGAAGTGGTCTCTAGATCCCTTTTAGTAACATCAATTTCTTCATTATATTTGTATTGGTTTGAGAACTCTCGACTATGTCGCCCCAAGTGCATTTCTTTGTATTTTCAAGGTTGAGGAACCAATGTGCCGCAAAGACCATCTAAATATTGTTGAAATAGTTAGGCCATCAAGGATTCTTCCACTCCTCAGGGACTCATTGCCCCTACATACATTTTCAGGAAATTGGTGGGGCTACCGGTCCCATCAAACCTTGTCAGATTAGGCATTTTGAAACCATGGGGTAATCGTGCCTTCGGGAAAAGAGTTAATCCATGAATATCCATCCATCCTCCTCGAACCTTCTATCCCATCAACTTTCTCACCAAGTTTCGCCGAGATCCTCGCCGATTTTCTTGGTTGTCTTCTCTAGGCGTCGGCGATTTGGACGGCCAAGGTATGTTGCGATGACCCCCGATCGCTTGTTCGACGGCTTTTGCTACTTCTTCGGTGAGAGTAGCACGCAGATCTACCAAGCCTTGCTCCAATTGTTCAATTCGCTGTGTGTGGGTGGTTCCTACCATCGTTACTTACTCCAGAATACCACCGCTCTGATACCAAGTTGCTAATTAAGATCAGAGATCCAACAAGGCCAAGCAAGGTAACAAATAAGCAATTCGAGCAACCAAGGGATAATTAATTGTATTTAGCAAGCAACAAAGAAACTCACTATTACAATTCCCTACTCTTCGAGAGGTAAGGTCTCTCCAAAACTCGAGCCTTAGTTCATAATAAATTTTTTGGATGCCTTTACAATTGTAGTTCATACAACTCTCAATCATCTCACTAGTTTCTCTCACTATAACCACCCTCTAACGCACCCGCCGGCTAGACAGAAAATATCGCAGGGGGGAAGAATCTACATCAAGTCTCGCCACTGTGACCTCATGATTGATGACCTCTTTACCCTTGACTTTGGGTCTTCTAGAATAAGTATGAATTATGGGCGGCACTTGTGAGGCCTTAGCAAATTGACCAACATTCATATCCTTAATTTATGTTTTTAATAAATCCAAGAGTAAATAAAAATGACTCGGGTCTGGTAACATATCTTTGAATGTATAATATACTATATCTTCAAAGACGTAATTGATTTTAAAAATTTTGTCAAAAAAGAAAAATATAGATTTCAAAATTACTGATACCTTTTCACAACTATAAATTTATATATTATACTTTTGGAAATTTTTATTGTCAAGATTATTTATATATGTACAACTTTTAAATTAATATTTTATGTTTCTAATACTCATCTAACTTTGATTGGAGTTGATTTATATTCCAGTGTAATCAAGGGCAATTTTTTTCCTTCCAATTTCCTTGATTTGTTCCCATATATTAAACTTGCAGTTACTAGCTCTTCTCTTCCTAGATTTGCATAGTAGTTGTTGCAAATTTGGCTTCTCAGCCTACTTAAAAATTTGTGTAAAACTACCAGCTTGTTTAACCTCATTGACAAGTTCCATTTTCTGCTAGTCCCTTTACATTGCAAGTTCTTTGATCAATGATCATTCAAAGTTCTAGGGTTGAACTTTTGTCTTATAAAAGTTGACGCAGCTGGCGAACTTGGCAGTTTATATGCACAAAAATGCTGTCATGTTGATTTTTCGCAATGCAAGTGTTGATGTTACCTGTGAATATTTATAATATGCAAATTGCAATCGATCTGGAGCACTTTACACTTCTTATGTGAATTAATATTCTATCTGGCCTTTGCAGTTGGCTTTGTGGTGGAGCGACAGGTCGAGAGCATACATGGTCTTCTATTGCCGGTCACAGTTGTGGGAGATTCAAAGAAGATGATCTTAATAAAACTGAGCGTGCAAAGAAGGACTGGTGGCGTTATATTCACTATCATAACCGCTATAAAGCTCACACAGATTCATATAAGCTTGAAGCTAAGCTGAAGGAAACTATACAGCAGAAGATAACAAGTTTGGAAGACAGGGAAACAACATCTAAGGATTTCAGCTGGGTCACAAATGGGCTCTTCAGATTGTTTAGGTCCAGGCGTATTTTGTCATATTCGTACCCGTTTGCTTATGACATGTTTGGTGTTGAGCTGTTTCCTGATGAAATGACAATGGAGGAAAGGGAGATAAAAAAGAATTTGTTTGAAGACTAGCAACAGCAACTGGAGGCCAATGTTGAGAAACTCTCGTTGTGTCTGGAGGAGCCATTTCATACTTTTGAAGATGACAAAGTTATGGAAACAAGAATGCGCATCATAACCATGACGACCATAGTAGACAACCTATGCAGGAAAATGTGGGTACAGCAACAAGTTCTATATTATATTTTACTAGCAAATATGTTTCATTTTTGTTCTGTCATGCTTTTTGTAGTGTGTAAAAGAGCGGTCCTTGTGATTAATATTTTTGTGTTGAAATGTTAGATGGATATTTTTGCTTATGTTATTGTGCACTTTATGCAGGTACGAATGCATTGAGAATGATCTTTTAGAATCCCTCCAGCACACAACCCACAAAATAGCCCCGTATAGGTCGAAGGGTGTGGAGAAAGCATCACAGCTTTCTGATGGGCAGATCCAGAACTACACTTGTGATAGAAGCCTTGTCTATTTCTGTAACCTAGAACAATGATCTAGTGATATTATTATATCATGTTAATGATTAGAGGTGAAAGTACAACTTTTACATGATGTGATTTAGTTTCTGTTATAAATTTTAATATCTAAGACAATTACACAACACAGTAAATTTATTTTATGATATCCACTTTGATTTCTTATCTTGTGTTAACTTATCCCCTTTCTATTTCTTTTTTTCTTTTTTAATATATAGTTTTCATGAGGTAGATTTCGTGCCAATATGATTCTTAATCCTTATTACAGCTTGCAGATGAATTTTTAAGTACATAAGGAATAGATTTCTCATCTATTACAAAAAATTGACGAGTAATTATGAGACAAGTAAAAGGCAATATGGATCTTTTTTGTTAATCTGAACCCACAAGCTCTTATTAAAATGGACCTACTTGATACTGAAATTTGTCTGGGCGATATCTTCGCTGAATTTGAATTCAGTTGACCTGTACTTTTACCTAATTGACCTGTTTGACGGGTCTAGTTATAACATCTTTTGGCTTTCAGTTATTTTAATGAAGAGAATTTCAAGATAGAATAAAGCGAATTGGTCTTTCGAAAGCTACTGATACATACATATATAGGAGTGAGGGGGTCAAATGAGCCATCTACGAGCTTGGTTCTGAATCAAAATGAAATTGGATGCTCTTCCAGAAAACGTGCTAGAGCAGAGTCTTGTAGCTTGGGTCCCAGTCAAGTTGAGAGTGGATGCTCCTCCAGCAAACATGCTAATGCAGATATTGGGGACAGATTTTTTGATTTGAACTTGCCTGCTGATATGATAAACAACAGCTGAATATTCATATCTAACGTCATTGGTTTTTGATATAACCCATAGCCTGGAGTGTGCAACTGCTGATTCTGATGCCTTGGTATATACTCGCAATAACAAATTACGTTTTGGAGTTCAATGTTATTAACCCCTTTTTGGTGCTAGATGAAGTCTACTATGTACAGGGCCTTTGAGCTTAGTATGCAGGAATTATCAAATTATGTAAAGTTTAGCAAGTACTTAATGCAAATATGTCATTAATTTTTAGCCTTTTAAGTGTCTTGTCTTTACATTTTTAATGGATGTGTCATAAGGTATGGCCTAAAACTGGTATAGAGTGAACTATTGAACTGATCGATGCATTCCCAGTTGATGCACACACCTCTCGAGTTTTGCTCAATTTCAAATTGATATGCATTATTCGAATGCATATCAGGGGTATTTTGGTAAATTACAAAATACTTAGATACAATATTATAAACTACTATCTCCATTTCTCAATAAGTGAAACGCTTTCCTTATTTGGAATGGTCATGACAAGTGCAACCAAGCTCAAAATAGTAAAAAAAGTTCAATATTACTACAAATATGCCACCGAAAAGCAAGAGGAGACCACTATTCTGTTTCACCTAGGGATGACAATTCAGTCAAGATCCGACCCTAGTCCGCTCCGATCCGAAGGAAAAAATTTGAGTCGACTCTGACAAAAAAATAATCTAAATCCGACTCCGCGTCGGAGGAGGGTCGGAGTCGGATCCCAAAAAAAAATCCGACATCCGAATCCTATTTTTTATTTATATTAATGTATTATGTATGTATAATCTGACTCTGACTTTAAGACAATTGTATTATTTAAGATTTTTCCATTGAAGAAATGATTGTTAAAAATAATAGTAATGTTTAGATTATTTGTACTATATATGATTTCCATATGATTATTAAAAAAATAGTAATACTTAGATTATTTGTATTATAGAATATTTTTCTATTGAAAAAATGGGGCGAAAAAGAAAATGTCGGATCGGAGTCGGATGTTAGGATTTTAAGTCGGATCGGTCTCGGATTTTCGGAATCGGATGTCGGAGTCGGAGTCAGATTTAAAATCCGACTTCTTGTAGGGTCGGAGTCGGATTATATCCGGTCCAAGTCCGACCCGTTGCCATCCCTAGTTTCACCATTTGAATTTTTTTTTGTGGGTCCCCACTAGGAACCCCTTGGTAAGAAGAAGGACCCTACTGGACCAGCACCTCTCACAGGCCAGCCAGCCCAACTACACAGGTCAACGCTTGAGAGTAGGGGGGATATAAGGGAAACCCTACTCCCAAGCACAAGTAGGTAGTGGGGCTCGAACTTGTAACCTCAAAGTCACAAGGTGAGTTCCCCACCACCTTCGATCCACCAAGCAAGCTTGGTTAAAAATTACCCTACTTTATTGTGGTCCTAACTTTCTCTCTCTACATTCCTTGGTATTCCCCCCACTTTCTCTGTGTTTCACTTATTGAGAAACGGAGGAAGTATAATACAATAAAAAGGAAAAATTGACAGGAATTATCCCAACTTTTACCTATCTGATCAAAATAATTCAAACTTTGGATTATTCAAGAATAATCCCAACTTTTGGAAGGACTTTTTCAAAATAGTCCAAACCATCAATTTTCTTACATATGCTAACCCATTTTAACTCTATAACTAGTTATTAGACCCGGACTATGCCCTGGATAAGGATAACTTACATTTATTAATAATATATTTTGAGATGATGTAGTATAACCTAGCCCCCACCCCAACCACTTGTCCATACCCCGTTTGTCGCCCCGCACCACCGGAAAGGCTCCAAAATATTGATAATTGAGTTGTTTTTTTAAAAAACAAAGAAAAAAACCTACCCCACCAACCAGCCCCACCCACCCCCAACCTCTAAAACCACCCTCCCCCGAAACAACCCCCTCCCCTCCTCCCCCACCCCGAAATCACCCCCTCCTTAGCTGAACAAGTACTATAAAGCCCACCCCGAAATCGTCCATTTTGTTATCATGTAGTATAAAGTTGAACAAGTATGGTGATCATATGCTGACACCATTGAAGCCACAATCAAGCAGCACTACAAGATAGATAAAAACAACAGCAGTAATGAGAGTGCAGATTCAACAAAAAGGAGAAGAGAAGCTGCTGTGAAGGTTTCGAATGGAATCTCTGACGACCTGACGTAGGGGGGTTGTTTCGGAGGTAGGGAAGGGAGGGGGTTGTTTCGGGGGTGGTGCAAGGGAGGGGGTTGTTTGGAGGTAGGGGAAGGCGGGGGGTGGTTTCGGGGTGTGGGGGAGGGTTGGGTGGTGGTTTCGGGGGGAGGGGAGGAAGGGCAAGGGGTTGGAGGTGGAGGTGGGGGCTGGGGCTGGCGGGTGGTGGGGGAGGGGGTTGGGGTGGATGGCGGGGAGTGGAGTGGGGTGGGGGGGGGGGGGAGGTTTTTTTCTTTTTAATTTAGGTTTTAATTTTAAAATTAAAAATATGGACTAATAATGGCTTAACACGTGTCACTTTAACCATCTTAACTAGTTACTAACAGGTCATGACCCATTAAAAGTGGATAGGATGCAAAGATTGGATTATTTTCGAATTACTCAAAGGTGGGATTGTTAAAAGTTGAAGAGAGAAAGGTTGGCTTATTAAAATTAATTTTTCCTATTAAATATCACTTGAACTAGTGATTAAGACTTTATACTACGAAACCCTATACTATGAAAAATTTAATTTTTTATACGGGTTTTTAACCAAGTACCCACGAGTTTTCAAAAAATTCACGTGGTACCCTCCAACTTTTCAAAATACACGGGATACCCTCAAATACTCTTAATGACTAACGGCGTTAACCGTCGTTAGTCATTAACCCTAAATTTCTACTTTAAACCCTAATTAACCACCTAATACTAAACCCTAATCTTAACCCCTACCTCTACCTCTAACCCTAACCCCAAACCAAAACCCTAACCCTAACCTTAACCCATCCTCCCACCACCCACTCCCCCACCCCTCCCCCCTCCCACCACCCCACCACCCACTCCCCCACCCTCCCATCACCCCTGGACCCCTTCCCCCCCTCGCCCTCCCCCAGCTGCCCCCCTCCCCCCCTCCCCGCCCCCTTCCCAACCCCCCGCGGCTCGATTTCCCTCCCCTCCCTCGTCGAAAATCGAAAATCGAAAATCGAGCCTAGAACCCCAGTCGAATTAGCGGGAGAGTTCGACGTAGCAGCGACAAGCTTTCGGCACGACGAGGTAGGGGAGGGAGGCGCAACAAAGAACACGACGAGGCGGGGAGGGAGGTGCAGCAGCAGCATGCACGATGAGGCGAGGGGAAGGAGGCGCGAAGGAAGGAAGGAGGAGCGCTGGGGCCGTGGCAGGGGAGAGGGGGCCGGGGTGGGGTGGGGGGGGGGGGGGCTAGCGGGGGATGGGGGAGAGGGGCTGCTGGGGGTAGGGGGGCTGGGTGGTGGTGGAGGGGGGCTGGGTGGTGGTGGAGGTTAGAGTTAGGGTTAGAAGTTAGAGGTTAGGGTTAGGGTTAGTTAGGTTTTAGGGTTTAGTTAGGTTAATTAGGGTTTAATTAGGGTAATGACTAACGGCGGTTAACGCCGTTAGTCATTAAGGGTATTTGAGTGTACCACGTCAATTATTATGAAACTTAGGGGTACCCTGTGTATTTTGAAAAGTTAGAGGGCACTATGTGAATTTTTTGAAAACTCAGGGGTACTTGGTGAAAAAACCGTTTTTTGTATTGTATGTGGATTACATGGAGTAAAACGCGCTTAGGAAGAGCGCCACGTGGCAACGTTCCTTGGTTAGGAACGCCTTTTAATATATTAGTATAGATATATTGAAAATTAATAGTTTTGATTATTTTGAGAAACACTCCCTAAAGTTGGGATTATTCTATAATAATTGAGTTTCTTCCCTAGATAATGCTAACATAAGAAAAAATTCTCACGTTGCATTATTTTGGAAATATTTCTCTAGGTACCGTCCACGTCATATACTAACGCAAAATGTTAATTTTTTATTTGGTTTAGGTAAAACCGCAAATCCAACTAGCGGTTACCTTTAACCGCTAATACGATTAGTAGTTCATCAAGGTAAACCGCCAGTTTGACTAGCGGATTCTTATGCGAAAACCAAAAAATCCCCAACCCCATTTCATAATAAAGAAACCCCATAGCTCCTGTGTCACGCGAAGTCGAAGTCCAATGCCCTCCCCCTGAGATATCGCACACATTGGAGCTCAGCAACCGACTGAGATTATTGTTATTGACTGGTGTCTTCAGATAATTGTACTTTCTACTACCATTGCATCCTCAAACCTAGAATTGTAAGGTTTTTCTATAAAAAATCAAAAATCGAACAATTATTGATAATTAGAATGGTAAGATCTGAGTTGATAATTAGGATGGTAAGATCTAGGTTGATAATTGTTGTTTCAATTATCACCATCAACAATATGAGCATAAACATTCAGTTATCAAACCCAGAAAACAACACTTATCAATTTTTGTGTGTGTAGTGTACTGTTAGCTTAATTCCCCTCAATATTAACTAATTAGCAAAGAAAACAAAGCCCCTCTCTCTCTCTACAAACTTCCAAACCCTAAACCTAAAACTTCACCTCGCCGCCACTGCCCGAGGCTCGTCGGTGGCTGACATCCATCCCATCGCCGGCGAGCCTAGCCCCGTCAACCCGTCACCGTCGTTGCTTCGTAGCTTAAATCAGTTTAGGTAGTTTTCCCCTCCCCCGTTTTTTTCCAACCCCGTCTTTCATTGCCCCGCCGTTTCTCCCACCGCGTGTTCTTCCTTCTCCCCTGCCGGCATTTCTTCGGCCGAGTCTTCTCTCCCTCCCCGTGTTCTTCCCCTTCCCCTGCCGTTGTTTGGTCTGTTTGTCCCCCACCCCCAATCCCCTGTCTCACCGCCCAGTTCATTGCCCCCGTGTCCCCCACCCCCTCCCTCTGTTTCGCGTCGTCCTCCACCGTGGGTTCGTCGGTCCCCGTCCCCGAGTCCCCGTCGGTTCCCCCAAGTTCGGTTCTCCGCCTCCCCCTCCCCCCGTTCTAGTTGTGTCGAGTATTCCCCTCCCCCATTCCCCTTTGGTATTAGCTTTAGGTTGTCCCCTTCCCCTTCCTCGGTTACGTGTGTCTAGTTTAGTTTCGGAGCTCCCCTTTCCCCTTCCCTGTTAGTGTCGGGCTCCCCTTTTCCCTACCCCCTGTTAGTGTCGGGCTTCCCCTTCCCCTCCCCTCCCCCTGGTTGTTGGGTTTTCCAACTAGTTATGTTTGATGTTAGTATGCTATGTTTTTACTTAAAATGTGTGTTAAATCTCCGAATGATAGGAGTGCGTTGTTTTCGAGTTGCTAAAGATGTTGTCCGTGGTTGGTTGTGGCCATTGACAAGTGTTTGTAAGTTGGGTCGGGCTTGGTGGTTCAAGGTTGTAATAGTAGAATATGTCGTTTTTTGGGAATCTGTGCTGAGGAAAACAATGACTCACGAAGTTTGTGAGTATGGACGAGGCGATGAAAGTTTTTCATGGTTGGGACTTATGTTTTCCGATTTTGCAAACCGGCGGTGTGTTCGAGAGCTCAACTTGTTTGGCTCTCTTTCTAGCTTGGCATTGATCTTAATGGTCCTTGTCTTGACAACTTCAAATCTGAAGGCGACACTCTAGTTGCATCTGGGGGTTTTCAGCACGCCCACTCATCTGTGTTTCTCCTTCATGATGGAGAAACATGACATACTCTCGAGCGAGAGTAATGAGTCACAACGGAACGTGACTCTTCCAAAGATCATGAGCCCAAAATCCCAAGCAATAGCAGATTGTTGGGATTGCTCATGTAGCGACGAGACGCGATGCTCGCCGTTGGTTGTTCGTTGTCCGGATCGTGAACATCATCAGCTTCTTCTACCATTTCCATCAGTCGTCCGAGGTTTGACTCCACCATCACAAGAACTAACCAGCGACGCTCCCCTTCTTAAGCGAGTTTTTATCGGTTTTATTTATTTCTGTTTTAGTTGGAATGTACGAGCTCATAAAGCTCCTTTAGGTTTATTTGTTTGTTTTAGTGTTGGTTGCATTAGCATTAGGCTGTACTTCCTCTTTTAATTAATGCACTATTTCTCGTTGTCAAAAAAAAAAAAAATTTAAACGTAAAATGAGAAAAAGTACTTGTTGACTTCCACACTAACAACACGCTTCTTTTTGCTCTCAAATTGTGACCTCCTGACTGCTATAGTTCGAATGCTGAGAGGGGTTGGTCGTAATTTTTTTTCTTTTTTTTTGAAACTCTGATACATGCCGAGAGAGCTTGAGTTGTTGTCTTGTTGACCGCTAGTTTGAATAGCGGTTAGTAGAATTAGACAGCTAATTTGACAAGCGATTTTGGTATATGATAACCATTAATTCACTTAGCGTTTAGTTTTGAGAAAATTTAAAAATTATCTTTTAGCACCCTGTCCTACATGGACAATGCCTAAGGAAATATTTTTCAACTCGGTGTAGATTGAAAATAATATCTTAACTAGGGAAAAAATTTATAATATCCAAAGTTGGATTATTTTGAGAAGATAGGTCCAAGTTGGGATTATTTATGTTAATTTATTTATAATCCAAAAGCTCCAAAAAAAAATGCAGTACCGGGCTGTTGGGTAGGAAATTTCTAGGGCAAAGTGAGATTTCGAAGGACAGGAATAACAGAAGGACGACGACGACGACAACAACAACAATAACAACAACAATAATTTTTTTTGGCAATGTAAATTTTTTATTGATAACATAAAAAAGAGAATGATACAACCTATCACTACTCCAAATGACAAGCTAAAAGCGAAACTCCCTCCCCCCACCTTCTAGGAAGGGTTTGAGAGAGAGAAACCCCAAAAGCTTTGTCTATAGCAAGCCCCGAACATACACGGGGGAAAAACCCAGCAGGCAACACACACAACCACCTTAAATTACAAGTAGATTTCTAAATTCAGGACATCTACTAGCAACTTTAAACATAATTTGCTTACAATTAGTCAACACATCCAAAGAAGGACTGCCATGAACAATGGAATTCCTATGAATCCATAGATGATAGATAGCTTTAGCAAAAAAAGTGCAGTATAGCTGATTATGAGGATTCTTGCTTCTGCATTTGTTTGTAACATGATGCACTTCATCATCAAAGCTCCTGAAATGACCAAGTGATTCCCACTTCTTCGCCGACGGATTAACCATATTTTATGACTAGTTGGACAGTAAAAAAACAGATGTGATATTGTCTCACTAGCATTGTGACACAGCACACAAACACTCTCATTAATAACTCCCCAAGCTTGAAGTCTAGCTTTCGCAGTCAGCCTACCCTGCAAAGCCGACCATGTGATGAATAAAGCTTTAGGACTGGCTCTATTGTTGCAGATGATCATTTTCCACCTTACTTTAGGATGATCACCCTGCAAATTAAGATACAACTTCTTAATTGAGAACTTAGGAGCATTAAGCATGGCTTGATTTTCAATGAACAAGCAAGAATCTTCCTCATAGACCAGGAGAGCCTATTAGGAATATCCATATTGAAGATACTATGATGCTTGATGTAGTAAACATGAATCCATTTTATCCATAGTCTATCTTGCTTCTTAGAAATAGCCCAAAAGTGCTTAGCCACTGCTGCTTTGTTCTAAATAGCAAGGTTTTTTTATGTTCCATCCCCTACATGCTTTAGGCAGACATAAGGTTTCCCAAGCTATAGGAGCTTTCCTTGAAAAATCACCACACCTAGTCCATAAGAAAATTATGCAAATTCCCTGAATTTCTTTCATAACATTCTTAGGCATAATGAAGATCTGACTCCAGTATAATTGTAAGCCATGAAGAATAGTATTGACAAGCTGTAACCTAACAGCATATGACATATTTTTCTTAGACCAAGTCCTGACCCTTGCCACTGTTTTATCAATCAAAGGCTTACACTCATGAAAGAACAATTTCCTAGTAGTGAGAGGGACACCCAAGTACCTAAAAGGAAATGTACCCAAAGGAATACTCACAATCTGCTGCAACAAGGCTCTTTGATCAGAACTAACCCCATCAATGTAAATATTGCTTTTGTCCAGGTTAGTATCAAGCCCTGAAGCCTCAAAAAACTTGTTAAAAGCTGCAAACATAAGCTGAAGAGAACTCTGATATGCTCCAGCAAAGAGTAACAGATCATCTGCAAACATTCGATGTGTGATGTTCAATCTAGCATACCTAGAATGAAAATGAAAGCCACTTGTGGAGTTCAACTTCCTCAAGCATCTAGAGAGATACTCCATACCCAAGGCAAATAAGAAGGGAGACATGGGATCTCCCTGTCTCAAGCCTTTCCTAGCCTGAAAGGGTTTGCAAGGAATCCCATTGATTAAAATAGCAAAGGATACTGAAGTCACACAAGACATAATCCAGTTCACAAACTTAGTAGGGAATCCCAACTCATTCATAATAGCTTCAAGAAAAGACCATTCAACTGAGTCATAGGCCTTTTTAAATCAATCTTCAGCATACATCTAGGAGACACATTCTTAGTAGTGTAACCCATGATAAGCTTAGTAGCCAGTAGAATATTAACAGAGATATTTATACCTGGCATGAAGCCTGATTGAGCAAGGTCAACAACACTACTAATCATACCATGCATTCTATTAGTCAATATTTTAGCTATAATCTTGTATAAGACAGCAACAAGCTATAGGTCTAAAATCTTTGACTAAAGAAGGATTAGTGATTTTTGGAACCAAGGTAGCCAAAGTGCGGTTAATAGCCAGGATACATAATGCGGTGTCAAAAAATTGAAGAACAGCAGCATATACATCATACTTAATAACTGACCAAGCTTTCTTGAAAAAATGACTATTAAAGCCATCAATACCTGGAGCTTTATCATCATCAATAGTCCATAGAGCAGCATCAATTTCTTGGTAACATTCTGAGATAAATAATCAGCATCAGCAGAGCTGACTTGGTCCCCAGATCTAAGCAACTCAATGTCCAATGCAGGTAAACTTTCAGCAGCAGAGCCCTGGAGTAAGTGATAAAACCTTATAACTTCTTAGTGAATTTCTTCAGTTCTAACAAGCTTATCACCAGCTTCATTATATAGCACATTAATGCTATTAGTCATATATCTTTCCTTCATAGCAAGAAAGAAAAATTGAGTATTAAAGTCCCCTAATTTTAACCACATCATCATGGCCTTTTGTCTAACAGCAGATTCTTCAACCTTCAAGAATTTGTGAAGAGTTTGAGAGCAATCCATCTCAGTCTGAGTGAGAATAGGACAACTAGGGTTAGACAATAACTGACCTTGAACAGCTTGCAAATCAAGCCTAGCCTGGTCAATTCTAGTTTCAATACCAGCAAACTCCCTCTCATGTAACTGCTTCAGCTGATACTTCACATTTTTAAGCCTATGCCAAACAATCTTCATCATATTATCGCCTATGCCATTCATGTGCCATTGCTCCTCCACAATGGAAAGAAAAGAGTCATGAGCAGCCATGTGATTGAAAAATTTAAAAGGTCTTCCTTTCTTCTGAGAGTTTTGAGAAATGACAATGATCAGACAACCCAAGGTTCAAATATTCCACCATAAGATTAGGATACTTAGTGAGCCAATGTGAGTTCACTAAAAATATGTCAATTCTACTGCATATTCTAGCATCTCCAAGCCCCTTATTACTCCATGAATAGAAATGCCCACATGTATTGTACTCACTGAGATCAGTAGTACTAAGCAAGTGCACAAAGTCTTGGGTTTCATAAGTAGACACAGGAGCTCCATTGATCCTATCTTCACCGATTAAAGCGCATTAAAGTCTCCCATCAGACACCAAGGAGTATTAATGCTTCTATCCAAATCACTTAAAACCTCCCTAAGTGATTTCCTATCTTCAACTGTATGTAGCCCATACACCACAGTTAACCACCAATTATCACCAGTGATCTTACAGTCCATAGAGCAATGCATAATCTGAGCAGTCTTATGCAACACTTGAATAGTGACACCAGTAGCATTCCAAAATAGCCAAATCCTACCTTGGTCTGAATACTCATAATTACACCACTTCCACTATCTACCAAATTTCTTCCTAATTCTCTCTTTATTGTGAGGCTTAACCCTAGTTTTAAGTAAAGCCATAATAGAAATGCTTCTTTTCCCCATAAAATTCTTAATATCACTAATTTTAGCGAGAACAACAATAATAATTACCCCATAATAATATTATTAATAATAATTACTATAATAATAATATGGAAAAATTCACATCAATAATCTCAACTCTGGTCGTTATTCCTATATTAATCCTAACTATGACTTATTATCATATAATCCAAACTATTGAGTTACCTTCCTAAAATGAGCCCAGGTGACCTACAACCTGTTAAACTGGCTAAATTTTTATTATTCTGGAATTTTCTTTTTTATTTGTTTCTTTCTTCCTTTCTCTTCAATTAACTACCATCTCCACCAGTGAAATACCAGTACCTGTACCCCCCCTGAAATCGACCTCATGTCATCCACCCCTAAAATCACCACAACCAACCTGTAAACCATCCCACCCCTCGAAAACCACCTCAATCACTAGTCATATCCCTATGTACCCCTTGAAAACCACCAGATCTACCCGAAAACCACCCCCACTCACCCTCAGAACTATTTCCTTCCATACCTAGCCAAGCCACTACCTCCAACACCATATCTAAGCCCAACCACCCCTAAAACCATCCCCACACCCTTGAAATCATTTGCCATGAACAACAACCACCATGGCACCACAACTACCAATTTGCACATCACAACCACTACACCTCTAAGCTACCTTTTAGCCCCACTAGCACCACCTCACAAAATCGGGATAATATCTCAACCACCAACCGAAAAAAAAAGATAAGATAAGATATGAGAGAGAATCAGAGAAGTAGGAGATAAAAACGTAAAAACTTCCATTAATGTGTTGTATTTGCCTTTAAATGGTTAAATTTGACCATTAAAGCTCTAAATTTGGAGCCTAGGTGGTCGAATCCGACTGTCAACAAGCAATGGTGTAGTTAGAACGATGGTGGCAAGTGAAAGACGGTGCGACATTAAATAAGGACCGCAGTGGCAAGATAATAACGCATGTGGTGTGAGAAATGTTGCGGCGTCGAAGGTGGTGTTGGTTGTTGAGGTGTTGTGGTGGTTTTGCACGGGAGAGTCGGGAAAAAGGGAGGAGAGAGAGAAAGAGTTTTGTGATTAAAACCAATTCTTTAAAAAAATTTAAGAAAATGATGTGTGAGCCAATAAATACAAGACACGTGGCCTAAGTTACTTGTTCAACCGGTTCCTTCAGGTTACGGGTCATTAGGAGAAGATGCCCCTTATAGTTAGGATTATACTAGAATAACTCATAATTGGGATTAATATGGGAAGACTGACCATAGTTCAGATTATTCATGTGAACTTTTCCTAATAATAATAATAACAATAATAATAATAATAGTAATAATAATAATAATAATAATAATAATAATAATAATAATAATAATAGTAATAATTACTATAATAATAATAATAATAATAATAATAATAATAAATAATAATAATAATAATAGTAATAATTACTATAATAATAAATACTATAACAATAATACTCCATCCTTTTTTTTATTGAGCCTATTTGGAATCGAGGAATAAACTATTGCAACTTAAAAAATGGGTAATATTCCGCTATCTTAAATAATATTAAATTATTCAAAATAATTTTTCTATAGGTTTTTACAGTTCATTTGAAAGGGTTTTCCTATTTTAGAGATTAGGAGTTAATTACTTTAGAGTTTCCTAGTTAGAGTTGGTTTAGGAATTTATGCACTATATATATATATATATATATATATATATATATATATATATATATATATATATATATATATATATATATATATATATATATATATCGGCCTGCTTTATAAAGAAAAAAACAATTCCCTAGTGAATTAAAGCTTTTGTAGAGAACCCAACTTCGCAGTGAATGCAAACAAAATTTCTAGCTGTTATTAAACCTTGGTTAGGATTTTCATAACTTCATATCCATTCATTAGTCACTCGTCCACTTAGTATCCATAAATTTGTACCTTAATCTTCACAAAACCGTGCTTAAATCTGATTAAAATGAGTAATGCCTTTAAGAATTCATGCAACATTCATCAAGAATCACGTTCTTGTTAAAAAGACCTTAAAGTTTTCACCTAGGATTCAATCTTATATCCAATAAAGCGAATTTGAGCCCTTCATCCATATCACCAATTCTAAGAAGTACAGAGAATCATTTGCTGTCTCAGATACAAAATCGGGCCATCGTTAATAATCAAAGTACTATAATAAGGATGTAAGTCTGTCAAGTTGTGGTATCCGATTTTTTACTGTCTTAATTAACGGTCTGAATCCCACGAAAGTCTCTCTTTGGACTTTGAGTTTTAGAAAACTTGGAAGTCGCCACCCTATTAATATCTGAATAGGGACAGATTTATTTAATAAATCGTTTTAAAATCAATTTCAAGAAAAATCATTTAAAACGATGATGACTTCATATGGATAAGGCTTTTTTGAAAATTGGTCTTTCATACCATGAGATAGGGTTCGGGGTTTAGGTTAAGAGGTGCGAACGTCTGAAACTCGTCTCCTCTTCCGTTCTAAAGAACAGGCTCTTACTAAATGCGTTATTTTCCATTTTAAAGTAATCATGGCTATTAAAAAGAAAGAAAATCATATAATTTGCACATATACACATTAACCATTTTCATTTAGGATCAATATATTATTTGTACATGGTAGGTTTGAGCACTGAAGTTGCACTACGTACCAATCATTGCGGGATTGGAATCCACTCATGGATCAAAACCGTCGTAGTTCGAGCATATGTCTCACCCTAAATGGCCAATTCCACTGGGGAAAGAAGAGGAGGGAATAGATTATGAATAACTCACCTTCCGAATTAAACAAATCTATCTGAAATGAGGTAATCACTCCAATGAGTGATTGAAATGGGATTGTGATAATCACTTTAAATTTTTTTTTTTTGAGGGGAAACATCAAGGCTAGCATTACTCATGGGACAAATTGTCCATCAAAATGTAAGGAGCCACTTCCGAAGGAGAGTGGTTCTCCCAAACCTGTTCAACCCCAAAAGGGATTAGCCTAACTAAATGATGAGCCACATAATTTCCGTCTCTCTTAACATGAGACCAAACTAAGGAAGAAAAACTAGAACAAGAAGCTAAAATATTAGACAAAATATTATCTAAATCCGAGAGGTAGATAGCATTTTTCGAAAGCCTGTTGATGACCGTCTGACAATCAGACTCAATGATGACATTATGCAGCCCATACTTCTTACTCAAACGAACCCCCATTTCGAGAGCCTTCGCCTCAGCGATTTCGGGAGCCCAGGTAGCTCGGACTCTTCGTGTTGCTGCAAGCAGCACTCCACCCGACGAGTCACGCATAATAGCGCCCAAACCAACCCAGCCCTCTTCCGCAAGCGAAGCATCCATATTTACCTTCCACATGCCTGCTGGCGGGGGTCTCCAGTACATCGTAGCTGCTGCACTGGTCTGAGCATGACAAGTGTAGATGGCCTTGGAGTACTTCCCTTGCTCGTCCACATGGCGCTCAATGCGGTTCAAAAGGACAGCCATGGGGGTGGTTTTGTTGTTGAACACTTTGTTGTTACGTTCTCCCCAAATACACCACATCAAGAAAGCACTCTTAACTCTCAACTTCATATCATGACTCCTCCACATCTCCATATTATGACACATAGAAACATCAGCATTCCACACTCCTAGTGCAGCACATCCACTCTCACGCCACAACTCCTCAAAACGCGGGCACGTAAAGATAGTGATTAGATAAGAAAGGAAATAAATAATCACCCTAATTAGTGATTAAAATGGAAAGATAATCACCTTGATTAGTGATTAATAATGAAGGTTAGGAAATAATCACCCTAATTGATGATGATTAAGGTTTAAGATAATCACTCTAATTAGTGATTAAATGAGAATAATAATCGTCCTAATTAACGATCATTAAGGTTTGAGATAATCACTCTAATTAGTTATTAAATGAGAAGAATAATCGTCCTAATTAACGACTATTAGGGTTTAAGATAATCACTCTAATTAGTGATTAATTGAGAAGAATAGTCGTCCTAATTAACGATTATTAGGGTTTAAGATAATCACTCTAATTAGTGATTAAATAAGAAGAATAATCATCCTAATTAACGATTATTAGGGTTTAAGATAATCACTCTAATTAGTGATTAAATAATGATTGGAGATAATCACCCTAATTAGTGATTAAAAGAAGTTTGAGTTAACCGCTCTAATTAGCGATTAATCGAGGATTGAAATAAACACCTTAATAGTGATCATGTTTATGATTTTCGAGAGGTCTTAGAAGGTTTGCTTCCTAATTGAAGGCTTTTGAGAAATAATCTTTATTGAAGATTATAAAGTCATTTGGAGAGAAATGATCAATTTGAGATCGAACTTGGAGATTTGTGTTTGGCTAATTGGAATTTTGCCATTTAAAGCGAGACACGTGAAACGGCCTCAAATCAATTTGGAGATCATAATTACCAATCTAATTATGTCAAATTATATGATTAATCCATTTGAATATGGAGAACACATTTTTAAAATGTAAGATGGATCATCATACAATTTAACTTAATTAGATTTGTAATTTTTCCTCTTAATTGAGATTGAGTCATTTGATTCATGTACTATGACATATTGGGCCCAACATGCAACATTTGTAACATTAGTTGCTTATTTTATTAAAAAGAGTTGTGGAATTATTTATGAAAATTATGCATAAACATCTCCATGTTTTTTTTATTAATTGAATGATGCAACAATTATTTACAAAGAAACTATTATTACTACAATATGTACAAAATCTATGATCTATACAAATCTTCAATCTTGGTCTTCACCATGATGCTCCTTGATCTTCACCTCCATGAATGGGCTTTGGAATTCATATTTATTTGTGAATTTGTGAACTTGTGAATGTCAAAGATTAATTAACTTCTTTGATTTTGATTTTTTATGATAATTTTTATTGATTTTTATTTACATGATTAAATGAGTCATTTTAAGAGAAACTTAAAATTTCATGATTTTTTTATTCACATTTTCGTATGAAGAAAACATTTTTTTTAAAGTTGAGTTAATTATTTTATTTCATTTTCCAAATTGCCTTTTTATTCTTATATTGAATTAAAAAAATCATAACTTTCTGTACAAAGTGTTAAACTGAGCATATGATATATCTATGGGTAGATCAGTGAGTTTTTTATGTTGTGTCAAAATTTGACAAGTTTTTAGTGACACCTTGAATTATGGTGAATTTTATGTCAACACTGGTCAAAACAAAACCTTTATTGAAGTTGTTCTTTGAGATCCAACTTATTGAACTTATTTTGAAGTGAAATTTGGCATGAACATTCTAGACATTTTGAAAGACTAGACTGAAAATTTTCACTTTAATTGGACACTTTTAAGACCTTTTTTATTTATTTCCTTAACTGAAAGGAAAATTAATTTTCTGGAATTTAGTGATTTACTTGATGTTTTTGGTTTTATCTAAATGATTTTATTTTAAACTTTATTGACAGAACAATCCTAGGTGGTACTGGACAAAATCAGTTTTGCACAACAAAGTTGTATGATTTTTAATTATTTACACAAAATTCATTTTTTAGAAATTCCAAAGCCCAGTTTCTGGAAACATCTTGCACCTCATAGGAAAAATATGAAATCCTACAAACTATTCTGATAACATAGACGAAAAATAGAATGAAATACCAAATTAAAACTGATTATAATTACAGCATCACATTTTCTTTTTTTATGGATATGTTTTTACACAATTTTTCTTAAATTTTTTTATGAAATCATTTTTGGTGATGAATAACAACTTGATTAAGGAAAATCACATAATCACATTGTTTCCTAAGAGCCACCCCATTAGAGGTGACTATTCTAGGTGGGGTGATTTTAAGGTTGGGAACCTATCAGGACTTCCACATACCCAAATCACTCCAAAGATTAAAAAATGATAAGAAGAAAACAAGGAAGAAGTTAGTAGATGATTAAGAAGATATAATCAAAATAACAAGAACTTCAACTTTACCTTGCTAGCTCAATGATGCACTTCCTTTTTGCAAATTTTTCTACCTTTTTTGTGATTTTCTTAATTTCTAAGTGAGTTTCTACATCTTCTTAATTGCTAACTTAAACTCTTTTTGTGTTTTTTTTGTTCTTTTGATGAACTTCTTTTACTTACTACTTATCTTACTAACTTTTCTTTCTTTTCTTAAGTGTGATTTCTTTAGAGGAAAGGAGTAGAGAAGATGAGAGAATTAGTTAAGTTAAGTTGAACTCTTTTCAACTTCTTACTTACTAATTAAGACTCTTGCTTAGATGGAAAGATTAAGAAGGAGAAAAGTAGTAGAGAAGATAAGAGTGAAGTTGAATTGTGTTTTTTTCAACTTGGTTTTGAAGTGAAAAGGGGAGGGTATTTATAGAGAAATGAGGAATGTGAACTAGGGTTTCAAAGAGGGAGAAAATCAGATTTTTCATCCAAAAAATCTGATTTTCTTCATCCTTAATTACCTTAATGACATCACTCTAATGACCTTACCCTAATGACGTCATCAAATCTCTTTGGAAACACAAATATTCTTATTCTTTTTAGATTTACTCATTAATGAGGCAAGATCAGATTTTCAGAAAATATTCTTCCTAAAACATCCTAATATGTAAAAAAAATTGCATTGAAAATCGTGCAAACGAAACTGACCAGGATGCTGCGCCTAGCGCACCGTCCTGCGCTAGACACAGCACCGTGCGCTAGGCACACATGCCTGCGTCTAGCGCAGGAGCCTGTTGTGCGCTGGGCGCATGATCATGCGTCTGGCGCATGGTCATGTGCCTGGCGCACAATTCGAATCTTCCGAAAAAAATTCGGATCCTTGGCTCTTACAGTTTGGATTTGATTCTTATTCTTATTCTTTCTCATGATTTTTATTCTCTAACTAATGGATAAAGGATGTGTTTAGTGGAGATAGAATATATTCTTATTCTTTATCCAACGAACAATGACTTGACCATCACGAAAACTGATTAATGCCGGTTTTGGGATACGACTAAGATCCCGACGCCTAATCGCGACTCGTTTTTCATTTTTCCGAAAGACTAACTTAAGACAATTAACGAAAACTCGTCAAATTAATAAAGATGAGCATGATTATACTACGAATCATTTTATTAAAACGGTGGTGGTAGCTATTGACTACGACTCACGAAAATTATACTTCTAAGCCGAAATTGTATGACTAATACGTAAAAAATAGAAAATCGTGCGACGAAATGAAATTAAACTACTAACTAGAAAATATCTACTAAATAACTAAAACTAAGAAAGAGATAACCAAAGATGACAAACTAGGGATCGGGAGATATATTCTGGCATTGGAAAATTTATTGATCATCGAATTAATAAATCATGAATGGAAATTAGACAAGTTATGCATATACCTTAACGTCAACCCATAACACTAACAAGTATTCTAAACTTCCCTTAGTTTGCAAAACCAAATAAGCTCTTGGAATATTGTCTAACTAACTAATAATCTAGAACAAGCTCTCTAGACTCGATTAATTAACAGCATGAATGACTAGGAAGAAGTTAACTTAAGCCATAATTACACAACCTCGAATTATGCAACTTAAAGAATTAAATAACCATACGTATTACGACAAGTTTTAGTCGTCAATTAAACACCTAATTGCTACTAGCGGATTTAAGTAGGACAATTACGTACCACAAGCCAAAATCCTAGCAAGTGAACTAACAAATTACACTAAAGATGGCCAGTCTAAAATATAATCTGACAAATTAACACAACAAAAATATGTTATCAATCCAATCAAACCATAAACATAATTATCCAACAAGAAAGATCATAGTTGTTTCATTCTCACAATTCAATAATTCAATACTAAATATATCTTCCTACCCTAAAAAGATTTAGCCTAACATACTAAGAACAAAACTAATACTAATGATCAATGAATCCATATATAATCAAATCAGTAGAGAAAATTAATGAGTTAAATTTAAAAGAAACTTTAAACAACTGCTAGTAATTCATGTTCCAAAATAAATTAAACTAGAAACAAAAAGTAAGTAAACTAATCGCTGAAATACCACAAACTCTAGACGAGGATACCATGAACATTAGCTTCTTCTTCAATTTGCTACTATATTATGCTCTTTATTCTTCCTCTGTTTTCTGTAATCCGTAATTCACTGTAATTGCATAACACCAGTATCCTATTCTCCTCTTCCCCAAAAGCTGCTGCCATATTCTCCTATATCTATATGTCCTTCTATTTCTCCAACGCAGCTCCTAATTCTTTTTCATGTCAAACCCCTAATTTTCCTAATGTAAGACTTTCCTAATCTTATCGAAGTTGCTATAAAATCGGAGACTTCCCAAAAGCCTCGGACTCCTCTGCTTTCTCTTTATCTTCTCTTTTAATTTTGTTGCTCTTGTTTTAGCCACATATTTTTAATTCTTCCCTCCACAAATTAGCTGGTCATTTTTTTTCTTCATCAGATAACCAACCTATGTGGCTTCTTTTAATCTCTCACAAAACAAGCCCAAATAGTAGAGAGAAAATAGGCTTCATATTCGACTTGCAATTTGTCCCTCAAATCATCTTCCTGCAGACAAATAAATAAAATAGTAGTAACTCATGTCTAGGAAGAAAAATAACTTAAAACTCCCAGTAAAATATAAAACTCAATATTAAATCAAGGGTTTAAGATAATAAAAATACACACTTTTACGACCCTATCAAACTCCCCAAGCTAATATCTTGCTTGTCCTCAAGCAAAGACATGAAAACCAAGGAAAGTTTAACTCTTGAAAAGAAACAAAGATGTCGATTTGGCCATACACACCACAACACCCAACAATAGCATCAAACTAGCATATATGCGATCAATGAACTCTTAAGGCCCTTTACAAATTCTATGTATCAATCATAAGTTACGTCTGCTAAATAGTAGTGAAACAACCTCAAATATCATTAGGGTTTTAACCATGGATGTAATAGGGCTGGAGTAGAGAAAGGTGTGGAAAATATTTAGGAAAGTGGTGGTAAAACTCTAAGACTAGTAGAGCGAAGCGGCACCACAAACATAATACAAAAACACTCCAACTTTACTAACTTCATAAATCATTTCACTAAGTTTCACGACTCTAAATGTTCTATCTTTGTCAAGTTGCCCTTGTAATGAGATTTCGACTAGTGACTCCTGATCCAATTGGCCCAAGGCACTAGGCATGAAAATATCCCAACGAGTCTACTCACTCGAGCTACCTAAACAAAAGATAGAAACACCACTTGTACATATTTGGGCTCAAATTTCTTTTTTCTTTCTTTCTTTTTCATGCAAGAACTTTTTCATGTTTTGTTTTCAAAGTTTTCAACTTTTTTCTTTTTCATGCCCTTTTTTTTGCCCAAGCATTGGTACGCAGAGCCTTTAAAATATAAAACTTTCAACTTTTTTATTTTTAAAAACATAAACACCACAATCATGACAACATTCCACTTTACAATTGCAAATGCTCTACCGATCTTAGAGAAAGGTAAAACACTTGATTTTCTGGTAAAGGTTTATTTTGTGAGTTTATTATGAAAAATAAGCTAATGAAGCTCAAAGTTGGCTCACTAGAGGAAAATGTCATTGGTAGGCTTTTTGGCTCAATGTTGTGGTACAACCTAAATGCCTAAATCATATCTTCTTTGGCACTTCAATACACAAATAGCTTTAGCAAAACGATTGAAAATTCACAGAGTTTGGACTTTTAGAAGTTCATACGAAGACATATACACAAGTCCAAACACCAAAGTCAAATACAATGGAGCTAAATTTTGCAAAATTTCGGCAGCATCTCCCCTAAAACAGGACACAAACCAAACAACTAATAGTTGTTTTCAACCAAAAAAAACTAAACCATATAATTATTCCATCATATTTTAGCACATATAACCCACAAACCATTTCAAAATAACCACACACTCTCCATAAATTCAAACATAATTTCTTCCCCCAAGCTCAGACCACACATTGTCCTCAATGTGGGAAAAAAGAAGAAAAAAAGTATGGAAAAGAATGGAAAAGGATTAGAGATCACCAGGTTGAATGTTGTGGATGGGCATCTAACCAAAGTATGCAGCTGAATGGTCTGCAAGCGGCTGCAAGTGCTATTAAGCTGGTAATGTCGACACTCCCCCAAGCTTATACATTGAGCAATGTGCAGTGTATTGATGGTGCAACAAGTGGTGGGAGTATAAAAATGTTCATGTGGGACACCAGACTTCTCAGCAAAAATAAGTGAAGGAAGGATGAATGGTTGCCTTGAGTATGTAGTACTTGCGTCGTTTACAAGCAATCACTAAAATATCTCGTGCGCAAAATGGTGGACCTTGATAATGTCCCTCTAATAGGACAAAGAAACCAATGTCAGTAGCACTCAACACAAAACTGAGATGTGTGTGCGGGGGGAGGGGACTAACTCCAAAGAACCAAGAAAACTAAACAATACTAAAAAAGAGTAAAATAAAATAGAATGAAAGACAAATGTCAATAAGCCTAAAAGAGAAAAGAATATATTTTTGGTTGTTTTCTTTTTTTAAAGGAAAAAATAAAAAAAAGGGACTAAGATATGGAAGAAAAAGAAAAAATAAAGAAGAAAATAATAAGAGAGTTGTGAAACTTGGGTTGCCTCCCAAGATCGCTTCATTTAACGTCGTGAGCTCGACGTCTATCATTCTCACTACGCATCGTAATGTGGAGCCTCTAGCTCCACTACTTCAATGTTTTAAACCTGATGCCCCTCATAATATGGTTTAAGTCGATGTCCGTTCACCTTTATCAAACTCCTTTCCTGTGTCTTTACTTTGAATTTCCACTGCACCATGAGAAAATACCTTAGTGACAACAAAAAGTCCAACCCAACGAGAACGGAGTTTGCCAGGGATCAACTTAATTCTCGAATGGTAGAGGAGAACCTTCTCTCCAACAGTAAATGTTTTCCTTGTGATTCGCTCGTCATGGAATGCCTCAGTAAATACCTTCTCTCGAAAGCATCATGCCTAATCTCCTCTAACTCTTGTAATTGAAGTTTCCGATGTCACCCACTGCCTCCATGCTCATATTACACTACTTCACAGCCCAAAATGCCTTGTGTTCCAATTTCACGGGCAGGTGGCAAGGTTTACCAAACACTAGTCTGTAGGGAGCAGTGTTACCTAATTCCCTAATTCCCCCGCGAATTGCGAATTGAGAAAAACGAATTATGGTCGGTTTTGGTTCATTTTTTGCCCATTTGGACGAATTGGCGAATTCAAAAGGCGAATTAGATAGCGAATTAGGTAACACTGGTAGGGAGACATTCCAATGGGTGTCTTATAAGCGGTTCAGTACGCCTACAAAGCATCATCAAGGCGAAGGCTCCAGTCATTCCGGTTTGGATTAACTGTCTTTTCAAGAATCGATATGATTTCTCGGTTTGAAACTTCTGCCTTCCCATGTTATGTCGTGGAAACTCGATGGAACACATGATACTTTCTCAACAAAGCTTCGATTTTCTTATTGCAGAGGTGGGTACCCCTGCCATTGATTGTAGCTCTCGGAAACCCAAATCTAGCAAAGATATTAGATTTCAAAAAATTTGCAACCACTTTAGAATCATCAGTACGAGTGGCCTTCGCTTCCACCCATTTCGCAACATAATCGACAACTAGCAATATATAATGAAATCCAAAAGAGGAGGGAAAAGGTCCCATAAATCTATACCCCAAACATCGAAAATCACGCATATTAAAATTGGAGTTTGGGGCATTTCATTTCTAAGACCTAGTGTACCTATCCTTTGACAATTATCACAAACTTTGCAGATTTCATATGCATACTTAAACAAAGATGGCTAGTAGAAGCCGCTTTCTAGAACCTTGCGAGCTGTCTGCTTGGGTCCAAAATGCTCGCCACAAGCATAAGAGTGACATGATTAAGGTTAGTATAGAAAGAAATTCAGTTTTCGGTACGCACCGACCTTCTAATTACTTGATCAGGACAATGTTTCCAATAGGTACAGGTCATCCCAAATGTAGTGTTTTGCTTCACTGCGCATTCGATCCCTCTGTGCTCTGGTGTAGCTAGCTGGGAACTTCCCCGATGCGAGGAAATTCACCAAATCTCGCATACTACGGGATCCCCAAACTCAAGGTCCGAAGTTGCTCATCCGGAAACTCCTTACTAATAGGTGTGTTGTTGCCATCTCCCTAACTAATCTGTTCATATGATCTGCCACTCCATTATAGAACCTTTTTTGTCTCTAATTTAAATGTTGAACTCTTGAAGTAGTAAAATCCAACGAATGAGTTGTGGCTTGGCCTCCTTTTTAAACAATACGTACTTTAACGTTGTATGGTCAGTATACACAATAATGTTAGTACCTAAAAGATAGGACCTGAATTTATCTAAAGCAAAAACTACATCAAGAAGTTCTTTCTCAGTTGTAGTGCAATTAGCTTGAGCCTCATTCAAAGTCCTTGAAGCGTAATAAATGGCATGAAGAATCTTTCCAACTCTATATCCTAATACTGCTCCCACAGCATGGTTGGAAGCATCACACATCAATTCAAATGGGAGCTCCCAGTTTGGAGGCTGCAAAATAGGTGTAGTGACCAACTTATTCTTTAACTGGTCAAATGCTTTCTTACACTCCTCATCAAAAGTGAACTCCACTTCTTATTGTAATAGTCTACACAAAGGTTCTGCAATCTTTGAAAAGCCTTTAATAAACCTACGATAAAACCCTGCATGGCCAAGAAAAGAACGAACTTCTCGCACAGAGGCGAGGTAAGGTAATGATGCAATACGATCTATTTTAGCTTTATCGACTTTTATTCTGTTAGTAGAAATAATATGACCTAAAACTATACCTTGTTGAACCATAAAATGACATTTTTCATAATTGAGCACAAGGTTAGTTTCTAAACAACGTTTGAGATTTAAAGTGAGATGATCGAAGCAATTATCAAAAGAATCACCATGGACAGTGAAATCAACCATGAAGACTTCAATGAATTTCTCAAGATAATCTGAAAAGATGATTACCATACATCTCTGAAAAGTAGCGGGAGCGTTGCATAGCCCAAAAGGCATGTGCCTGTAGGCAAAAGTACCATAAGGGCACGTGAAGGTTATTTTCTCATGATCTTCCGGAGTTATGGCATCCTGCACATAACCAGAGCAATTGTCAAGAAAATAGTAATAAGGATGACCAGCAAGACGTTCAACCATTTGATCAATAAAAGGTAAAGGAAAATGATATTTTCGAGTCATGGAGTTTAATTTCCTATAATCTACTGACCCTCCACCCATTTTGCACTCGAGTAGGAACCATGTCTCCCTTGTCATTTTCTACCGCGGTCACCCCCGACTTTTTCAGAACCACTTGTAAAAGGCTAACCCAAGGACTATCAGAGATAGGGTATATCACCCCTACATTAAGAAGCTTCAATAATTCTTTCTTTACAACCTCCATCATAGGTGGATTAAACCGCCTTTGCACTTGTCTTGCTAGTTTAACTCCCTATTCTAAGAATATTCTATGCGTGCACATGGAGGGGCTAATCCCTTTTATATCTGCAACCGTCTACCCCAAAGCTGTCTTATGTGCCTCAAGAACCTGAATAAGCTTTTGCTCTTGAATTGGAGTAAGATTACTCATAATTATAACTGGAAGGGTGCGTTTTCTCCTAGATTTGCGTATTTCAGATGATCTGGCAGTGGCTTTTAACTCTACTTCTGGAGGCTGCACAACAGAAGGCGACAACATGTGAGTATTAGGAGGTAGATTAATGAACTGAGTCGAAACCTTCCTTGCTTAGTGGGCAGTGATTCCAAGGCAAAGAAGCTTCCTCTTCCTCATTTTCGATCTCAAAAACTTCCTGCAAATTTGCATAACTTTCTTTCTCCATTGGGGTAATTAAAAAAATTCCAAAGCATCATTACCACAAAGAAAGTACACTTGCTCAGTTAATGAATCGATGATATCTATGCTAGCAAGATTCACAATCAGATGGATATCTCACAGCATCAAATATATTCAAACGAATAACCTCTTCGTCAAATTCCATGGTCAATACGCCACTGTGAACATCAATCTTAGTGTGAGCAGTTTTGAGGAAAGGTCTTCCTAATAACATAGGAGAAGAATTAGGAGCTTCATTATCATGCATATCTAGCAAATAAAAATCAACAGGGAATACAAGCTCATTGACCTATATTAAACATCCTCAATCACCCCTTGGGGGTATGCATTAAAACAATTCACAAGTTGAATTATAACACGAGCTTCTTTTAAAGGACCAAAATTCAGAGCATTGAAAATAGATAAAGGTATCACATTAATTGAGGCTCCTAAATCTAGCATGCATCTCTCGTACTTCGCGTTAGCTATTCTACATGGTATTGTGAAAATACCGGGATCTCTACACTTTGGAGGAACTTTTCTCTGCAAAACAGCGGAAACATTTTCATTGACATTTATTTGCTCATTGCCTTTCAGTTTCTTCTTATTAGTGCACAAGTCCTTGAAAAATTTTGCGTATCGCGACACTTGTGTTATTGCTTCTAGTAGAGGTAGTGGCGGATCCAGGATCTAACCCACGTGGGTTCGGAGTCGTTCGAAAAAATCTCACCCAAATTGATTAAATTTTAATACATCAACAAATAATTGTATAGCACTTGCTTAAGCATTCAAAAATACAGATCTACAAAAGTACAATTAAAATCCTCAGATTTTTTGAAAAAAATTTAGGAAAAATTCACATCAATAATCCCAATTATGGGCACTCTTCCAATATTAATCCCAACTAAGTATTATTCCAGTATAATCCAAACTATGGGGTGCACCTTCCCAAAGCGATCCCGGTGACCGGTGACTTACTAAACCGGTAATTTTTGTAATTTTTCTTAATTTATTTAATTAAGTTAATAATCCACCACTCACCACCTGACCACCGTTGACCACTACCACACACCACCTTACCCACCTTCGCACACCACCACACCCACCGTTAACCACCATCTCACGAGCACAACCACCACCACTTACACAACTAACACGGAGAGAGAGATATGGTGGTCGCTAGCAGTGTGGAGGGAAAGAGAGTGAATGAGATGTGAAGAAATTAAAAGAAAAAATAAAAATAAAAAATCTACGAATTAGATTGCGCCACATAAGCAAATTAACCTGTTAAACAGGTTATAACAGGTAATGGATCAATTTGGGAAGAAAACTGATATAGTTAGGATTATACTGGAATAATCCTTAGTTGGGATTAATATTGGAAGAGTGTTCATAGTTGGGATTATTGATGTGAATTTTTCCAAAAATTTATGTCCATGTAGATATAACTATTTACAAACTCAAAATGTTATGACAAAAACATCAAAAGTTATACAGAGAATTACAGTCTAACATTAATTGGGGTTCTAAAATTAACTAGTAAAGGGAAATTCGATAGGAATAATTCCAACTTTGGATTATATAAATATATTTTCGAGTTTTGAGATGATTCAAAATAATCTAAACTCTTATTTTCTTACGGTCACTAATACATTTTGCGTATATTATATATAGGAAAATGAAGGGTCCAAATTGTTTCAATAAGAAAGCACCCAAAATTGAAAGTTTTTCAAGATGGTCTAAAGTTGAGATTGTTTTCAGAAGATGGATGACTGAGTCGAGTTCTTTTAGGTAAATATTTTCCAGAAAGAAAAGAAACAAAATGCTACATAAAATTTAATACTAAAAGAAAGCAAAAACAAAATTTAAAAGTGGAATAATATCAGAATAAAAAGAGAAAATAAAAGGTAGAGCCGTATAGAAATAAATCAAAATAAAAAATGTAAAGAATCATATCTTAAGATCTTGGACGATATTGTCATCAAAATACAAAAACAAAACCAAGAACACGAAAATAAAACTAGAAAAGGGAAAACAAAACAAAGGAAAAGGAAGGAAAAAGCTAGAAAAACAAAACCAAGAGAACGAAAAGGAAAACAAAACTAGAAAAGGGAAAAAGGAAAAACAAAGAAAAAGGGAAGGAAGCAAAAAGCTCTTCGTACCGCGTCGCTCTATCCAACAAGGGCCTAGAGAAGCCCAACAAACCACTGAACCAAACACTTCATACTGTAAAAACACGGTGCGGGATTCTTTTTTGTCCAGATTTTCGTGGGTTCAGTTGAACCCACGCTGGATCCGCCCATGAGTAGAGGTATGTTCACCTTTACCTTGCGAAAGGCATCCAACATCTCCTTCTCATGATCAGCTTCTTGTTCTTTGATAATAACCTGCTACGAAAAGGTACAAGTGTAAAAACATTGTCAGTTTTAACAGAAGCATCAGAATTGGTCTTGTTTTGGTGCTTCTCATCCTTTTCTGTTACAATTGTGTCATGTTCTTCAGGAATTATCACCAGCTCACTCTTCCTTCTCACTGGAATCTCTAATTGCTTGTCACTTCTAAGAGAAATAACACTAGCATTCTCCTTAGGATTTCTCTCAGTTTGGCTAGGTAGTTTCGAAGAACTTTGTGTTTGCAACCTGCCAAGAGTATCAGCCAACTAAGAGACTTGAATTTCAAGTTTTCTCAACCCACTTCGTGTTTCTTGCTAAAATTGCAAAGTATTGGAAGCCATCGTCTTCACAATGTCCTTAAGAGACATGCCACCGGGTTGTTGTTATGGTATAGGTTGCTTTGCAATCGTGGTCTCAGGTAAATACGGAGGTTGGGTTGTGTGGAATCCGGGTGGAGGAGTGAATTAGGGGTGTTCATGGGTGGTTAACCGTCCCG
Source organism: Beta corolliflora (assembly GCA_947648045.1). Lineage (NCBI taxonomy): Eukaryota > Viridiplantae > Streptophyta > Magnoliopsida > Caryophyllales > Amaranthaceae > Beta > Beta corolliflora. The sequence continues at coordinate 258,317 of CANSZD010004123.1, forward strand.
AAACAATATTTCGGTTCGGTAACCGAAAGTTTCGGTTCGCTCTTTTTGCGAACCGTAACCATAACCAGTTTAGACCAGGTTACCGCCTAGCGGTTAACTCGTTCTTTTGATACGGTTTTTCGGTTAACCATTAATCATTATTCAAGTTATAATATTATATTTAACTTAATATAAATATATATTTTCTAATTTTTTGTGCATGTACTTTAATATTATAAATATAAATGTATTATAAAGTGGATATTAAATCCAATGGAATAACACTAATAATTTACTCCATTTCTTAATTATAGTGTTTATATTACTACTAAAGTTTCCAAATAATCACATACTTCCTCTAATTGTTCTTACTTAGTAACAAATATTAGAATTAAGGTAATTGTTGGAAAAAGTTTCAAAATAACTAAATAGAGGAAAAAAATATTTTGTTTTTTCGGTTAACCGTTTACTCAAAAATCGTAACCGTAACCGGACCGTTTAACCGATACTTTTACCGGTTCAGTAACCGTACCGTTAAAACTTTTTTTTACCGGTACGGTTACCACCCATTTAGACCGGTTTTTCGGTTTCGGTTTTTTTTTAGCACCCCTAGAGTGAATGCTTGCTGTTGATGTGGTTTGAAGTTAGGATTTCCTTGCTACTGAGTGTTGCCATACCTCAGGTTCGAGTGATCCTTCCATCCCGAATTATAGGTTTGAGAGAAAGGATCATACCTCCTTTGGTTTTTCCTTGAAATCACTCAACAGTATGCACCTGTTCATCTTGTAGAGTTGGACACATATCAGTAACGTGTCCCACAGTGAAACATATCTCACATGCCTTGGCTTGGCCTTTTCCTATCACAACTTGTTCTACTAAGGAGGTGAGGTTGGCTACCTATTGCTCCAGCTTAGAAATACCCACCTCCTTAACCTGGTGAGATGGAGTGGAACTCGATTCCTTCTTCCGAATATTAAGAGTTAGTCGCCATGTTTGCTATGAGCTTCATTGCATCGGTAGGTGTCTTATCACCTAGTGATCCACCGCTTGCCGCATCAATCATATTTTTATCATTGTACTTTAACCCTTCTGTGAAATACTGAACTAGAAGTTGCTCACCAATATGATGGTTAGGGCAATTGTTGCATAACTTCTTAAAACCTTTCCAGCTTTCATGAAGTGTCTCTGTGTCGTCTTGCCTAATCCCGCAAATATCCTTACGAATGTTTGGTGCAAGAAATGCCGGAAAATACTTTGCTAAAAATACTCGTTGCATTTCATCCCAACTAGTGATTGATTGTGCAGGGATATCATATAGCCATTCTTTTGCAGCATCAGATAACGTAAATGAAAACACTTTCAACTTCAGTTTATCAAGTGTAACTCCACTCGATTTCATTCCGGGACAAGCTATATGAAATTCTTTAAGTAACTTATTCGGATCAGTCATGTATGCAGAACCTAAGGAGCCATTTTCTTTAAAGCCAGTGAAAGTGGGTAAAGCTCGGATAAGGCCAAGTTTTATCTCACATTCCGTATGCTCATCTCGCATAAACAATGCCCACGATAAGTTGGGAATAAAAGTAGGAGCCGCTAACTTCATTAAGGTGCGCACAATCTCAAATTTAGCTTCTTCTTCCTACTCCGAAGATGAACTTTCATTAAAAGGAAGTGGAATATGACGCGCTTGCTCAAGTTCTTTGAGCACGAGTCCTTTTCGCCACTATGAATCTTTGGTTCCTTCTTTGTAAAATCTCATGAGCATAGGTGCTTAGAGTTTCTGTCACATAAGTATAGCAAGAAACTAGATAACAAGTTAGTAAGAAAAGTTAGTAAATCACACAAAAAAATATAATAAAATGGCAATTCTCCAAGAACGGCGTCAAAATTTAATACGGTTTGTCGGGTATATCCTTCTAGCAATGTGGTCGGGTATATCGGGTTCGATTCAGCGAGAATTGGATTTATTTTATTATTTCTTGTGTTAGTTAGAAACCCTTGTTTTTGGTAGAATATCAATTGACTAAATAATTAAACTAATAACTAGAAAATATCTACTAAATAACTAAAACTAAGAAAGAGATAACCAAAGATAACAATATAAGAACCGGAGATATATTCGGCATTGGAAAATTAATTGATCACCAAATTAATAAATCATGAATGGAAATCAGACAAGTTATGCATATACCTTAACGTCAACCTAGAACACAAACAAGTATTCTAAACTTCCCTTAATTTGCAAATAAACCAAATAAGCTCTTGAAATATTGTCTAAATAACTAATAATCTAGAACAAGCTCTCAAGACTCGATTAATTAACAGCATGAGTGACTAAGAAGAAGTTGACTTAACCCATAATTACACAAGCTCGAATTATGCAACTTAAATTATTAAATAACCATAGGTATTACGACAAGCTTTAGTCGTCGATCAAATACCTAGTTGCTACTAACGGATTTAAGTAGTACAATTACATACCACAAGCCAAAATCCTAGCAAGTGAACTAACAAATTATACCAAAGATGTCCAGTCTAAAATATAATCTGACAAGTTAACACAATAAAAATAAGTTATCAATCCAATTAACGCATAAACATAATTATCCAACAAGAAATATCATAACTGTTTCATTCTCACAATTTAATAATCCAATACTAATTAATATATATCCCTTGTAACACCCCATAATTTTGCTCCTAGTTTTTTGCAAAAGTTTTCCCTAAAACTATTATTTTCTCTAAATTAATGATTTCGAATTTTATAAATTAATGGGAGCCGAAATATATTTATTATTCGATGTTCTAATCATGTGAATTATATTTATATTTATAATATACTTTGTTAGTATTATTTTTCGTTATTAATTATTTTTTTAAGTTTAGGCGCGATTTAGGAATTTATCGATTTATCGCGTAACAAATCTTTTGTCACTTGGATCATTGATGATTGGGCCGAAAATTTTGTGTGGGCTTGGGTATGAGGCAGCCGGCCATGAGGCGGAGGAATGAAGATATTTCTTCACTTGTTTTGTGTCTTTTTGCATTCTTTAACCTCCCATAACCTCCATCATAATATCACCATTAAACCCCCTTAATATCATTAAAATTCTGATTAAAATCAGAATAATATTGCTGCCATTTTCACTCATATCATTCGGCCATCATCACCATCATTTTCTCTCTAAAGTTTTCTAGTCCTTTTCCTCATCAAATTGTTCTTAACATTTTCTACTTGCCTATTTATCGTTCGTGGTGCTTTGGGGTTTGAAGAGGACGTGGATTGCACGCATAGCACAAAATTATCTCAGTAGATTCAGCTCTCCTCCGACGTTCCAGGTAACTAGTAGTTATCTTAGAACGCTAGAGATTAGAGTATATTTCGGTAGCAGATTATTTCGTTAGGAATTGTTTTAATTACTTTTTATATGAAATTTTTGATGAAAAATTACATTAGTGTTCATTATGTATTCTGTGTGTATATTATGTGCAGCAAAATAATTTTTATTTGAGTTTTCCTACTTATTTAATTACATTGGTAATTTGTGTGTTTATGGTTTAATTATTAAATAATTAGTTAATGAGTTTGATAATTGCCAAAAATATTTTTATTGAAGCATGTTATGTGTGTAGTATGTTTTTCATGTCTTACAATAATTTTTGCTTACTCTTTTCGAGTTTAATTAATTGAATTCTCTATTTTTGCATTTTTGTGATTGTTAGTAATTAATTCGTGAATATTATATTTTAAGGCCGAAAAATATATTTCTTTGCATAATATGTATTATCGTGGGTTTATACATGTTGTATGAATTTTTGGTAATTTTAGTGCATTTATTTCTAATTTTAAGTAATCTGAAAATTATTGTTAAAAATTAATTTTGAGGTCCGAAAATTGGAAATAAAATTATTAATGTGACACTAAGGCTATGAAGGTGTTATGTTAATTTTTGTGAGAATTTAGGGTTTGGTTTTAATTGTTAAATAATTTTTATTGTGGTTTTGCTAATGCTTTAAGTTTATTCATTTAATTATTAAGAGATCAATAATCAGGTTTAAGAGAAACTTTATGCATTCTTTGAGGGCTGATGATTTTGTGTTACCATTGTCATGATTATGTGTTATTATTTTTTCGTTTACTTAGAGTGGCAATGATTAATTATGTACGTTTTGTTGAATTAATGAGCTTTTGGTTAAATTAATACTGTTCATTCGGTGGCGTCAGACGCACCCAGATGCGTCAGACACAAGGTGGTTTGTGTGTTAGACGCACAGGTTGGAGCAGAGCGCAAGCTCCTGCGCCGAGCGCACAAGTGTTCTGTATTGTGTTGCATGATTTTCGTATGTGCTTGAACGTATGCTTTACACGTAATTAGCGATCTTCCATGTTGGGATTTATATTTGTTGGATACTGCTTGCTGCTGTAAAACTCATTTTATATCATTACTTGTGCTTAAATGTGTACAAAGGTATTTGTTGTTTAAATGTGGCATCTCTTTTGATGAATATTGTTGAGATGAATGATATTGTTATGTTATTTATGATTTTATTTGAGAAAAGAACATCCGGTGGGATAGACGTAGTCCCCGGTGAAGAACATGACAACCACCTAGGTTGCGATCTAGGGGTAAACCTGGGTTAATTGTTGTCGTTCCAACCACCGGTGAAGAACATGCCAACCACCTGGGATAAACCTGGGTGTTGCGTGTACTACTCTGCATCGGGAGTTTGGTCATGCTTAGACACAGGCAGTGGGGAACGTAATCCCTAGACTGACCTGGAGATTGCGATCTGACAAACCATAGGAAGTGGGTTGCGATCCACTAGCGTTCGGTTTCTGACTCAATAACTTATTTTACCTATACTTTTATTTTTATTTAAGTACTCTTGAGATGATTTATTTATATTATCCTATTCACTTGCTATTTACTATTCGTTTGCGTTACTTGTGAGTTATATGGATGTGAATGCATATTGTAGTTGACTTGACTTTATTCTTTCCTTTCTTACTAATCTATGTCTAGAATAGACTTTGATTTCTTTTGTTACGGGAGAAGCGGTAATTACTCCCAGCGTTTGTGGAATTATTTAATAATATCTTTGCGAGATGGAAATGACCTCTAGACTTGTGGCTTGGGCTAGCGAGTGTGGGTTGGAGATGAGAGGAAGCTTCTCATAGCTTTTCTAGTAGAGGCGTTTTATGAAGATAATAGGGAGTCTTATGTAATGCTAGGACTCAAGGATATTTAGACTTATTTTGGTTTTGGAGACTTGCATGTCTCTTGGTTTTGAATAGCGTGGTTTGACCATGGTTGATTGGTTATTTCTTTACTTGTTAAAACCTATAATACTTTGAGTTGTTTTCTTTTAGAAGTTATGAAAACCTAAGTTCGAGTTTACTTTTATTTATTGTTTTAGAGTAGCATATCCGTCCCGACGTTATTTCCGCTAACGTCTTTAGTCAATTTAAAGAAGATATTGTTAAGTATCTTAGTTGTAGAAGGACGGGGTGTTACGGTTGGTATCGAGCAAAGCAACCCGAGACCCTTGCTTAGTCACTAAGAAACTCCCGAAAATGTGTAGTTGAAGTTACTAGGATCAATAGAATCTTAGGCTTCAAGAAAAGTAAATGAGAGAGGGTGACTTGGGTAGGAAACCACGGGAAAATATTTTCTTACATTGATGTGATAAGTTGTTATTTACAACTATTGATGTGTTAGGTAATGAATGTTTAACTTTTGTGTGTAGAATGCCGCCTCGAGGATTAACTAGTGCTAGAAAAGAGGTCTGCCCGAAAGAGGCGCTAGACACTTGAGAATCTTATCATAGCCATGGCTAATCGGTCTACTACTCCGCCCAATGGGTAATCTTGTCTTCGATCGATTCGACCGTCACCATCCGCCTACTTTTGGCCGGGACTTCTAATCCAGTTGTGCTAGAAGGTTGGATTAGGGAGACGGAGAAACTTTTTGCTACTACTAGTTGCCCTTTTGCTTGAAATGGTGTCTATTGGTACCTACTATCTAAAGCTAGAAGCTGATAACTGGTGGAATATTGTTCGTGCAAGCTGCATGGCTACACCCTTTTTTGGATGGGATCAATTTCGGGTTAAGCTGAAAGAAAGGTTTTATCCTGATGAGCTCCGTTGGCAGAAACAAGAAGAGTTCCTATCTCTGTCACAGGGTACTCTAAGTGTGCAGGAGTACACGACAAGTTCACTTAGAGTTGTCCGGGTTTGCTACCACTATTGTACCCTACGAAGCTAAGCGTGTAAAAGGTACATCAAGAAAATGGATCTAGAGTGAGGACCCATGTCCCGAGTTCGGGTGCTTCGACTTTTCGGGGAGCCTATGAGATAGCCCCGAGTATTTATGCCTATTTGAAAGAGGAAGATTATGCGAAGGTGGTTCTTTGCAAAGAAGCTTCTTCGCTACCTATGTTCATATTCGCCCAGAAGGCGAGGTATGGCCGTCCGGTCGGGGAGGTTATCAACAAGGTTCCTGGTGCGGGGTATCGTTCGAGCTTTGATCCGAGCAAGTGCCGAAATTGTGGTAAGGCTACTCATTCAAGGAAGAACTGTGATGGATCGACTATCGTTTGTTTTTATATTGCAAGGAAGTGGGGCACAAGTCTTTCCAGTGTCCTAAGAATGCTAAGGCTTTGTCTTCTTCTGCTTGTCCTGCTAAGCCAGCTGACCCTTCTGCTCCTCCGAAAAACAGGATCTATGTGATGACGCAAGCTAAAGCCAACATCCATCCAGATGTCATCACGGGTACTTTTCTTGTAAATAATACTCCAGCTTATGTTATGTTCGATACTGGTGCTACGGTATGTTTTGTTGCTAGTTCCTTCGTTCTAAAGGCTAATCTCTCCTCTAGATCTCCTGTTAAGACCCTAATATATCTTCCGTTTGGTGAGAATTATCCTTGTCATTCTGAGTTTAAGGGCGTGCGTGTCAGCATTATAGGTTCTGAGCTGTCAGCTGATCATAAGGAGTTTGCTATGTTAGAACTCGATGTTATCCTCGGAATAGATTAGTTATCGAAGTATCATGCCTGCATTCAATGCCGCGATCAGAAGGTGATGCTCCGAGATTCTAAGGGTAATAGGATTTCTTATTCTGGCATTGTGGTGAAGAAGGGAGTTAATTGGGTGTCCGCTTTGAGAATGCGGAAGATGCATCAGAAAGGTGATGTGGTATACCTTTGCATGGTGATGGATTTGTCATATGAAGAGCAGCTCGAGAGTATTCCGGTGGTTCGGGATTATCCTGATGTATTTCTAGAAGAGTTGTCAGGTATCCCTCCAGAAAGAGATGTGAAGTTCTCCATTGATTTAGTGCTGGGTATTGCTCCTATATCTAAGGCTCCGTATAGAATGGCGCCGTCTGAGTTGCAAGAGTTGAAAACTCAATTGTAGGAGCTGATAGATAAGGGCTTCATAAGGCCTAATGTGTCTCCTTGGGGTGCTCCTGTTCTGTTTGTGAAGAAGAAAGACGGGAGTATGCGTCTTTGTATTGATTACCGTGAGATGAACAAGGTGACGATTAAAAATAAATACCCGTTGCCTCGCAATGAAGATCTGTTTGATCAATTGAAAGGTGCTGGGGTATTTTCCAAGAACGATCCGAGATCCGGTTATCATGAAATCCCGTTAAGAAGGAAGATATTCCAAAAGGCGCTTTTCCGCAAAGATATGGGCACTTGTGAATTTGAAGTGATGCCTTTTGGTCTCACGAATGCTCCTGCTATTTTCATGGATCAAATGAATCGCTCTTTCCACGAGTACTTGGATACTTGTGTAGTCGTGTTTATCGACGATATTCTCGTTTACTCTAAGGACGAGAAGGAGCATGAGAAGCATTTGAGGGCGGTGTCGGATGTTACTGCGAAAGCAAAAGTGGTTTGCGGCTATCTAAGTGCGAGTTAAGTGAAGGATGTTGCTTTTCGGGGCATGTAATCGCCCGGGAAGGAGTTAAAGTGGATCCCGCTAAGATCAAGGTTGTGGTCGAGTGGGAGAGTCCTAAGAATGTGACCGAGGTTCGGAGTTTTCTGGGTCTTGCTAGTTATTATAGGAGGTTTGTTCAATATTTCTCCAAGATAGCTCAACCTCTGACTCGCTTGATGCGTAAGGACTGCAAGTTCATCTGATCTGAAGATTGTGAAGGGGGCATTTGGAAGGCCGAAAAGAGTTTAACCTCTGCTCTTGTTCTTACTCCGGCATCGAGGGCGTTGGGTATGAAGTGTTCGGTGATGCATCGAAGAATGGTGCAGGTTGTGTTTTGATGCAGCGAGGAAGGTAATAGCCTATGCTTCGAGGCGGCGAAGGTGTATGAAAGAAATTACCCGACCCATGATGCGGGTTAGCGGGTCGTGGTGTTTGCACTTAAGATATGGTGACACTATCTATATGGTATTATGTGTAAGGTGTATATTGACCCACAAGATCCTGAAGTACATCTTCACTCGGTGTGATCTTCATGAGGAGAGAAGGTGGCTTGGATTGATCAAGGATTATGATCGACCCTGGATTACCAAGAGGGTAAGGCAAACAAAGTAGCGGATGCTACGAGTCGCAAGAATAAGCATTCATTAAACGTTGCTATGGTGGTGCCTCGTGAATTGTGCGAAGAATTTTCGCAAGCTTGATATCGAGGTTGTTTTCTGAGGGTTATGTGTCTGCGATGTTGGGTTCTATGAGTGTTGAGCCCGAGTTGTTCTAGGAATTGAGAAGCAAGCAAAGGGTGATTGTGGATCGTTTGACCAAAGTGGCTCGTTTCATTGCGATGAAAACACTTGGTCAATGGAAGAGTCAGTGAAGCTTATGCTAATGAGATTATTCGTCTTCATGGGGTTCCCAAAGACATCGTCATGATCGTGATCTATGATTTCTATCCCATTTTTGGATTGCTTTGCGGGAGGCTTTTGGTTCGGTTAAAGCTCGATCTTGCATTTCATGCTGCGATTGATGGTCGACCGAGAGAACTATTGAACCTTGGAAGATATGCTTCGTGCTTGTGCCTTAGAATTTCACGAGTCTTGGGTCAAATCACTTAGTACGGTGGAGTTCTCTTATAACAACATTTATCAAGCTAGTATCCAAATGGCTCCGTATGAGGCTCTTTATGGAAGGAAGTGTCGTAGACCTACTTATTGGAGCGACATCAGCGACTCATTGATTTTGGGCCTGGAATTAATTCAGGATATTGTCGAGCAGGTGAAAGTAATTCAAGTTAAAATGAAGGCTGCTCAAGATAGGCAGAAGTCGTATGCAGATTTGCGACGGAAACCTATTTCCTTTGAGTTGGGAGATAAGGTGCTTCTGAAGGTTTCTCCTATGGGGGGAGTGATGCGATTTGGCCAAAGGGGCAAGTTGAGTCCGAAGTATGTGGGTCCCTATGAGATTCTTGAAAGGATTGGGGAGGCAGCGTGTCGTTTGGCTTTACTCCCTTCATGTTATGTGTGTAGTATGTTTGTCATGTCTTAGAATAATTTTTGCTTAATGTTTTTGAGTTTAATTAAATGAAATCTCTATTTTTGCATTTTTGTTATTGTTAGTAATTAATTCGTGAATATTATATTTTAAGGCCGAAAAATCTATTTCTTTGCATAATTTGTAGGGTTTTTTCACCAGGTACCCCTGTAGTTTTTCAAAATTTATGGGGTACCCCTATTTTTAAACAAATGCACCAGGTACCCCATCTGCATCCACATGCATTTCAGGTGGTTGGGCAGGATTTCTAGGCTTCCTAACCCCTCTCTCGGCCCCCTAGTCTTTGGTACATATGTACCAACCCTTCTGGCAAATGGTTTAAGCGGTTTTAAACCCCTCCCTTGCACCTTTTTCTTTGCGACACACTGCTTTCTTTCTGCTTTGCTTTCTTTGAAGCATCGGCTTTGGAAGATTGGGGAGGCGAGTGTGGTTGTGAGGGTACTTCGGGTGGTGGGGATGGAGGAGGGGAAGGTTGGGGAGGTTGTGGGGGGGAAGGTTGTGGAGGGGAAGGTTGGGGAGGTTGTGGAGGGGAAGGTTGTGGAGGGGAAGGTTGTGGAGGTGGGTCCCAATGTGGGGGTTGTTCGGTGGAGGGGGATGGTGGAGGAGAGGGTTGTGGGGGTGAGTACACATGTTCAAGTGGGAGATGGAGGTGGTTGGAAGGGGTGGGCGGGTTGTGTTTGTGGGGGGAGGGGGGCATGGGAATGTGTTTGTGGGGGAGGGGGTGGGGAATGTGTTTGTTACGGAGGGGGGTTGTGTGTCGAGGTTGGGGTTGTGACTCTCCCATCACAACTTCTTCCTCTTCCTGTGAAAATATCCTCAAATATTCCATCACACTCAAATCATCCACATTGTACACAGGTATTTCAATTGCCACGGGGGGCAATTGACTCTCCAATTCCCTCATAGCTTATTCTTCTTCCTGCCTTTTTCTCTCTTCCTCCCTCTCCCTTTCCTTTTCTTCAGCAATCTTCCTAAGTTTCTCTGCCTCAGCTATTTTCTTTGCTTCCCTCAAGTCCTTCACTAATTTGAACACAAACCTAAGGGGCTGCTGGGTCTCCTCTATGAATACCTCAACAGTGTCCATTCCAACAAACTCACCCCACATCTTTGCAACATGTACATCTTCATACAATTCCACTAATTTTTTGGTCTTTGGATGCTTAAAATAGACTCTAAAATTCTCAGGCAACCATACATCTTGCTTGACAGACTCATCATGTATGTCATTCAACATATCCATAAAACTACTTAAATCTACATCTTCAACCCTCACATCAAACTGTTTACCCTTATAATCACACAACAACCACATCCCTTCCATGATCCTATTTCGCAATCAAACAAACAAGAAAACAAAAAAACCAAACTGTGAATGCAAAGAACCAACATTAACCTACACAATTATGGGGAGTTCAAACAAAATATAGACACCAATTCAACTTCACCAACAAATTCATGCAAAAATAAAACTGAAACAGGAAAAAAACGCAAAAAATTGTGAATGCAAAGCACCCTAAACATGAAACTATGGAATTATAGCATAGATGAACACAAAAAACACACTCATTCATCTTTAACAACTAATTAATGCAAATAAACTGAAAATAGAAGTTACAAAACCTTACCTTTGCCAAATTTTGAAGAGAAAACCCTTTGGGTACCCAAAGAACTCTGCTTGTTCGCGTCAAGTTCCAAGTGCAAAGATTGATGAATATGGCACAGATTATTTCTCTCCCCAAAAAAATTTGATTTTTTTGGCCAACCCAGTTGGAGGGGAAGAACAGAGGAACAAGGTAGATGATTGGAAGTTCGAGGGTTTTTTTTCAAAAATCCTTTTGGTGTCCTGTTGTTGTAGCGCCATAAATGAATGAGGCCATTATTGTAATAACTCACTAACGCCAACTTAACGCCGTCAAGGAGTAAGGGCATTTATTGCTTTTTAAAAAAATGTCAAGGGTACCTGGTGCATTTGTTTAAAAATAGGGGTACCCCATGAATTTTAAAAAACTACAGGGGTACCGTGGGTTTATGCATGTTGTGTGAATTTTTGGTAATTTTAGCGCATGCGTTTATTTCTAATTTTAACTATTTTTTTGGCTTTATTGAGTAATCTGGAAATTATTGTTAAAAATTACTTTTGAGGTCCGAAAATTCGAAAATAAAATATTATTGTGACAGTAAGGCTATGAAGGTGTTATGTTAATTTTTGTGAGAATTTAGGGTTTGGATTTAATTGTTAAATAATTTTTATTGTGGTTTTGCTAATGCTTTAAGTTTATTCATTTACTTATTAAGAGGTCAATGATCAGGTTTAAGAGAAACTTTCTGCATTCTTTGAGGGCTGATGATTTTATGTTACTGTTGTCATGATTATGTGTTATTATTTTTACGTTTAGTTAGAGTAACAATGATTAATTATGTATTTTTTATTGAATTAATGAGCTTTTGGTTAAATTAATATTGTTCATTCGGTGGCGTAAGACGCAAGGTGGTTTGTGCTTTAGACGCACAAGTGTAGACACCAAATTTTGTACCCCTTTTTCGGATAAATAAAGGTTTTGAAAAATAAAAATAACAAAATCGTCATGCATCGTGGAGCGCGCGCCCTGGAGTGTGAGTTTCATTTCGTCGCAAGATTTTCCTTTTTTTCGTATTAGTCATACAATTTCGGCTTAGAAGTATAATTTTCGTGAGTCGTAGTCAATAGCTACAACCACCGTTTTAATAAAATGATTTGTAGTATAATCATGCTCGTCTTTATTAATTTGATGAGTTTTTGTTAATTGTCTTAAGTTAGTCTTTCGGAAAAATGAAAAAACGAGTCGCGATTAGGCGTTGGGATTTTAGTCGTATCCCCAAACCGGCATTAATCAGTTTTCTTGATGGTCAAGTCATTGTTCATAGGATAAAGAATAAGAATATATTCTTTATCCACTAAACACATCCTTTATCCATTAGTTAGAGAATAAGAATCATGAAAAGATGTGAGAATAAGAATCAAATCCCATGTGTAAGAGGGGGAAATCCGGATTTTTTTCCGGAAGAATCAAGTGTGTGCCAAGCACACAATCATGCGCCTAGTGCACGATTGTGCGCCTAGCGCACAAGCATGCTCTGCGCCAGATGCAGAGCCTTGCGCCTAGCGCAAGGTGCTGTGCCTTGCGCAGCTTCCTGCGCTAGGCGCATCATCCTGATCAGTTTCCTTTTGCATGATTTTCAATGCAATTTTTTTACGTATTAGGATGTTTTAGGAAGAATATTTTTTGAAAATCTGATCTTGCCTCATTAATGAGCAAATCTAAAAAGAATAAGAATATTTGTGTTTCCAAAGAGATTTGATGATGTCATTAGGGAGAGGTCATTAGAGTGATGTCATTAAGGTGATTAAGGATGAAGAAAATCAGATTTTTTGGATGAAAAATCTCATTTTCTCCCTTATTGAAACCCTAGTTCACATTCCTCATTTCTCTATAAATACCCTCCCATTTTCACTTCAAAACCAAGTTGAAAAAAACACAATTCAATTTCATTCTCACCTTCTCTACTACTCTTCTCCTCCTTAATCTTTCCATCTAAGCAAAAGTCTTAATTAGTAAGTAAAGAAGTTGTAAAAAAACACAATTCAACTTCACTCTCATCTTCTCTACTCCTTCTCTCTAAAAATCTCACTTTAGCAAAAGAAAGTAAAAGTTAGTTAGATAATTAGTAAGTAAAAGAAGTTCATCAAAAGAAGAAAAAACACAAAAAAAAGTTTAAGTTAGCAATTAAGAAGATTTAGAAACTCACTTAAAAATTAAGAAAATCACAAAAAAGGTAGAAAAATTCGCAAAAAGGAAGTGCATCATTGAGCTAGCAAGGTAAAGTTAAAGTTTTTGTTATTTTGATTATCTTCTTAATCATCTACTAACTTCTTCCTTGTTTTCTTTTTATTATTTTTTAATCTTTGGAGTGATTTGGGTATGTGGAAGTCCTAATAGGTTCCCAACCTTAAATCACCCCACCTAGAATAGTCACCTCTAATGGGGTGGCTCTTAGGAAACAATGTGATTATGTGATTTTCCTTAATCAAGTTGTTATTCATCACCAAAAATGATTTCATAAAAAAATTCAAGATAAATTGTGTAAAAACATCTCCATAAAAAAGAAAATGTGATGCTGTAATTATAATCAGTTTTAATTTCGCACTACTTTTCATTTTTAGTCTGTATTATCAGAATTTTTTGTAGGATTTAATATTTTTTCTATGAAGTGCAAGATGTTTCCAGCAATTGGGCTTTGGAATTTCTAAAAAACGAATTTTGTGTAAATAATTAAAAATGATACAACTTTATTGTGCAAAACTGATTTTGTCCAGTATCACCTAAGCTTGTTCTGTCAATAAAGTTTAAAATAAAATCATTTAGATAAAACTAAAAATATTAAGTTTGAATAAAACATCAGTAGCTTTTCAAAAATATAAAAATCATATTCATATGAATTTTATACAATTTTATATCATTTTTACAAAATCATTCATGTAAATCACTAAATTTCATAATACTGATTTTCTCTTCGGTTATGAAAATAAATAAAAATAATTTTACAAATGTCCAATTCATGTAAAAATTTTAGTCTAGTCTATCAAAATGTCTAAAATGTTCATAACAAATTTCACTTCAAAATAAGTTCAATAAGTTGGATCTCAAAGAACAAATTGAATAAAGGTCCTGTTTTGACCAGTTTTGACATAAAATTCACCATAATTCAAGTGGTCACTAAAAACTTGTTAAATTTTAATAAACATAAAGAACTCACTGATCTATCCATAGATGTATCATATTCTTCGTTTAACACTTTGTACAGAAAGTTATGATTTTTGTAAGTCAGTACAAGAACAAAAAGGTAATCTGGAAAATGAAATAAAGTAATTAACTCAACTTTCATAAAATAAAAAATGTTTTCCTCATACGAAAATGTGAATAAAAAAAATCATGAAATTTTAAGTTTCTCTTAAAATGACTCATTTTATCATGTAAATAAAAATAAAAAAAAATTGTCATAAAAAATCAAAATCAAAGAAGTTAATTAATCTTTAACTTTCACAAATTCACAAATTCACAAATAAACATGAGTTCCAAAGCCCATTCAAGGAGGTGAAGATCAAGGAGCATCATGGTGAAGGCCAAGATTGAAGATTTATATAGATCATAGATTTTATACATATTGTTGTAATAATAGTTTCTTTGTAAATAATTGTTGCATCACTCAATTAATAAAAAAAACTTGGAGATGTTTATGCATGATGTTCATAAATAATTTCACAATTCTTTTAAATAAAATGAGCAACCAATGTTACAAATGTTGCATGTTGGGTCCAATATGTCATAGTACATGAATCAAATGACCCAATCTCAATTAAGAGGAAAAATTGCAAATCTAACTAAGTTAAATTGTATGATGATCCATCGTACATTTTAAAAATGTGTTCTCCATATTCAAATGGATTAATCATATAATTTGACATAATTAGATTGGTAATTATAATCTCCAAATTGATTTTAGGCCGTTTCACGTGTGTCGCTTTAAATGGCTAAATTCCAATTAGCCAAACACAAATCTCCAAATTCGATCTCAAATTGATCATTTCTCTCCAAATGACTTAATAATCTTCAATAAAGATTATTTCTCAAAAGCCTTTAATTAGGAAGCAAATCTTCTAAGACCTCTCGAAAATCATAAACGTGATCACTATTAAGGTGGTTATTTCAATCCTCGATTAATCGCTAATTAGAGCGGTTAACTCAAACTTCTTTTAATCACTAATTAGGGTGATTATCTCCAATTATTATTTAATCACTAATTAAAGTGATTATCTTAAACCCTAATAATCGTTAATTAGGACGATTATTCTTCTCATTTAATCACTAATTAGTGTGATTATCTTAAACCCTAATAATCGTTAATTAGGATGATTATTCTTCTCATTTAATCACTAATTAGAGTGATTATCTCAAACCTTAATGATCGTTAATTAGGATGAATATTTTCCTCATTTAATCACTAATTAGGGTGATTATCTTAAACCATGGTTAACCACCAATTAGGGTGATTAGCTTAACCTTTCATCATATTTAATCACTAATTAGAGTGATTATCTTAAACCTTAATAATCATCAATTCGGGTGATTATTTCCTAACCTTTCATCATATTTAATCACTAATTAGAGTGATTATCTTAAACCTTAATAATCATCAATTCGGGTGATTATTTCCTAACCTTCATTGTTAATCACTAATCAAGGTGATTATCTTTCCTTGAATAATCACTAATTAGGGTGATTACTTATTTCCTTCCTTATTAATCACTAATTGAGGTGGTTATCTTTATTCTTCATATTTAATCACTAATTAAGGTGATTATCTTAATCTCATTTCAATCACTAATTAGAGTGATTACCTTATTTTAAATAGATTTGTTTGATTCTAAAAGTGAGTTATTCATAATCTATTCCCTCCTCTTCTTTCCCCAGTGGAATTGGCCATTTAGGGTGAGACATAAGCTGAACTACGACGGTTTTGATCCATGAGTGGATTCCAATCCCGCAATGATTGGTACGTAGTGCAACTTAAGTGCTCAAACCTACCATGTACAAATGATATATTGGTCCTAAATAAAAATGGTTAATGTGTATATGTGCAAATTATGTGATTTTCTTTCTTTTTAATAAGCCATGATTACTTTAAAATGAAAAATAACGCATTTAGTAAGAGCCCGTTCTTTAGAACGGAAGAGGAGACGAGTTCCAGACGTTCACACCTCTTAACCTAAACCCCGAACCCTATCTCATGGTATGAATGACCAGTTTTCAAAAAAGCCTTATCCATATGAAGTCATCATCGTTTTAAATGATTTTTCTTGAAATTGATTTTAAAACGATTTATTAAATAAATCTGTCCCTATTCAGATATAAATAGGGTGGCGACTTCCAAGTTTTCTAAAACTCAAAGTCCAATGAGAGACTTTCGTGGGATTCAGACCGTTAATTAAGACACTAAAAAATCGGATACCACAGGCTGGCGACTTCACTGGGGATATACTTCCACTAGAAGTATATGAGGTTTAAACCTGAGCAATGCGTTATTTTCCATTCCATATGTATATATAATAAAAAAAAAAGTTAATCATGGCTATTCACAATTTAATTTTTGTATATAGCATGCTTATGTGAAAATTACGTGTGCTTGGTAGTTTATCGATCCATACACGTGCACTCTTTTTAACCATTTTCTTATTAGGTCTGATACCTCTGTCTATTGGCAAGGGTCATAATTTCAGAATGACAAATTAATGAATTAAGGGCGTAAAACCTGCATCCACGAGCTATTGCGACCGACTCTGTCAGGAGCGTCCACCCTCGATGGACACAATGGAAGTGACTCGAGGCCACTTTAACATAATCTCTCCCTAAATGAATCACCTTTTAGTTTACTTTTAGGACACAAGGATCAATGCACAAATGTCCTTTATTTATTTCAGTTATTGAATAATGTGAAAAAACTTTCAGAAAGTTCCTCAGTCCATTTTCAGTCGGTCAATATTTCGGTAATCATTAAGTATAGCTGAATTGCTGCTGAAACGATTATTGAAATATTAAGAGTATTTTTGTTTATTTATCACAAGAGTCATGTAAAAAAAATGTGTGCTCATTTATTTTCAAAAAAAAACTCACATTTACTTCATGATTCCTTTTCATTCAAATTGGTTTTACCAAAAACAAAATTGATTTTTAAAAGAAAAAATCATGTTTTGAAAATATGATCCCAAAACAAAAAAAAATGAAAAATGAAAAATGAAAGAGTCATAATCACAAGTTCAAAACGTGTCATATAATTAAAACTGTATAGTCTAAAACACGAGAAGTCTAGTCTAAAAAAATTGACTAAAAAAAATGTGTCATATCAAATGGGATAATCACATTTGAAAAAAAAACAGAGAAAAAATTCTTCCATTTCCTGCTAAAAACGCATATAAAGAAAAATTCATCAGTCATTGACTAACATTGTTAGTGTGTACATTTGAGGTAATTCAAATTAGTCTAATCCTAAGAGGTGGAACAGACGTATTCAAACAGGAGAATACATGGTCTGGCGCCCAGCAAACTGGAGTCGGAAAAAGGTTGAGAAGAACCCGAGTACTTCACATCAGTCTAATCCTAAGAGGTGGAACAGACGTATTCAAAAAGGAGAATACAAGGCATGGCGCCCAGAATCGAAGTCGAAAAAGTTAGAGAAGTACCGAATAATTTAATTGCTTTTATATTGTATTTTATAGGTAGAGCTACGTGCGGCTTGATCCCCTTAAAAAAAAACAAAAAAGTCTAATGTTGTATGCATCTATCTTAGTTTCTCTACTATGTAATGTACTAAAGGGGGTACGTAGGCAACTCATTTTCCGAGTGCAGCTGTAAAAACAAAAAAAAAGAAGAAAAAATTATGTTAAATTTCATTTCATATTTCAGAACTACGTTGGGCCTGATTCTCCATTCAAAAAAAAAATCTATTCCCCAAATCCAAATCCACTTAGTTATTACATAGTAGAGAAACTAAGATTTTCTTTTGTGGTTTCAGCACTTAGAAGCAATCAATAGATGCATATCACTACAAAGAAGAATGATATATGGGATATTATAATTTGCCAAAATGAGGACACATGCCTCGTTACACCTCTTTTCTCTTATTTCTATAGCAGCAGGAAATGGAAGGATATCATCAAATTGATTTTTGAAAAATGTTTGTGTATTATCCCGAAAAAACATATGACTCTAAAAAGTGGAAGTTTAAAATGTAAATAAAAGTCCAAGTCTAAAAAAAAAGAATAACAAGTCAAAGAAATCTAATGAAAAATCTCAAAACAAATGAAAAAGTCAAGATTTTACACTTTTTAATAAATGATAACTGAAATTGGGGTAAAAAAAATAGAGAGAATTTTCAAACATATCATTTCTTTCATTCCCTGCAAAAAAAAAAAAAAAAAAGAAGAAACAAAGTGTGGACAAACTTCTGTGTTAACTTTTCATCTCATTTCACAGGAACTCTGCCTGGGCCCGCTCAGGATCTAGGCTAATTCGCCGAAGTTCTGACCACAGTGATATTGTCATCCTTGTCTACACCAGCTGTATTCTCTGCTACACGTCTCAACAATATGTCTGAAATTCCGAACAACGAGCACCAACAGAACTCTACCCCTCCACCCGATCCAATGACTGAGCTCCGAGGGCTTGTCCAGGCCATGCTTGACCGACAGGATAATATTGAGCAAACTGTGTTAGGTATAATGCGCCAAAGCGCCCAGATGCATCCTCCTCCTCCTTATCCTCCTCCTCCGGAATCGGAAGTAGCTTCGCCTTTTCATCTTGAGCCTCTGAACAATGAGAGAGAAATTCCCTCTAAACTCGAGGAAGAAGTAGTCAAGCTTAAAGAAGTCTTAAAAGGCATGATTAAGGCTAAACCATGGATGGATATTCATGGATTAACTCTTTTCCCGAAGGCACGATTACCCCATGGTTTCAAAATGCCTAATCTGACAAAGTTTGATGGGACCGGTAGCCCCACTAATTTCCTGAAAATGTATGTAGGGGCAATGAGTCCCTGGGGAGTGGAAGAATCCTTGATGGCCCAACTATTTCAACAATATTTAGATGGTGCTACAGCACATTGGTTCCTCAACCTTGAAAATACAAAGAAATCCACTTGGGCTGACATAGTCAGAGAGTTCTCAAGCCAATACATGTATAATGAAGAAATTGATGTTACTAGAAGAGATCTGGAGACTACTTCTCAAAACCTTAATGAGACATTTTCTTCATTCATCACTCGATGGAGAAACAAGGCTTCCAAAATGATGAGTAGGCCTAATGAGGAGGAACAGCTGCAAATGGTTGTGAAGAACCTTCTTCCTGTCTATAAGAAGCATATGGCATACCAATATTTCCCGACTTTCAAAGCTATGATTGCTACGGGAACTTTAGTTGAGGATGTTGTGAAAAGGGGAGACATCAAGAAAGATGAACCTATTGGCGGCGCTACTTATAATGCAAAATTTGGAAATAACAAAAGAGCCCCAAACAATGATTCAGCAGCTCCTAAGACAACTAATGTGATCCATGCCATTGGTGCATCGTCGCATTCCAAATTGCGACCACAAAGGAACTTTACTCCTTTGAACATGACTTATTTCCAAGCTCTCTCCAAGTTAAAAAAAGGGCAATCTCATTCAACCCTTGAATCCACGCCCAACTCCTAAAAATCCTTACCCTGGTTATGACCCAAATCAAAACTGTGAATACCATCAAAGCCCGAGGCATAATACTGAAAACTGAACGGCTCTAAAGCATCAAATTCAAAACCTTGTGGATGATGGAAAACTTTCTCTGGGATCCATTTCCAATAAACTAAATGACTCTCAGCCTAACATCACAAAAAAAAACCCTTCCTAATCATAAACCCTCATTCGCCATTAATGCCATCTCTGCTGCTTCGGACAGATGCGATCCAGTTCAGTTAATCCGCAAGACAGTTCCTCAAATGTATGAAATGCCAATAGCCGTAGGTTACAAGTGCCTGGTCGATGACTATTCCACTCAAGAAAAAGTCAAAATGGTGCCTTGTAAAGACCCCAGCTTCACTCTCGACAAGGATCCATTCTCTGACATGTGTGGAACTTTGGATTATGATGGTGTCTTCTTCATTTTGGACTCTGATGCTGATGAAGATGCCTCTTCGGTCTTAACAATTGTGGAAAAAAACACTGGAGGACATTCCACCACTCCAAATACATACCGGCGTCCCGTCTGCCTCGATGATCTTAGTGATGAGGAGTACGTGGATATATCTCATTTGACTAGAGCAGGTCGCCATTTTAAACCACCCCATTTGGAGGATGAAAATCCTTTGGAGGTATTGAGAAGGAAGAAAAAGGGCAAAGAGCCAATGACAGAGGAAAGTAACAAGGAAGATGATGCTATCAAGCGCATGAAAGAAGTAAATGCTAATGTTTCCATCTGGAAATTGTTAATGCATTCCCAGCCTCATAGGGCAGCTGTTCTAAAACATCTTAATGAAGCCTCTGTAAGCTCTTCTATAACACCTGATCAGATGGTGGGGCTCATTCATGGGGTAGATCAAACTCTCATGTTCACAGACAATGATCTCCCTGACAATATCAACCACAACAATTCATTACACATCACTATACGTTTGTAATGGATGGGAGATACCTAGGGTGTTGATCGACAATGGCTCACGTAATCAATGTTTGCCCTCTGCGTGTGCTAACAAGGCTTGGGTATTCAAAAGAGGATTTGGTACCATCCAACCAGGTGGTCGAGCATATGATAATGCTAAGAGAGAAGTATTGGGTTTGATCAGCCTCCTCATTGAATGTGGTCCCGTGGCAAGGAAGGTGGAATTCATGGTCATTGACATACAAGCCTATTTTAACTTCTTATTAGGAAGACCATGGCTGCATGAAAATAGAGCAGTAGCCTCTACTCTACATCAGAAGGTAAAGCTTCTCACTGATCAAGGTGATGTGACTATTTCTGGTGATCTAGAAATTAAGACCATCTCCAACGCCAAAAAATCGATATTGTATCCGAACGAAGTGGAGGGCACTAGGTTGGATGGTTATACTATCCCATCGTATTCTAACAAGCACCTAAAACTTCATCGATGAATGAGGTTCCAACGAGCCACACCGGATGAAAGTGATTAAGAAACGGGAACGGGAATATAGTGAGGGATGACGAGGAAGAAATAGGAGTTCAGAGCATCGACATACATAATACGTCATCCGGAGCTACGGAAGAATCCCTGTGTCGGCAATCCTCAAGATGATGATAATGACTCGAAGAAGAGATCTAGGACGGATGATTTTGATCTCTGGACTTTAATGTAGGGGGTCCTATCCGAGAAGTTCACACCGAATCCCCCGATTCTCTTTCCGGGATATCAACATGAAGATCACTATCGTGAATTACCCCAATTCGAGAAAATTTGATGGGAACGGTGATCCTTTTGTCCACTTAGTGGGATTTGTGAATGCCTTGCATCCATGGGGCATACGAGAGGAAGATTACCCCATCTTTGTTTGACAAGAGTTTAGAAGGACCGGCTACGGACTGGTACTATTCTTCGGATTGTGTAGATAGGGCTAGTTGGGAAAATGCTAGCCAAGCCTTTGTTAATTGGGCTTTCGAGCATAAAAACAGGCCCGATGTCAAGAAGCTGAAGTTAGTCACTTTGCGTCGAGTGCCTTAGAAACCTTCTCGCACTTTTGTTCAAGAAGCACTCATATCCCGCACACAACTTCGTTTCCCTATTGCGATCGGGAATTCATGCTCATATTGCTGCGGAACCTGAACGATTTCTATTCTCGTCACATGGTTACTATCAAGTACACCTCCCTCAGCCACATGGAACAACATGGCTTTGACATCGATGCTCTGAAATTGCCAGAAAAACGGCCACGGGAAGATCTTGAAATTCCCAACACAAATCCAAGGGTATATGCTAAGATAGATGAACCATTGAGTATGGTGTATGATTGTCTTCAGAGGCAAGGTATACTTCAAATTTCAGCACATGTGAACTGTTTACCCCTTCCTGGAACAGACATGAGCAAACTCTGCGTTTATTGTCGTCAATTTGGGCATGAATCTGATCGATGTCATGACCTTTACTACAAAGTGCAAAGCCTGATTGATCGAGGCATCATTAGTCCAACCCACAAAGAAGTACCTGCAAGAAAGGTGTCGTCATATTCGCGACCGCAATCCCAAGTCGATATCTTTCGCAAATTGGTTGAACAAGGTAAGATTCATCCACTTCCCAGACGCCCAGGGGCAAGTCCAGTAGGGTCAGATCTTCACAAGTACTGCCAATATCATCAGTTGTATGGTCACGGCACAAACCAATGTCATGCTCTCAGCTATCGCATCAAGCAAATCACCAACATAGCTCTTGTCTACTGCAAAGCTACTTGATCACCCCCCAGAAAGAGAAAAGTCTTCGGTAAAAGTCCTGTAGGGGGTTAGCCCATCAAAAAAAAAATAAAAAAAATCTTCCAGTTCGTTAGTATTAGAGAACTACGTGCAGCTTGAATCCCCATTATCACTTACACTTGCACTGCGAGATCACTCCACCTATGTAACACCTGGGGGCTGGGGTACGTAGGTAGCTCAATATGAGTGCAGCTGCTTTATTAAATAAAAAACTTTAGTTCTTTCTAAAATAACGAACTACGCTGAGTCTGATTCCCCATAAAATGCACTTGGAGCAATGGGGATATGTAGGCAACCTTCAGGTTCGACTCAAAAATATTAACCATTGTATTTCAGGCAATGTGATCAGAATTCAAGATGCCAGTCATCACGGGAGCAATTTCGGAATCTTTGAATTGATGCATCAATGGGGATACATGCCCTAATCTCTATATTTTCTGTCTTTGTTCAAATATTAAGCAGGGAATGGAAGAATGAAAAAATCAATTTTCAACCCCAATGACAGTAAAATCATTTAAAAAGGTCAAAATAAAGTCAAAAAAAAAAGAGAAAGAAAAAAATGAAAAATTGCGAAGGTGGACCATTCCAGTCAAAATATGGCAAAGTTGTTTTCGAAAATTTTCTTTACTCTGCAATGCATTCTGCAATATGTAGCCTTCTTTTCTTTTCTTTTAATTCTTTTTCTCTACCTTTAGGTCCAAAAAGAAGAAATTTGTCCCTTCTCTAAGGATGATCAATTACCATAAGAAAACAAACACCTCAGCCCTACCCACGAATGCGGTCAAAGAGCCTGTAGGGATTGCCATGCAACCTCTGTCCAAAGGATTTCAAATTATGATGAAGATGGGTTATACTCAAGGAGCCGGATTAGGGCGTGATGGTAGGGGAATGAAGCAACCAATCCCCGTAGTAGACAAGCAGAACCGACATGGATTAGGATATTATTCGGGCGGCACTTCTCAAAACACCAAAAAACCTTCTTCTACCCTCAATGGTCGGTTCATCCGCGAGGAGATACCGAGCCATACTATGAATTTCCAGAACCTTGACTTAGTAGGAAAGAATAGAAGATTTTACCGGGATTGGAGATATTCTTCAATGAAGCTAGGAATTTGGACTTAATCAAAAGTTGGTTTGTCCGAGAACAAAACATAAAAGAAGAAAATGACTGGGTGGATAATCTGGAACATGGAGTCCTTAAGAAGCTTTTCGCTTCTGAGTCCTCTAGGGAGGAGGATTTTGACCCGGTGTCTTTAATGATTCCTTTTGGCAAAAGCATTGAACATAAGTGGAGTATTGAGTATCAGGCAAAGACGGGCCTATAGAATTTAAAATTTTTATTGGAAACCATCCTCCACATCCATCTCATGAAAATACCTTTTCACCCCCTTCAGATGGATATCATACCGATAGCTCATCTTCCAGTCAATCTACCTTGCATACCCAGTCAGAAGACTCTGATAGTGAGGAAATTGAATGTGAACCTTTATCTATATACATTTGCATGCAAGATGTTATTTCTGACAGTGAATTTAATAATGATGAATCACTTGATACAACTGAAACATACATAAAACCCATGGAAGAATCGATTGTAATTAATATTGGTACAGAAAATACTGTAAAAGAAGTCAAAATAGGATCATCCCTCTCCCCAACTGAACAATCTATGTTTATTGCATTATTAAAAGAGTATGTAGATGTGTTCGCATGGTCTTATACTGATATGCCTGGTGTTAATAGAGAAATTGCGGAACATCGCATTCCGTTACATCCTGAAAGCAAGCCTAAGCAGCAAAAGCTCCGCCGAATGAAGCCGGAGGTTAGTCTGAAGGTGAAAGAAGAAATCCAGAAACAGCTTGATGCCAAATTCATCCAAGCTGTAAAACATCCAAGCTGGCTCGCCAATTTAGTGGTTGTACCCAAAAAGGATGGAAGAGTTCGGGTATGCATTGATTTTCGAAATTTGAATGATGCGTCACCAAAAGATTGATTTCCCTTACCCCACATCGATGTTCTTGTTGATAGTACGACTGGTCATGTAATATTTTCCTTCATGGATGGATTCTCAGGGTATAATCAAATACTCATGGCTCAAGAAGACATGACAAAGACATCTTTCATCACTCCATAGGGCACTTTTTGCTACCGAGTTATGCCTTTTGGTCTCAAGAATGTCGGAGCCACATATCAAAGGGCTGCAACCACTATCTTTTATGACCTCATCCACGACATTGTGGAGGTTTATGTAGATGACATGATTGTGAAAAGTGAAGATCGTGAGGGGCATATTCCTGCATTAAGGTCCTTCTTTGAAAGAATCAGGAAATACAATTTAAGGCTGAACCCTCAAAAATGTGTGTTTGGCGTCACTTCGGGGAAGTTGTTGGGATTCATTGTCAGTCAAGACGGCATCAAAGTGGACTCTGAAAAGGTGAAGGCTATTCAGGAATTACCTCCTCCAAAAACAGAAAAAGAAGTAAGAGGATTTCTCGGCAGAATTCAATATATCAGCAGGGTTCATCTCACAACTCACTATGAGATGTGAACCTATATTTAAGCTGCTAAGAAAAGGGGTATCCCATGAGTGGAATGAAGAATGTCAAGAAGCTTTTGATTCTATGAAAGAATACCTTTCAAATCCACCTGTTCTAATGCCACCTAGACCAGGAGAACCTCTGATTTTGTACCTCACTATCACAGAAACGACTATGGGAGCTCTCTTAGCCCAATATCAAGAGGGAACAAAGAAAGAGGTTGCCATATACTATCTCAGCAAGAAATTCCTTGAGTATGAGACAAGATATACCCCACTGGAAAAAGCATGTATCTCCTTGGTCTATGCCACGAAGAAGTTGAGGCATCACCTTCAAGCTCATACTACCTATCTGATCTCAAGACTGGATCCAATCAAGTATCTGTTTGGAAAACCCATTCTTAGTGAAAGATTGGAAAGATGGCATGCTATGCTTTCTGAGTTTGATATTCAATGTGTCAGCCAGAAATCTGTTAAAGGACGAGCCATATATGAAGCCCTAGCGGAAGGACCAATGTCAGGAGATGAGTATGACGATGCATTCCCTGATGAGTACTTATGCTTCATTGACAATCCACAATGATGCATGTACTTTGATGGGGCTTCTAATAGGAGAGGTAATGGAGCAGGTGTTTTGTTAGTAGATCCTGATGGAGTCCATATTCCATTTACTGTCAAGCTGGATTTCCCAACAACAAACAATACAGCCGAGTATGAAGCCTGCATATATGGAGTAAAAGCCGCCTTGGTAGCGAGGGCAAGACATCTCACTTGTGTATGGAGATTCTAATCTCATCATATCTCAAACAATAGGACTTTGGAGGGTTAGAGATGAGAGACTTTTAACTCTACACGGAGTACCTTCAAGAATTGATCCCTTATTTTGATGATATCAACTTCAAACATCTTCCTCGAGAACAAAATAGTTTCACTGATGCTTTAGCCAATCTCGCTGTTAATTTAACATGAGAAAATGGTACAAAGATCCAGTCAGTTTTAATTGAAGAAAGGAAGGGACCTACAGTGACGGTAGCACAAATTGTCTCCACACTAGCCCAACAAGATGATGATGATGATGATGTCTGGTACAAGGATATCAAGAATTTTTACGGAAACAATGCAATATCCAGAGAGGGAAGTGGCAAGAAGGACCGCATAGCCATTAGAAGGCTAGTTGCTCATTTTCTCATACTAAAAAGACCAGTTGTATCACAAAGGGTTTGATGGTACTCTGCAACTCTGCGTAAATGATGCAAAAGCTTGTCATCATGGAAGACGTTCATGGAGGGAATGTGGACCCCATATGAATGGAAGAATGCTTTGGCTCGTAAAATTTTGCGAGCGGAGTTTCTATTGGAGCACTTTAGAAGGCGATTGCATCAGCTTTGTCCGTGCTTGCAAGCAATGTCAAATATTTGCTAACCTCAATCATATGCCACATGTATCATTACATAATATGACTTCTCCTTGGCCGTTTTCAAGTTGGGGCATAGACATAATTGGAAAAATTCATCCAAAGGCTTCAAATGGGCATCAGAATATTCTTGTAGCAATTGATTACTTTTCGAAGTGGGTTGAATCTGCATCATTTTCGAAGCTAGGGGCAAAGCAAGTCTCGAAATTTGTGAATAACAACATCATCTGTCGCTATGGCATACCTTTCGAAATCATCTCTGATAATGGATCACAATTTGAGGGTCATCTGAAGACCACTCTCGCAAAATATGCAATTAAGCATCATCAGTCCTCACCTTATCGTCCCCAAACAAATGGAGCGGTGGAAGCGGCCCAATAAGACAATCAAAACTATTGTTGCCAAGATGACTGAAAAGACTAGGGAATGGCATGACAAACTACCATATGCCCTTTGGGGATATAGGATATCAATTAGGACTCCAACAGGAACAACCCCGTATTCTTTGGTTTATGGGATGGAGCCAATCCTACCAATTGAGGTGGAGATACAATCTCTTAGAGTTATAGCAGAAATAAAATCTCGGAAGACCAGTGGCACAAAACTCGCTATGATGAGCATGCATTCGCAGATGAGCGCCGACTACAAGCATTGCATAACATTCAACTCTATCAACGGAGAATTGCTCGTGCATTTAACAAAAGGGTTCGAGATAGAGACATCCAAGAAGGCGATCTAGTTTTAAAAGAAAATAGAGCATCGTTGCATGATCCTCGAGGAAAATTCAAGCCTAAGCGGGTGCGGACCATTCTCAGTCAAGCATGTCACCACGGCTGGAGCAGTGAAGCTAATGGATTTTGATGGAAATGAGTTCACCCATTTCACTAATCTTGATCAGTTGAAGAAATATTACGCTTAGGCATCAAAGCATTTGTAATTGTCATTATCAAGTAACCAAGCAGTTCGTGGGTTTTGTATCCTATCTGGTTATTCTTAATAAACATGCCATGAGTTTTTAGATGTTCATTTGATATATGCAAAAAAAAAAAAGAACAAACAAACAAAAAGAAAAAAAAAAAAAAAAAAAATCGGAAAAAGAAAAAAAAAACGAAAAAAAGGAAAAAGAAAAAGAGGAAAAACGGAAAAGAGGAAAAAAGGAAAAATGATAAAACATGTCTTTAATTGTTAAGGTTTATATGTTATGCTTTTATGTGTCATATGATTAGTTAATTATGATTTACATGTCATATTTAATGTTAAAGTGTGCACGTGTTTAGAATTGTGTTCACATTGAATTTCTCATAAGCAGGTAATTCTCACAAACAGATCTTTTATTCATCCCAACTGGGGTACTTCATTTCATACATAAAAAGACATAAAGCCTTCATTTCCTACAAACTTAAAAAATAATAATAAAAAAAAAAAAAACAACATAGAAAATAAACATGACAATTCTCTCAAACCCTTATCCTCTTCATGGTAGGCCCGTCTGAATCTTTGTCTTGACCAATATCCGCTAGAAGCCATTGAAGGTGATCTTCATCAATAAGTGGAAATGAAGGTTAGATAGCGCGGATATAATTTTGGCCCCCGCAATATAGTAGGCATTCTCCGAATACCACTCATATCGGCCTCATAAGTGGTACAAGATGGAAGAACCCGGAGGGCGGGGAATGTGCTCTTGCTTCCAACCAATTTGCCTTAGACATCTCCATGGAAGGTAGAAAGTGACTTGGCAAAGCCCGGGTAGTTGAACACCTCTGCGACCAGAATTGCAATATACAATTGCACTAATGCCAAGGTGGCTTGTGACCCACTTTATGTCTTTATATAAGAAAAAATCCTCCCACCCACCATTTTTGCTAAGTTGATAGAAGAAAGGAAGAAGACCTCTCTCCCGGACATGACTAGTTTTGTAAGTAAGACTCTTGTGGAGTTTCATGAGAGAAAATTTTTCTAATAGCCATAAATGAAGGGCTAATGGACATCCCTTCACAAAGCTTTGAGGGTTTCTTTTGAGTTCATCTAAGCCAAGGAACATTTCCCCCAAAATAAGTGGTCCAAGACGACCCCCCACTAACAATTTGAGGAATAAGTGAAAGACACGGAACATGGCATGCATTTAAAGACCATTTAGTGAGGGTACTTCCCAAAATCATAAGAATGCAAGCATTTTCTCTAGTAATCCTATAGTTGTCATTGTTAGAAAATTGCTAAGTGCCAAATTGGAAAGTCGATAATAAGTTGACAAGAAATACCTCACCATATTGTAGGTAGTTTCCATGAAGATTTTCGGGAAGATGTAAAATCGTTGATAAATCTCCCGATATCCTGGTAGGAGATCTAGGTGTGATAACTGCACCATTGGATGGTAAGCCTAGCAAACCTTCGACCTCTTCAACAAGAGGCACAATCTCCCAGTCTCCAAAGCGGAAGACATGGCGAGTTTCATCCCAAAATTTAGAAACAACATGAATCATGTCGTAACAAATAGAAAGTGAAAGCAAAGGCAAAAGCACCTTAGTGAAGCGGGAAGAGGAAAAGGATTGCCTTGGTTGCTCCAAGTTTCTTGTGATCCCCGAGAGTTGTTTTTTTCTCCCCACTCCGCATTTCATTAGCTTCTTCATAACTAAGAACCATTTTTGTGAAAGGAAAATTTAGAGAAAAGATTTAAGTTGTGGAAGTGGTGCATTTGGAAATGAAGAATCATGCCCCTTTTATAGATGGAAAAGATGATCAGATTTATGCCATGGATAATGAATTTGAGTATTGTCCATAGGATAATAAGGAGTGTCCTTCACCATGGCTAATGACCACGCATTTTTGGTAGGGCAATTTTTGCTAAAGCCGAACATAAAAAAAAACAACTGTGTCAATGACGGATCAACAACGTTGATACAATCCCTTTTCCTAATGATCATCCAAAATAATGACCATGATCGATCTATTTTATATAGTGATCATCATTTTCCAATAAAGCGAATAAGCATTATGCATGAAAATTTTTCTGAAAGATTTCGGAAAAACAGATAAATTTTTTTGCCACATGATGATTTGGTCCACCATAGTTTATCTAGAGGGTAATAACCTTTGGTCAACCCTTTAAGGTGACATGACTTAACAATGCATCACTCTAAGGTGACATGACCTGACAATGTCCTAATTTAAGGTGACATGACCTGACAATGTCCTAATTTAAGATGACATGATAACACATGGAGTCATAAAAAGTAAATAATGGTGACTTCATAACTTGTTTGTCATCAAGGCCATAAAAAACTGTAAAAACTAGAGTCGACCTGTTAATTGTCGGAATTTTTCACATTAACAAAAGACAAATTCATAAGACTAAAAAAAAAGACAATAAAGTCGCATTTTCCAAATTTAGAAAATTAATTGGGATTTTCTATCTTAAGACGACATTAAAGTCGCATTCAAAACTTTTAGAAAATTAATTGGGATTTTTAACTTAAGACGACGATAAAGTCGCATTTTCAATTTTAGAAAATTAATTGGGATTTTCTATCTAAGACGACAATAAAGTCGCATTTGCAATTTTAGAAAATTAATTGGGATTTTCTATTTAAGACGACGTCAAAGTCGCATCTCCTATTTTAGAAAATTAACTGGGATTTTCTACTTAAAGCGGCAATAGAAATCGCAAGTCATGTTTTCAAGATAGCACTGATGATAACTATTTTCTATGAAGAATATGTTATCTCAAAAGAAATTCTCTGTCAAAATTTTGTGTCTGTTCAAACATTGACCATGCTCGTCTACAACCACCGTTTTAATAAAATGATTTGTAGTATAATCATGCTCGTCTTTATTAATTTGATGAGTTTTCGTTAATTGTCTTAGTTAGTCTTTCGGAAAAATGAAAAAACGAGTCGCGATTAGGCGTCGGGATTTTAGTCGTATCCCAAAACCGGCATTAATCAGTTTTCTTGATGGTCAAGTCATTGTTCATTGGATAAAGAATAAGAATATATTCTTTATCCACTAAACACATCCTTTATCCATTAGTTAGAGAATAAGAATCATGAAAAGATGTGAGAATAAGAATCAAATCCCATGTGTAAGAGGGGGAAATCCGGATTTTTTTTCCGGAATATTCAAGTGTGCGCCAAGCACACAATCATGCGCCTAGTGCACGATTGTGCGCTTAGCGCACAAGCATGCTCTGCGCCAGACGCAGAACCTGTTCAGTTTCGTTTTGCACGATTTTCAATGCAATTTTTTTACGTATTAGGATGTTTTAGGAAGAATATTTTCTGAAAATCTGATCTTGCCTCATTAATGAGCAAATCTAAAAATAATAAGAATATTTGTGTTTCCAAAGACATTTGATGATGTCATTAGGGAGAGGTCATTAGAGTGATGTCATTAAGGTGATTAAGGATGAAGAAAATCAGATTTTTTGGATGAAAAATCTGATTTTCTCCCTTATTGAAACCCTAGTTCACATTCCTCATTTCTCTATAAATACTCTCCCCTTTTCACTTCAAAACCAAGTTGAAAAAAACACAATTCAACTTCACTCTCACCTTCTCTACTACTCTTCTCCTCCTTAATCTTTCCATCTAAGCAAAAGTCTTAATTAGTAAGTAAAGAAGTTGAAAAAAAACACAATTCAACTTCACTCTCATCTTCTCTACTCCTTCTCTCTAAAAATCTCACTTAAGCAAAAGAAAGTAAAAGTTAGTAAGATAATTAGTAAGTAAAATAAGTTCATCAAAAGAAGAAAAACACAAAAAGAGTTTAAGTTAGCAATTAAGAAGATTTAGAAACTCACTTAAAAATTAAGAAAATCACAAAAAAGGTAGAAAAATTTGCAAAAAGGAAGTGCATCATTGAGCTAGCAAGGTAAAGTTGAAGTTTTTGTTATTTTGATTATCTACTTAATCATCTACTAACTTCTTCCTTGTTTTCTTCTTATCATTTTATGATTACCATGAGAATAGGGACTACCTAGCCCGGGGTCTTAGTTTGCTTGTTTATATTCATCATGTTTATGGATATGCTTGGTTCAATGCCTTAGCCATGAGAATAGGTCTTCCGTAAGATACTAGGCCAATCTAGCTAGCTCGAGAGAGTAGTTAGAGTACCAATGGATGAATAATTCCCCTCATGGCCTAGTAGCCCTTGGGAATAATGGAAGGTTCACAACCAAGGGCTGCGGTTCAAGCACAAAACCACAACCCTTCATTGAGATAAAGGGCTGTGGTTTTTAGCAAAACAGCAGCCCTTGTGACCAAAAAAAATAAAAAAAATAAATTTTTTTTTGCATTTTTTTGTCCTAGATGATCCTCAAACATTACTTATACATAAAACTATCATTTTTCATTACAAATTATGTAATTTATACATATATACAAGGAAAATATGTATGCATTTCACCTAAACCTAAGAGGGAGGTCTTCTTGCAGTAAGATTACCCACCATCAAGCTAATCATAAAATCCTAATTAGGGACAAAGAGAGGAAATGAGTATAAATGCAACATTTCAAAAGAATCAATAAAGGTGCTCTGTCGCTATTCTACTAATCTCACAAACATCCACCATATCTTCATAATGCTCTTTCCACACCCATGTTTTCTAATAGTTTTTATTCCGTCCGACCTTCTACCCATGTTGGCACAAGAAAGCAGCTTCTTCAAATCAGCTCTTGCTTATGAACTTCACACTTTAAGAATGTCAAAATGCTTTACATTAATTCAGACCATATTATCCTGCTAAGAATTCCAACATATGTAGCATGAAAGGCACTACAAAAAGGAGCCAGTATAAATTTGTAAGAAATAATCTGCTTGTTGTCTATATGCACGGGGAAAGGAAAACCCTACAACTCATTGTTGACTTCCCAATTCAAAAAACAAGAAAGTATTGCAGACAATTCGATGATGACTTTCTCTCAACTATTAGGACTTCATATTGAAGGATATCCCTTATTTATGCAGCTGGCCTCATTCCCCAGTCTAGAAGTAAGCAAATTGCATCAAGTAGATTTGGCTATCAGTTAGCATTTGCAAATGAAACCAGCCATTCCGGGTACAATATGCTACTTCGAAATATTATTCAGATCTCAAAACTAGACCGTAAAAAAGCGATAAAACTATTAAAAGCTCCAAATGCTAAACGAAGTTAAAATGCTACTTTTGAACGACTCATCTTATCATGAACAGAAAAAATTCCATTTTTCAAACAAAAGGGACATTAATTGGTTCCATTCGATAGTCTGTATTGGGGGTGGCTCCACAATATTCTTGTAACAGATGAATTAATTCTACTTATTCTTAGTTATTAGTCTTTAGTTCCTAGTGGCTGGAGTAGAACTTAACCTAGAAACCAATAACCAAAAAAAAAAGAAAAAGTAACTTGACCTAGATAAGACATGTATCAGTAGGGAGTAGTTTAGCATAGCATACCCTTTTGGGGTGCAACTTCAATAACAACCTTAGTAAAGGAGGAGCCTTGAATCAAACACTAGTGACTCCTAAGGCATTATGATCCCTAAGCGAGGGTGTCATTAGTTTTATATTTGCATCAACAGCGTCCTCTACTTGCTTCACTAAACCAACAAAAGGATCTTAAAGAGGCAAGACAAAAACATGTGACTTCATTTTCGGTAACATGTAGAAGTTTTATTAAGCAGCTAAAGCAAAAATAAAGCCCATAAAACAACTCCACCAAAAATTAATTAGCAAGCAGGGAGAAATAAACTAACCTCCTTCATTTGGAGGTGAAAATGTCAGTAGTGCACAATGTAAGATTATCCCTCAAAAACTGCATGATCAATGTGCTATCTTTGTAAGAATCCTCACTTAGATTATCCAACTCTGAGATAACACAAATAAAAGCTCTTAAAATTCCAGCTTCATCAGCAAAATCGGCTACCTTATATAATAATTACATAGATTGAAGCTAACTTTTCGATTTATGCAATTCACTATACATATATGATGCAAGACTGTAGATTCTTATATCATCATAAACTAAAATGAAGTATTAGTAATTGCACAAATATACTACATTTTCTTTATCGTGTAAAATTTTACTACATAAACAGAACTGAAACACTATACTATGATCTACAAATACGCAGATGAACAAAAATGGACTACTACAACAATAATCAAATAAATCAAAATGTCACAATAATTAGAGGAGAAAAGAAACTTACAAGTAATTCCACATAATATCAAGCACCAAGCGATGAGAAGATGATAAACAAAACCTAAAATCAAATAAGAAGCATTATTTATCAAGAAGTTATGAAAAAAGTTACAATTTGCAGAGATATTTTTGAATAATTTAGAGAGCAATAGAAAAGGAATATGCGAAAGAAAGTTGATGAAACTGACAGGAGAAAGAGCAGACCACCAAAATTGTCCGACAATGCTCCGACGAAGTCGTCGAACTCTTTTCTATCTCCTGCTCCACCACCAAAATTGCACACACCAGAAAACACAGTGAGCTCAACTCCAAAAGAAAGAAAGAAAGAGAGAGAAATGGAGGACGAAGAACAGGCAATGGCGGCAGGGAGGCGGCGTAGCATAGGATCAAACGCAGCATTAACCGCCCGAACACAAGCTCTACGCAACGGCGAGCCGTCCTTCTTACGACATCAATCTTCTCAACTCCGACGAGCGAACGGTGGCGAAGGGTGAAGAGAGATGCGAAGAGAGAGATGGATGGGGGTTTGATGAGGTAAGAGGGAAAATCGGGGACTGGGGAGGGAGAGAGAAAAGTTAGGGTTTTGTTTTGGGATGTGTATGCGTGTATGCGGGAGAATTTCGACCAAGTGAATAATTAGGCCCATTAGGGGTTGCGGTTAGCCCAAAAACCGCAGCCCTTTAATTAAGGGTTGCGGTCAGTCCAAAAAACCGTAGCCCTTAATTTATAAAGGACTGCGGTTTTTGGGCTAACCGCAACCCTTCACTATTAAGGGCTACGTTTTGCAATAAGCCGCAACCCTTGCACCGCAGCTCTTGCGTTTTTTTCCCATTAGTATCTTTTCATCTATAAATCTTCAAAAACATAGACTTTGCTTGGCTTATCATAAATCGATATTTATTGGTGCTTCCCTTAGTCCTTGTGGATTCGACCCTTTAGTTGCCTATATTGGGTCGTTTAGGTATCTTTGACGTGTTTACAACGAGTGCGTCAACTTGACTTTATTCTTTCCTTTCTTACTAATATGTGTCTGGAATAGACTTTGATTTCTTTTGTTCTGGGAGAACTGCTAGTTACTCCCCACTGACTGTGGAATTATTTAATAATATCTTTGCAGATGGAAATGACCTCTAGACTTGTGACTGCTTGGGCTAGCAGAGTGTGGGTCGGAGATGAGAGGAAGCTTCTCATAGCTTTTCTAGTAGATGAGTTTATGAAGATAATAGGAGTCTTATGTAATGCTAGGACTCAATGATATTTAGACTTATTTGGGTTTTGGAGACTTGCATGTCTCTTGGTTTTGAATAGCGTGGTTTGACCATGGTTTTTTTGGTTATTTCTTTACTTGTTAAAATCTATAATACTTTGAATTGTTTTCTTTTGGAAGTTATGAAAACCAAAGTTCGAGTTTACTTTTATTTATTGTTTTAGAGTAGCATATCCGTCCTGAAGTGATTTTCGCTAACGTCTTTTAGTCAATTTAAAGTAGATATTGTTAAGTATCTTAGTTGTAGAAGGACGGGGTGTTACATCCCTACCCTAAAGAGATTTGGCCCAACACATTAAGAACAAAATTAATACTAATGAACAATGAATCCATAATCAAATCAATAGAGAAAATTAATGATTTAAATTTAAAAGAAACTCTAAACAACTGCTAGTAATTCATATTCCAAAATAAATTGAACTAGAAACAAAAAGGAAGTAAACTAAACGCTGGAATACCACAAACTCTAGACAAGATACCATGAATAGTAGCTTATTCTTCAATTCGCTACTGTATTATGATCTGTATTCTTCCGCTGTTGTCTGTAATCCGTAATTCATTGTAATTGTGTAACATCGGTATCCTATTCTCCTCTTCCCTAAACGCTGCTGCCACATTCTCCTATCTATACGTGTCCTTCTATTTCTCTTATCCCAATTATTTTTCATGTCAAACCCCTAATTTTCCTAATGTGAGACTTTCCTAATCTTATCAAAGTTGCTATAAAATTGGAGACTTCCCAAAAGCCTCGTTGTCCTTTGCTTTATTTTAATCTTCTCTTTTTATTTTGTTGCTCTTATTCTAGCTACATATTTTTAAGGGAAATTCTACATGGTGGCCTCCTACTTTGGATTTTTCTACGTGGTAGTAGGTCAAAAAATTTTTTTACCGAGTGACCTCTTACTTTTACTAATTATACTTAGTGACCTTAATTCAATAAAAACCTAGCTAACCCATCCTTTTAAGTAAATTTACTAACCTACCCAATAGTTAATTATCTTAATACGGAATCCCTCATCCGTCTTGACATTTTTGGTTCAATGTATCAAAATTGGAATAAAACCCATAAAAATTAAGTTTACACAATTCAATCTCCCACAAAAGTTCCCCCAATTTATTGGATTATGAAAAGTACATGGAATGATAGAGATCACGATTGATGGGGGTGATGATGGAATTACTACGGTCGGTTCGAGCATCGACAGTGAGAAAAATGGCAAGCAAGCAAGAAACACAATGAAGATTCAATAAGAGGAGAGAGAATCCATCTAAATCTATAGAGGGAAAGAAAAGAGAGAAAGAGTTGTGTAATAGTAAATTGATGCTGTTGTTTTTCATTTGATTGTCATGATTAATCCCAATTTTGGAGTCTTAATCAAATGATGAATGATAATGAGAGAGGAGAGAGAGAGAGGGGATGGGGGCAGTTGTCACTTTGTTAGTTGGTCGTCCCGAATCTTCACGTTTAATTTGCACTTAGGCAAAATAAAACTTTTTATTTCTTCTTGATTGCCAAAATTTAATTATCCTAATTTAATGTAAAGTGACATTCTTGACATTTTTGTCATAATCTCAAGAGGGATGGGCTTTTTTTTTTAGGGAAGAGGGATTGGGGTTTTGAATGAGGATAATTAACCAGGGGAAGAGGAATTGGTTAGCTAGGTTTTAAGTGAATTAAGGTCACTAAATATAATTAGCCAAAGTAGGAGGTCATTTGGTATAATTTTTTGGCTCTACCCCCAGTAGAAAACCCAAAATTGCGCACATGTGTAATTTCCCTATTTTTAATTCTTCCTCCACAAATTAATCGGTCTTTTTATCTTCATTAGATGAGAAACCAACGTGCCTTCTTTTAATATCTCACAAAACAAGCCCAAATAGTAAAGAGAAAATGGGTGTAACACCTCGAAATATTTCATACTATTTAGTAATTTAAAATACGATTTACAGTTGTTGATATTATGAATTTCATATTCTGATTGAACTTTGCCAAATTTAATTAAACAAGTACTTATGATATTATCTTTCTTAAACAAAGTAACTATTTTAGTTCAAGTGTGCTAATATTTGGTGATATTAGTATTAGATATAATGGGTGATATTATAGGATAATGTTTTATGAGATTTTAAGTTATTAAAAGAAAGAAAAAAAGAAAAAGGAAAAAGGGGATTAAAAACCCTCACTCGTCACTCTTACCTTCTCTCTCCCGTATTTTCCCCCAAAACCCTCAAACCCCTGTTTTCTCTCTCTTCCTCGCACCTCCCACTTTCCTCCGTTCGTGCTGCCACCCTTCGCCGGCGCACCTCCTAAGCTCGCCGGAGCTTCTCTCGCTCGTGCATGCTCTATTTTCTCTCTCTTCATTTTGGCGCTGCTGGTCCTATTCTTCCCTGTCGTCTGTTCGTGCTCTGTCACGAGGTGGTGCTGGTGATCGACATGGCTCCTCCGGTGTTGCTCGTGCGCCGCTGCCGCCTCCATAGTTGCTGTTGTTGTCCCGTGGTGCTGTTGCCGCCACTGTCGTGCGATGATGCCGCTTTATCGCAGCCGTTTTAAGGTGCCACACTCATCCTCTTTACCCTCTTCTCTTCTCTTTTGAATTATGGTAATTAAAATGTTGAATGTTTATATATGTGTTCTGAATTTATAAATTGTTGTTTGTTAAGACTATTATGAGTAATTAATTAGTGTGTTGGCAAGAAGTGGATGCATGTATAATCTTTATATTATTAATCCTTCTTTGAGTAATATTGAGTAATTCTGGGGGAAATTCTGGATTTTGTGCGCAAGATGTTCATATTTGAGTTATTAAATTTTAAAGAGTATTTAATTAAGTTAAATTTCAGATTTTACTTTGAATCGTTTGAAAGTATTCATTAAGTGTTGTAATTCTCTAAGTGTATGATGTTATTCTTTGAGGAATTGGAACTTAGTTATGGGTTAAGGTGGATAATATGAGTTGTTAGCCTATGTTTCGGTAATAAGTTAAGTCCAGAGGGGTATAATAAACCAAATATTATGTTCTAAATTATATGATGCTTTTGGTGACTTGAGTCTTTACCGTTTATGAAAGATTAGCGTAAGGAATTAGAACTTAGTTATGGGTTAAGGTGGATAATATGAGTTGTTAGCCTATGTTTTGGTAATAAGTTAATCCAGAGAGGTATAATAAACCAAATATTATGTTCTAAATTATATGATGCTTTTGGTGACTTAGTCTTTTCCGTTTATGAAAGATTAGCGTAGTTTATGGTGTAAAGTTGTGGTTGAAGTTTGATTATTTGAAGCTAGTTAGTTTCAAGGAGATTTTCAGTTATTTGGTATAAGATCTTATCTTGTCACTTAATGAGATACTGTGAAGAGATATGCTCGATGTGACTATAAGACATTTATCTATTCATTTAAGATGATCTATAAATTTTTGGGATAAACTTGAGTATTGCTTGGCCTAATTACTATTCCAAGTTACCTAGACCATGTTTAATTATTGTTTTTGAGATGGAGAATTTTTTTTTATTGAGTTTTGTTGGCAGGTTTTAATTATTTCCCATTTTTGGGTTGTCCGAATTACAGAGGAAACTCTACCGAAATTTCGAGCCAATTTTTGAGATTACGGTATTAAAGAATTTGTTATCTGATTTTGAAGATCGGGGCGTTACAATGGACTTCCTATTCCACTTGTAATTTGTCCTTCAAATAATCTTCTTGCAGACAAATAAATAAAATAGTAGTAATTTATGTCTCGGAAGAAAAATAACTTAAAACCCCCTGTAATATATAAAACTCAATATTAAATCAAGGGTTTAAGATAATAAAAATACACACTTTTACGACCCTATCAATCACCCAGGCGGTAGAGGCCATGAACGAGAAAATAGCATTATTACAACGAGAGAATGACGCTTTACGTTCCCAAGTGTCGCCAGCGGTCTCAATCGCTACTGGAGGGAGTCAGGCGCGAAGGGATTTCTCTAGCGTAGCAACGCAACTCGACATGGGAACCATGTCAACACCCATGACGACGAGCGAGAGGAAGTCCCAATAGGGTTGAATTTATCCTTGGAATTGGGGCACGGGAACATCGTTAATGAGACTCCACTCCAAAGGACGTCAGTGCCATCCAACATGATGTGGACCCCAGCAAGTCAGATGTTCTCTTCACAACTCTCGACGCCGATGACTTTTCACACGTCAAGAGGGACACCTGCCTTCACAAGTGTAAATCAGAGGTATAATCCACATGTTTCCTCGATAGTCGGGACGAGTTTGCCGATGTGGATGAGGCCAAGTCAACCAACCACAACGGCACCGACGCCATTCTGGCAGTCTCATGGCTATGTAGGAGGGACTTTCAGTCAGCCATCTTTGACAGTACCAATCCCATCGTTAGGATTTTTTATCAATTCTCAACCCATGTCTACTGTGGCGACAAGTGTCGTCACCTCAATGGTGGATGGGGCAAATATGTTTCACAACATGCCGATGTTCAATTACATGCAAGAGCGATCATGGCGTAAGTAATTAGTATTTGAATTATGTTTCTAATCCTTATTTTGCGGGCATGATGCAACCCCCAAACAATGGAGCCATTGAGCGAAGTGGGACTAGTGGATCTTCTTCGAAGGGAGTTGGCATAGGTACAAGCGATGATTTCCAAGATTCCAGGAGTGCCGCCACCCATGGAGAAGGCAACACCTGGAAGTTATGCTGATTCGACATTTGCCGACCATATCGCGTTGATGGAAATTCCAAAAAAATGCTCGGTTCCTCCCATGAAGTTATATAACGGGACATCTGATCCGACATATCACATCAATCAATACAAATAATGAATGATGATGGCGCCAATCCCCAATGGACTGAGAAAAGCATGATTGTGTAAGGGATTTGGGACGACCTTGATTGGGCCAGCTCTACACTGGTTCATTAATCTACTAAATGGGAGAATAGGCACGTTTGCGGAGGTGGTAGATATTTTCAACATTCAGTTCGCAAGCACTAGGAAGCTACGAAAGCAGTCAGGAGACCTCTACCGGATTGTCCAAAAGCCAGGAGAAATACTTCGAGAATATTTGAACGAGTTTTTGAAGGAGAAGATGGAAATCGTTACTCGGATATTCCGACCGGTTTTCGAAGCATTCCGCCGGGGACTCCCAAGCGATTCAGAATTATACAGGGAACTGACCAAGTATCACCATTCCACCTTCGAAGATGTACAAACTAAGGCTCTGGCGTATATGAGGCTGGAGGAAGACCTAGAAGCGAAAAAAAGGAATACAGACTACAGTTGGAAGGCTTATCCTAGAGGCGCAAAGATGAGAGACCTAAGTCGTATTCCAGACCAGAAGGGGAAGGTTCAAGGACTAATGTTGTGAATTGGAAGGAAGACCCAGATCTACCCCCAAGGATAAGTGAATACAGCCTTAGTGTAGGGGTGAAAAGGCTAGTGGACCGTTTAGAAAGCTTTGGGAGCAAGGTCAGATGGCCCAAGAAGTCAGACAAGCCAAATGGCAAGAAGGACCCAAGTAGGGGTGCTAATCGAGCGAGTCGATCGCGAGTAGAGGCCTACTCGACTCGACTCGAAAACTCGCAAACCCCGTGTAACACCCCCGATAACTCTCCCTTTTCCAAAATACTTTTTCAATATAAAACATGGAGAATCGTCAAAGCATTATCGCCTGTGTGATAACGTATCGGCTTATTCAGAATTTTGCAACGGGAAATATATATAACTAAACTTCATACTTTAAATATAATAAACAAACAAAGTACTTAAAACCAACACACTATAAATGTCTACTTCAAAACCAAACTTAATATAATATGTTCCTACTAAAGCAATAGATAAAACAATTTGTTACACAAGCTCTCCATTCCCGATTCCCAATGATGCAACATCTCGCACACTTGTGGATGTCAATGCTCTAAAGAATCGCTCACCACAATGGGTCATCACGGGATCAATAAGGCAAAGCCATGATCAACACATACAAACAAAAAGCGACGTATCGAAAGCCGAGTACTACATAACCATACATAAATATTCCTAACATGATACTAAGAAATAATAAGCAGGGATAAATAATAATATAACAATATAACATTCTGCAGATAACTTCTGCTGAACTAAACTTTAATCATCTTTTTATTACTTTAATGGAATAGTTATTGGACCTAGGAAGACGAAATACGGTCGCGACTCCGTATTCCATAATGACCTTCGATATCGAGGAACCTTTGAATAAAAATAGGAACGATGATCAATCCAATTCCCAAAAAAGCCATGGCACGCTCACCATGTACCCCAACTCCTGATTGTCCAACTTCAGACGTGCACCAATCTAAAGTTTATTACTATCCAAGTTGCACTTTACGTGATTTACAATTTATTACTCATTATGACACACAAGTAATACAGAAATATCAAATCAAATATTCACAACTGAACTTCTTTTTATCTTAGGATTTAATAAGTGATCACACAACTTACAAATCCAAGAGTACTTCCTTTTATTCAAATCTTTCTTATTTGTTGAACCTAGCCAACAACCAATCTTACCTTTCAAAGGCATAACTTATCAACTTACCAAATAAGGCCCACAGTCCTCATAAAGTAGTGGAAATAATAATTTAAGGGAACACATGATTGAACATGATCCAACTCAATAATTATATTAATTCCCCCATGTGAATTAATAAATAAAGTTCCCAACCAACATGCTTGCATCAATATTCCATACAAACAGGATATTCAACTCATAATACAATCTTATAATCAACATGTTTGCACACATGCATAAAACATGTAAAATCCAATCATAATAGAAATCATATATGAACTTACAAAGTTCCTATACATGATACTACAACTTTTCCTTCCTAAAATCATGATACTAACTCACATAACACATAGGTTGTACGTACTTGTATAAACAAACCGATAGGCCACCTTTAATCACTTTAAAAGTCGCCTCTCGAAAAATCTCCGCCTAAAACAACCAATATAATCTAAAGTCAATACTCCAATTAAATTCCAGCAACTTTCAAATACTTTAAATCCTCTCTAAAAATATTTAAAAGTTGTTTTTAACATTAAAACTTTAAATACTAATTCTTACTAGCATAGTATTACTATACTAGTCATTAAAATCCATCAAACTCCCTTAATAACAACCTTTCTAAAATTCCAAGCAAGCATATAATTTATTAAAACCCTCTTTAAACACACTTAAACATGCTTAAATTCATAATTTAAATCAATTTCATAGTTTATAACATGCTACTATAATTTTCCAAACTCTTAAACCCTAAAAATCCATGCTTTGATATATTAAAACTCAATCTAAATATAATAATCAAATCTGAAATTTTATTCTTTCAACACATAATTTATATAATCATAGATTAATCATTAAAATAGTAAATTAAAGTTATTAATCATGATTAGTACTAAAATAAAAAAATAAAAACATAATCTTTAATCAAAACTTGAGGAAGAAAGAACCAAACCAAAGCAAGAAGAGGAGGGAGAAGGACCAGGCGGCACCTAGCGGCGGTCGGCACAAGACACGGCGGTCGGCGGCGTAGTCACTGGCGAGGGAGCAAAGACGGCGGCGAGGAAGAAGAGTAAATGCCGAAGGAAAAAAACGAAAGGAGAGAGAAAGCACCGAAAATTTTGTGGGAGGAAGGAGGAGAGAGAAAATAATGTGTGGGGAATTATTTGGGGGTTTATGGGTATGTATAGTTCCCCTTTGAGGGCTTAGGAAAAAAGTAATCGCTTCAAATAGAGTTTGGTGATGAATAGGATTGATGATTGAACTCCTAACATCACTAGGATTAGTATTTGGGTTCCTCAAGCCCATTTAAACTTCTTTTCCAAATCCAATTAGTATTTCAAACATTTTTCAAAGCATGCCTAACAAAAACATTTTAACTTTCTTAAATCCTTAAAAATAATTCCTTTGACTTCCAAAATGGTCAACCTTTGAAATATGAAATCATTAAAATGCTAATATATATTGAAATATAAATAACTATATATTAAAATATATTTATAAAATTCATAAAAATACGGGGATTACACCCCGCTCGACCGGACAACTCGTTAAGCTCTTGTTAATTTTTTTGCGGCT
Organism: Beta corolliflora; assembly: GCA_947648045.1. NCBI lineage: Eukaryota > Viridiplantae > Streptophyta > Magnoliopsida > Caryophyllales > Amaranthaceae > Beta > Beta corolliflora. Next base: position 301,349 of record CANSZD010004123.1, read on the forward strand.
CGACGCGAACTCGACTCTGACTCGAGCTCAACTCGAGCTCGACTACTCAGAAAATCTTTTTTTAATTCATCATTTCTTTTAAAGTCATGTTACTAGTTTATGAAGTAGGACCATGGAGGCATGGACCATGAGGTAAATTTTAATCGGGCTTGGTAACTTGTACCTTATTTCTCAAAAAAATTTAAGAACTTATATATCAATAACATAAATTCTTAAAAAAAAACTATCGAGCCGCTTTCGCCGAGCTTAACGAGTCGACCAGAGACCCTGCTCGACTTGTGCTCGTTAAGGTTTCGAGCCGAGTCGAGTTCGAGATGAGCCAACTCGAGCCGAGTTTTGACCGAGCGTTGACGGAGTTGCCCTCGAGCCGCTAGACTCGAATAAAGCACCCCTCGGATCCAAGCAAATGGTGTGAGTTCCATGGAGACATTGGACATACCGCGATGTAATACCCCTCATGATTGCTTTAAAGGATTTAGCGATGCTACTCATTCCAATAAGATGCATCTTTCTTTTAGGGAGCTCATTTCCTTAGTTACTCCACGGTTAAGCCTGCTTGGTTGGGAGTAGTCTTGGGATGAGTGACCTCCAGGGAAGTTTCTCGGGGTGCGCATGAGTGAGGACAAAATGCACCGGAAGAATGTTATATGAATTGTCTGCTTATAACATGATTCTAAGTACACTATGGATACACAAGATCGAGAAGGCAGTGCCATCAACGTTACATAAGATGGTGAAATTCCCAATAAAAGTGGGAGTTCAAGAAATCAAAGGTGACCAAAGGTTAGCTAAAGAATGTTATATGGAGGCCTTGAAACCAGCACGAGGTCAAAAGTCATGGACATATCAATTACAGTGTGGTCAGGTGACGGGAGCAAGGAAAGAATTATTGGAGGCAGAGGACGTCATCTTAGACCTATCAGAACCGAATAAGGTGGTTAAGATCGAGAAATTCTTAAACCTAGAGGTAAATGTTGCATTAGTTAATTTTTTGAAAAGTCACATTGACTGTTTTCCTTGGAGTCATGAGGAAATGGTAGGCATCAGTCCTGAAGCCATCACGCATAGGCTAAGCATAGACCCAATGTATAAACCAATATAGCAGAAATGTAGGAATTTTTCTCCATAGAGGAAGCCGATAACACCACTTAGGTGTGCGGGAGCCCACTAGTAGATATTGTCCTCTTTCGGGGCCCTAGCCCGCAAGGATTTACTTTGGTGTAGAACCGAAATCTTACCCAAAACGCCTACTAGGTTGAGGTATCCGCCTCAATATAAAGATGTTTTTGTTATCCTCAACTTTTGATGTGGGATAGCCTAAGATCTTAAGCACCTTCTCCCCTCCTTAAGGAGCCCTGCGTCCCCGCAGGCACTACAGACACCTGAGGAGAGTGCCCCGGCTCGATACCATCCGTATTTACCTCACAGGTGTGCGGAGCCATTAGTAGATATTGTCCTCTTTGTGCCAGCCAAGAAGATTTGCTCGGTGCAGAGCAAAATCCTACCTAAAGGCACTCCACTAGGTTGAGGTATCCACCCTTCATATAAAGATGGTTTCGTTCTCCTCGACTTTCGATGTGTGATAGCCAAGACCTTAGGCACCAAGGCTATCCCACATCGAAGTTAAGGAGAACCAATTCTTCTTTATATAAAGGTGGATACCTCAACCTAGTAGAGGCCTTTTAGGTAGGATTTCTGTCCCCGCACCAAAGCAAATCTTTGCGCAGGGCTCAAAGAGGACAACATCTACTAGTGGGCTCCCGCACACCAAAGGGTGTTACGAGGAACAAAGTGATTAATGAAGAAGTCAATAATCTTCTAGAAAATCGGGAAGATTAGGGAGGTAAGATACCCCCGATTGGTTGTCGAATGTCGTGGTGGTTTCCAAGAAGAATGGGAAACGGAGAGTGCGTGTGGACTAAAACGATCTAAACAAAGCATGTCCGAAAGACCCATTTCCTCAACCACATATAGATGCATTGGTTGACGCTACAAACGCCATCAATGGTTATCATCAAATACAGATGCACCCAGATGACCAAGAGAACACGACCTTCATAACTGAGAGAGGAGTTTACATTGATGATATGATAGTAAAGTCACTAAAGACCCAAGATCATATAGGGCAATTAAAGAAGACATTTGACATCCTCAAGAGAGTATTACATGAAGTTGAATCCAACAATGTGTACTTTTGGCATGCGGGCAGAGGCCACAGGGTGGGGCGGCGGGGCACCGCCCGTGCCCATAATAAAATTTGTTCGGTCTTCGGGAAAAAAAAGAAATGCGTTTGAGGAAAAAAAAAGGAAAAGTAATTGTTTCCTTTTCCCCTAATCTCGCAACTCCTTCACTCCTCACGCCCGATTATTCTTCTTCCACCCAAAACCCAAATGCCGGTTCTTCTTCTTCAATCTTCACTACCAGTTCCGCCATTCCCAAAACAAAATAATAAATCTCCACCAAATCCTCCATGAAATCTCTCTTTTCGATAATTTTCTCCCGAAAATCCCTTGCAAATTTCCAATATATTCTTCCCCAATTGCACTCTTCATAATACAAGGAGAAGAAAAAAAAATCAAGTTTAATGACACGTTTTTACCTCCCCATATCTCACAATTCATCAAAGAATCCATTACTCTCACTTTTCAATTTTTCATAATTTTCACAAGGTTATAATTTTTTATGGGTGTGCCCTAAAACTAGCAAGTGGCTAATTTTCAATTGCCAATTGGAGATTTGTTGTACTTGGATTATTTTGAAGTATCTTTCCAAGTTTATAATTCTGATCTTCTTCTTGTTTTCGTAATTTATGTTCATTGTGCTAATGTTAATTTGTTATTCGAATTTTTATTTTCTAATAATGTGAGATAGGATGCTCTTACTTTAGTCATTGATTCATAATTTCAATTTCTCATTGATAATAGTAATTTGATTCCGATTTTTTTATATTCGTTTTAGTTGTTAGGTGATAAAATATAGGAAAAATTGACACTAGGGGGCCGAACTATCAGCGGTTTTCTTTAATAGGTACCAACTATTGATTATTCTGTGTAGGACCCAACTATGGCCTTTTATAACTCAAATTGGGTCTAGATTACCTATAACCGGTTGCAAAGGTTAAAGCAACGAGGATGTTCCATATTTTGATTGATAATTTTATCTTCTAGTTTTTGTTTTTTTTTTCCTACTCAAAATTGTGATCTCTCCGCCCCAATCTCTCTGCCCCCCCACCCCAAGTCTCATCGTCTCCCTATGCCACCTCGGTGAAAGTTCTTCCGCCAACTATAAGTTCACCCCTTATGTCGAATTCATCGGTGGAGGGACGACGCCGCCATAACCACAACCCTTATGATACAATCGGTTGGTTCGGGACATGATGATCCGAAAATTGATCAAATTCATGCTACAAACAAGAATAATTTTGGGGGAACAAGTACCCAATTCATCAATTAAGCTCTTTCATTAAAAAAAAATTAAAAACTCGAAATCACCAAATAAACAATTAAGAACTCACCTAAATTCAAACTATACAAAGTACCCAAATATCAACATTTCTATAATATGCAATTATAAATGCTTCAAACATATGCATAAAGCAACAACTATCACTTAATGTCAACGTCAACAAGTCTTAACCAATTCACAACAAAATATGATCAAAATCATTCTCTCAAAAACATCAAATTTTCCAAAAATAGAAACCTATCATATAAAACTCACAGGTTGTAAATCATGTCGTTTAAGCCAAACATTAGTACCTAACCTCTCCGATAACTTCTCCGTCAACTGCAATGGCGACTCAAACGCTTGATATCAAAAATTTTCAACGCCAAAATATTCGTCAAAAATTCCATAGCGGAGCGACGGCGGCTCGTGACTAATCAAGCGACGAAACATGGGGAACAACGCCGAGAAATCCAGTCTCATACTGAAGAGAATCAGGTGAGACGAGTTTCAAGAGAGCAGACGAACACGACGATGAAGATGGAGGGTTTTTTGGGTGAGAGTATATTCGGGAGAGGAAACAGTGGCTTTTACGACGGAGGTGTGACGAGGATGGTGGTTTGGGAGGTGGAGGAGAGAGAAAGAGGGTGGTAAGCGACGGTGGTTGTGGGCCTAACAAGGATGCTAAAATGTCAGGCAGAGGATAGGAGAGGAGAGGAGAGAAGAGATGATTTGTGAAGTCACGTGCTTATTTAACGAGGTCACGTGATAGGGTAACCTGCTACAACAGGTTGGTTACCTGCTAGGCCTATTTAAAGTCACAACACCCTATAGTTGGGTCCTACACTGAATAATCAATAGTTGGGACCTATTAAAGAAAACCGCTGATAGTTCGGCCCCTTGGTGTCAATTTTTCCTAAAATATATTAAGCTTTTAATATTAGGTGTTAGGTGATAAAAATATTAAGCTTTTAATTTCCGATTGATAGTATTATGTATAGATTCTTATATGATATTTTGTTACCTATTGTGGATGCTACGAGCAGTAGGTGATAGCCTAGTGGTGTTGGCATCACCTCCGATCCCAGAGATCCTGGGATCGAATCTCACCCCTTGCAAGGAGGAATCCCCAATTTCCACCCCCTTACTTGCAAGGGGCTTCATCTTACCTTAAAAAAAATTGTGGATGCTAAAACTGATAGGAAAAATAACAATTACTCCTGATGATGGAGTTCAGTCAAGCACTAATCTGGAAGATTCGGCCAAATTGAAATATTCTTTTGAAAAAAATGGTACCTCAATAGCGGGTAGACTTAACTTCTTCTAGATATCTTAAGCTTTTAGTTTAATACAAATTCGAAGTTCTAATTTGAATTTCCTATATAATTGTGGTTGGGTTTAACTTGATAATAAAAGTGTAATTTTTATTAGAATTGTTGTATTGCATATTTTCTTAAATCTCTCATGCGTTAGGGCCCATTATTTATTTTTGACCCTGGCCCGATAATGTTCGAGAACGGCCCTGTTGGCATGTCGGGGGAAGTTCTTGGGTTATTTGGTAATCGTAAAGAGGAATAGAGGCAAGTCCCGAGCTAGATTAAAGCTATTCTAGATTTGAAATCCCCAAAATGTGTGAAGGACATTCAAAGACTAATAGGTAAGGTAGCCGCTTTAAATCGCTTTGTCTCCAAGTATTCTCGAGAAATGCTTTGGTTGTTCTACGACGTATTGAGAAAGAATCAAAAGTTCGAGTGGACAAAAGACCATGAAGAAGCTTTACGCCCAATTGAAGGAATACTGACGACCCCCTCCAAAGGCTTTCTAAACCGAAAGAAGGTGAGGTTCTACAATTTGTATCTTGTCGTCTCATCAAATCACGTTGTAAGTGCACATCCAACCAAGGAAGAAGACAATGCACAAAAGCCAGTATATTACGTAAGTAAGTCATTAACTGGACTAGAGGTGAGGTATTCCATTTTAGAAAAATTATTCATTGGTAGTAGCAGCAACAAAGTTGCGTCCTTACTTTGAGTCCCATCCTATCTGTGTTAGAACTAACTTTCCCATGAAGGCTATCATGAGAAGACCATAACTCACAAGACGAATGGTGAAATGGATGATCCAAGTTAGGGGCATTTGATATCAATGAGGCACCAACAAGAATCAAATCACATCCCTTGCCGCATTTTGTGGCGGACTTGACCCAAACTTGCGGCAGGAGGCAAAATGAGGTTTTCGTAACATGTTCGACATGATTCTAGAGAATGGTTGGCGATTAGATAGATGGTGCCTCCAATATGAGAGAACAGGGGTTGGGATTGTGCTAAAGTCACCACAAGGGGACAATATTATACTTGTTGTCCGATGTGAATTCAAGGCGACAAATAACAAAGCAGAATATGAAGCCTTTATATTTGGGTTGCTGGTTGCTAAAGACATGGGAGTTAAGAGCTTGAGGGTTAAAAGCGACTCGATGTTGATCGTGAACCAGGTAAATGGTGAATATGCAGCTAAAGATTCGAAGATGACAGCTTACCTGGGGGTAGTCCAAGAACTTCTGACTCATTTTGAGGATGTGGAGATCGAGCAAATTCCCAAGAGATTTGAATATGGAAGCGGATGCATTGGTAAACTTGGGTTCTCGCTTTAAGCAAAAGAGATGGCAAGTACCTCTTGTCCACCTAATGACGCCAACAATAGAACGACATGATGTCGAGACCATTACCTCGGTTAGCGGGATCTGCAAACAACACGTCGTGGTAGCAACCTATCATCGGTGGCTGAAAAATTATGTCTTGCTGTTGAAAAGAGAGATGTCAAGGGTATCAAGATGAAGGCGTCTAGGTTCATTCTAATTGATGACGTCTTATTCGAAAAGTCATGCAAAGCATGCATGAAGGGGAATGTGGCAATCATACTAGGGCTAAGAGTTTGTCAAACAAGATATTGAGAATGGGGTATTATTGGCCAACAATTCGACAAGATTCTTACGACTTTGCAACGAAATGTAAGGCATGTCAGAAGCATTCTCCGACCAAGCACCGGCTCGGGAATTATTGTATCCCATTTTGACGCCATGTCTATTCATGAAATGGGAAATGGACATTATCGGGCCCTTACCCTTCGCCACGGGGCAACGAGTCTTCATGTTAGCTATGACAAATTATCTCTCAAAATGGATAGAAGCTGAAGCATTTTGACATGTGACGGATAAAGAGGTGATCTCCTTCACCAAACGGAACATAATAACTCAATTCGGCATTCCATCAGAAATCGTTTGTGATAATGGTTCCCAATTCATTAGTGGGCCTATGATATGGACGTGAATCCAACCTTTAGTTAAGTTTTCAAAAACCCAAGAATCTTGAAAGAAAGTTGAGTTCTTAAGGTTTCTTTGATGAATCTTATTCAATGGTTTGTAAGCAATTCACTTACAATGCAAGTATAACTCACGAAAATTATAAATTTCAACTTAACTTTTAAACGTAATACATCCTACTCTATTTATACTCAAAACAACTTCTACTATGCTTAGGACAAGTCCCTAAGTCATACTACCAATAAAATCTTAAAGATAATAAGGAAATAACAAGATAATATAAAAGACTCCTAAGTTGCTCGAAACAAGAAAAACCTATTCCAAGTGGAATAGTAAAAACTTGTGAGCCAAATCTTAAACAAATAGGAAATGACATGCCCATCAACATTCCTAACGAGAACTAGGATCGTCTTCACGCCACCCATCATTCCTAACGAGTAGGAATGTCTTCCCAAACCTCCATTTCTCCACTTCTCAAGCATTATCGAACTCACTCCAAGTAACACAAGTGAGAAACTCTTGTTTACAAACAAAAAAGTTGAACCCCGTAGTATCCAACACTAAGGTAAATGGATCTCCTTGAATAGGTGCCTTTGAATCCATATCATTTTTCTCCCGCTTTAAAAAAACTTATCCTCAAGTTGCAATTGAGTCATGTAATAAGCCACACGCGACGTCCACTACCTGAAAGAACATGTTTGCCGTAAAGAACCACACTTTCTTCAATAGCATTCACACATGCGCAATTAGTCCTGTACAAGAACCATAGGAATATAGGAGGAACAACTAAACAAGATTCCTTGGAACAACATAAAACGAACTAGGGTAGTCGAATGTAGATGTTTTACAAACAACCATAGCCGAATCATGAAGCACACAATTTTTTTTTGGTGTCCACTTGCAAAACTGGGTTTAAAGGAGGAGAATCTTCAATGTAATCTTCACGAATGCCAAAGATCGGATTTATTTTATTTGCAAAATCCAAAGATTCAAATTTTAGTTCATCTTCATCTTCCCTTTCCAAGCCGCTAGAATCATCAATTAAAACTTCATTTATAACTTTGTTCTCCACGGAGCCATCCGTTAGAACAACACTTATCTCTTTTTGTTGTTCTTGCTTCCGTTGCATTGCTTGCTTTTCCCTAGTTTCAAGCATTGATCTTATGCCGTTCAAGGTGGCTTGCATTTCTTGATAGATTTGATCTTGCCTCTTGAATGTGCATTTAGTTTCATGATGATAGTACAAAAACTCATCTATATTTCTCCCCGTTGCATATTTCCAGTCAAAACAAACATAAAATCGCAACTTTATTCGAATCGTAGCACCAGATTTACTCTAAACTTCAACACAGTTACAAAATTCGTAACTCAATCAAAATCTTCTGAAATTTTAATACCACTCAAATCTATATGTTAACAGATCACAGTCAAAAGTTCACGCAACAATTCCCGACCAAACCTCATTGTTTAATAATTACTATAGTCGTGCGGGAATCACCCGATTTTTGGCCGACTTAAAAACAACTTCAAAAATGAATTTAAACACCTCAAAATTTTATGAAATTTATGGAACCCTAGTCTTATATGTTTCCAACACTCGACCAAAGTTTCATTGATAAATATGAAGCCCATCGTTTGCAGTTTTGTTTTCCCCAAAATTGGTTTAGGATAGCTCGATTTTAGACTAGTTCACGAAAAATAGTCCAGTTTAATAGCAAACAAATTCTAAAAATTCGGGAAACTTCACGAGTGCAAAGTAAACATAAAAATAACTAGTTTTAAAACAAAAGAATCACCTCAAAATCTTTCTTAACGAAGGATAACGAAGCAAAACAAACCGACCATCGAAATTGGATCTGCCAGACAATTTGAACACTTCGAAAAACCTTCAAGAACACCACCGACGTCCAAACTCTGATACCAATTTTATATGGACGTGAATCCAACCTTTGGTTAAGTTTTCAAAAACCCAAGAATCTTGAAAGAAATATGAGTTCTTGATGGTTTCTTTGATGACGTTAAAAGAACACTCAGACACACAAGATAAACTACTTGATTGATCACTCCTCAACTATCAAATAGGTTCTTGATTCGACTAAGTTACTCCTATCTCAATCAATCAATCAATCACTAAACCTAATTCACTCCGGAATTAAATTCAATGGTTTCTAAGCAATTCACTCACAATGCAAGTATAACTCACGAAAAATTATAAATTTCAACTTAACTTTTAAACATAGTACATCCTACTCTATTTATACTCAAAACAACTTCTATTATGCTTAGGACAAGTCCCTAAGTCATACTACCAATAAAAATCTTAAAGATAATAAGAAAATAACAAGATAATATAAAATACTCCTAAGGGCTTGAAACAAGAAAAACCTATTCCAAGTGGAATAGCAAAAACTTGTGAGCCAAATGTTAAACAAATAGGAAATGACACGCCAATCACCATTCCTATGTAACTAGGAATGTCTTCACGCCACCCATCATTCCTAACCGTAACTAGGAATGTCTTCCAAACCTCAATTTCTCCACTTCTCAAGCATTGTCGAACTCACTCCAAGTAACACAAGTGAGAAACTATTGTTTAGAAACAAACAAGTTGAACCCCATAGTATCCAACACCAAGGTAATTGGATTTCCTTGAATAGGTGCCTTTGAATCCATATCAGCCTACAAGAAAGTTTTGTGAGAAATAGAACATCAGTTTAGATACGTCAACACCACTGTATCCTCAGAGCAATGGTCATACAGAATCAAGTAATAAGATTATAGTCAACAACTTGAAGAAGCGTTATGAAGAAGCCCAAGGGAAATTGGCAGATGAGTTGCCTTACTTCTTGTGGACAGATAGAACGATATCGAAAAATGCAACAGGTCAAACGTCTTTCTCTTTTGTAACACCCCGTATTTTTATACCTGTTTAGTAATTATTTATATTATTTTAGTTTATAAAAACAATTTAAAATATTATTTTATTAAATATATTTTTATTTTCTATTTGACTTTACCTTAGAAGTAGTCAAAATAAAATCCTAGATTTACTAGGTTGAGTACCCAATATCTATCATGTTAGTATTATAAAGAGAAGGTAGAAAAAATAAAAATGGAAAAGAAATAAAGAAAGAGAGTTGTACTACATCTTATTTTTGCTTCACCCACGACCCATTAGTATAGTACCCACCGTCCTTCCTCTTGTACATACATTTGCTTCAACCTTCAACACTCCATTAAACCTACAAAAATTTACCGAACTCCATTAAACATCAAGTGTGGTTCATCCATCTTCAACATCTCTCGGCTTTATGGATTTTTTTCCAAAGAGAAGAATTTGTGCTTTGGCTTGCGATTTTCTAGGTCGAGATTCGGATGAAAGAACGATTTTTTTGGGGTCCTGTTATAGTGTAATTTCACCCTCATTACTTCCCCTTAATCAAGTAAGTTATAATCTTAAGTTTTAATTTCGTATTTGGTTGGTTTCTAGAATTTGGGATTTTTAGTTAAATCGAATTGGGGAAAGTTTATATTATGTGAAATTTTGTATAATCGGTTCATGTTTGATGTTTAAATTCATTTAGTTAAGTATATTTTCGGATTTAATTTGCCTAATCATTAGGTTCGGAATTTAGTCTAAAATCCTTGTTGTGGATTGTTTGTTTTGCTGTCGAAATCTCTAGTATAATACTGTAGTTGTTTGGTCAATGAAATTTATCAAAATTTAGCATGAGATTTATTATAATCATGTGTTTAGTTGCCAACTTGCCATTGTTGTGGTGTACTGTTGTGATGCTCTATTGTTGTAGAGTGTAATGGAGGAGTCCGTCGATGGTGCGCACGAGTGTAGGAATAGGATGGTGGGCACCATCCAAAACGCACCAAAAAACAAACAAAACGCGAAAAACGGAAACAAAAAATAACCCAATGAACATCTTCAATATTCCACTTCGAAGCAGGTTAAAAATTTACCACATGGGAACCTTTTTTGAATCAACAATGTGTTAATGCAGTGAACATCTTTTCATCTCCAATGAACATATAAGTAATGACAACATAAATATTTATCACAATGAACATATAAGTAATTTGAAAGAACATTTTGAAGACTTGGATGAACAAACTAACATTTGAATCAACAATATGTTAATGAAGTGAGAAATGAACAATAGTAAATCCCACAAATGTTTATTCCAAAATTGCAAATGTCCATTGAAAATTAGCGTGTGTTCATTAGACTACAATGTCCATTGGAATAATCTTGATGTTTATTGGTTTACATGAACAATAGTAAATCCCACAAATGTTTATTCCAAAATTGCAAATGTCCATTGAAAATTAGCGTGTGTTCATTAGACTACAATGTCCATTGGAATAATCTTGATGTTTATTGGTTTACAACGCACATGGGGTGAAAAATTTGAGGAAAGAGAAATTGAGGTGGGTCCCACAAATGTTCATTGGAAAACTGCAGATGTTCATTGCAGACCGTTTAAACGCTGCGTTTTGAAGCGTGCGCACAGGAAGCATCATACTTCCGTGCGTACCTTCGAATTTTCGTGTAATGGAGGTGAACGTATGCTTGTAAATAAAGATGGTAGGCAGTGTTGAAACTAGAACTTTCACCCGTAGGTAATGAAGGAATTGTTGTGATTTAGTACAGAAATGGTATGGTTTTGTGCAGCTCACTTTCCCTTCAAAATTAATATTTCAAACATTAAAACTTCTTTTCCAAATCCAATTAGTATTTCAAACATTTTTCAAAGCATGCCTAACAAAAACATTTTAACTTTCTTAAATCCTTAAAAATAATTCCTTTGACTTCCAAAATGGTCAACCTTTGGAATATGAAATCATTAAAATGCTAATATATATTGAAATATAAATAACTATATATTAAAATATATTTATAAAATTCATAAAAATACGGGGGATTACACCCTGCTCGACTGGACAACTCGTTAAGCTCTTGTTAATTTTTTTTGCAGCTCGACGTGAAACTCGACTTGACTCGAGCTCAACTCGAGCTCGACTACTCGAAAATCTTTTTTTAATTTATCATTTCTTTTAAAGTCATGTTACTAGTTTATGAAGTATGACCATGGAGGCATGGACCATGAGGTAAATTTTAATTGGGCTTGGTAACTTGTACCTTATTTCTCAAAAAATTTAAAAACTTATATATTGAATAACATAAATTCTAAAAAAAAAATATCGAGCTGCTCGCGAGCTTAACGAGTCGACCAGGACCCTGCTCGACTTGTGCTTGTTAAGGTTTCGAGCTGAGTCGAGTTCGAGATGAGCCAACTCGAGCCGAGTTTTGACCGAGCGTTGACGGAGTTGCCCTCGAGCTGCTAGACTCGAATAGCACCCCTAGATCCAAGCAAATGGTGTGAGTTCCATGGAGAAATTGGACATACCGCTGATGTAATACCCCTCATGATTGCTTTAATGGATTTAGCAGGCTACTCATTCCAATAAGATGCATCTTTCTTTTAGGGAGCTCATTTCCTTAGTTACTCCACGGTTAAGCGTGCTTGGTTGGGAGTAGTCTTGGGAGAGTGACCTCCAGGGAAGTTTCTCGGGGTGCGCATGAGTGAGGACAAAATGCGCCGGAAGAATGTTATATGAATTGTCTGCTTATAACATGATTCTAAGTACACTATGGATACACAAGATCAGAGCAGTGCCATCAACGTTACATAAGATGGTGAAATTCCCAACAAAAGTGGGGAGTTCAAGAAATCAAAGGTGACCAAAGGTTAGCTAAAGAATGTTATATGGAGGCCTTGAAACCAGCACGAGGTCAAAAGTCATGGACATATCAATTACAGTGTGGTCAGGTGACGGGGGCAAGGAAAGAATTATTGGAGGCAGAGGACGTCATCTTAGACCCGTTGTAACCGAATAAGGTGGTTAAGATCGAGAAATTCTTAAACCTAGAGGTAAATGTTGCATTAGTTAATTTTTTGAAAAGTCACATTGACTGTTTTGCTTGGAGTCATGAGGAAATGGTAGGCATCAGTCCTGAAGCCATCACGCATAGGCTAAGCATAGACCCAATGTATAAACCAATATAGCAGAAATGTAGGAATTTTTCTCCATAGAGGAACTGTAACACCACTAGGTGTGCAGGAGCCCACTAGTAGATATTGTCCTCTTTGGGCTCTAGCCCGCAAGGATTTGCTTTGGTGTAGAACCGAAATCTTACCCAAAACGCCTCTACTAGGTTGAGGTATCCGCCTCAATATAAAGATGTTTTTGTTATCCTCAACTTTTGATGTGGGATAGCCAAGATCTTAAGCACCTTCTCCCCTCCTTTAAGGAGCCTGCGTCCCCGTAGGCACTACAGGACACCGGAATAGGCCCTCGCTCTGATACCATCCGTAATACCTCTAGGTGTGCAGGAGCCCACTAGTAGATATTGTCCTCTTTGGGCTCAGCCCGCAAGGATTTGCTCCGGTGCGAGAGCAAAATCCTACCTAAAGGCCTCACTAGGTTGAGGTATCCACTTCTATATAAAGATGGTTTCGTTCTCCTCGACTTCGATGTGTGATAGCCGGGACCTTAGGCACCAAGGCTATCCCACATCGGAAGTTAAGGAGAACGAATTCTTCTTTATATAAAGGTGGATACCTCAACCTAGTAGAGGCCTTTTAGGTAGGATTTCGGTCCTGCACCAAAGCAAATCTTTGCGGGCTAGGGCTCAAAGAGGACAACATCTACTAGTGGGCTCCTGCACACCTAAGGGTGTTACAGGAACAAAGTGATTAATGAAGAAGTCAATAATCTTCTAGAAACTGGGAAGATTAGGGAGGTAAGATACCCAGATTGGTTGTCGAATGTCGTGGTGGTTTCCAAGAAGAATGGGAAACGGAGAGTGCGTGTGGACTAAACTGATCTAAACAAAGCATGTCCGAAAGACCCATTTCCTCAACCACATATAGATGCATTGGTTGACGCTACAAACGCCATCAATGGTTATCATCAAATACAGATGCACCCAGATGACCAAGAGAACACGACCTTCATAACTGAGAGAGGAGTTTACATTGATGATATGATAGTAAAGTCACTAAAGACTGAAGATCATATAGGGCAATTAAAGAAGACATTTGACATCCTAAGAGAGTATTACATGAAGTTGAATCCAACAATGTGTACTTTTGGCATGCAGGCCCGGCCCTGGGGTGGGGCAGGCGGGGCACCCGCCCAGGCCCATAATAAAATTTGTTCAGTCTTCAGGAAAAAAAAAGAAATGCGTTTGAGGAAAAAAAAGGAAAAGTAATTGTTTCCTTTTCCCCTAATCTCGCAACTCCTTCATTCCTCACGCCTGATTATTCTTCTTCCACCCAAAACCCAAATGCCAGTTCTTCTTCTTCAATCTTCACTACCAATTCTGCCATTCCCAAAACAAAATAATAAATCTCCACCAAATCCTCCATGAAATCTCTCTTTTCCTGATAATTTTCTCCCGAAAATCCCTTGCAAATTTCCAATATATTCTTCCCCAATTGCACTCTTCATAATACAAGGAGAAGAAAAAAAAATCAAGTTTAATGACACGTTTTTACCTCCCTAAATATACATTAAAATATATTTATAAAATTCATAAAATTATGGGGGATTATAGACTACCCCTCTTAAAAGAAGTTTCGTCCCGAAACTTGGCACGAAAATCCTATAGTTTCAAAATTCTTTTGACTCAAACTTCCATTTGGAAATACTTGTGTTACAACGTGTACACACTTTTACCAACTGTAAAACCACTTGTGTTACTCATGACCACATTTTTCTATGCGGAGAACCAATTTATTTTTCACCAACATGTGTAAATCGCCAAAATAAGCATAAAAATGCATAAAAGTACCATAAAATAAGGCAAAAAGCGCGAAATTGTATCGCATTCTACCCCCCTTAAAGAAAACGAGTTACGCCCTCGTAACTCACCTCAATAAATAACTTATGATACTTTTTCTTCATTTCATCTTCGGCTTCCCATGTTGCCTCTTCAGACACGTGGTTAGACTAAAGCACTTTTACAATATTCACATCCTTATTTCGTGTACTAAGCACCTTTTTATCCAAGATTTTCACAGGCCTTTCCTCATACTTGAGGCTACTATCAATTTGAATTCTTTCGGGCTCCAAGACATGATTCTCATCAGGGATATATCACTTGAGTTGGGAAATATGAAACACATCGTGCCTTTTCTCAAATTCCATTAGCAAAGTCAACTTATAAGCTACCTTCCCAATTCTTTGCAAAATCTCATATGGGCCAACATACTTAGCACTTAGTTTTCCCTTTTTACCAAATCTCATCACTCCTTTAGTCGGTGACACTTTCAAAAACACTTTATCACCAACTGCGAATTCATCTTATCTTCGCTTTAAATCAGCATAACTCTTCTGCCTATTTTGAGCAGCTTGAATTCTAGCCTGAATGAACTTGACATTCTTAACAGTCTCCTCAATAAATTTCGTCCCCAATACTATATTTTCACTAAAATCATTCCAGCAAATGGGACTTCTACACTTCCTCCCACACAACGCCTCAAAGGAGCCATCTTAATACTCGCATGGTAACTATTGTTATACGAAAACTCAATCAAGTCCAAGTGATCTTACCAACTACCTTGGAAATCAATTGCGCACGCTCTCAATATATCTTCCATAGTTTGGTTGGTCCTTTCAGTATGACCATCGGTTGCTGGATGAAAAGCAGTGCTCATCTTCAACATTGTTCCAAGATTCAACTGGACCTTTTGCCAAAATTTCGAGAGGAATCTCGAATCACGATCTGAAATAATGTCCGTCGGGACTCCATGCAGTCACACAACATGCTTGATGTATGTCTTCGCAAGTTGCTTCTTCTTCCATGTCTCTTTAATCGAAACGAACATGGCATACTTCGTCAGACGGTCCACGATAACCCAAATAGTATCATTGCCATTTCTCGTCTTTGGCAAAGCAGTCACAAAACCATGGATATAGAATCCCACTTCCATCCAGGAACTTCTAAGGATTGAACCTTCCCCATTGGTCTCTTATGGTCGATCTTTACTTTCTGACAGGTCAGACACTTTGACACGAACCCATCGACTTCATGCTTCATATTCGGCCACCAATAAATTTCCTTTAGATCCTTATACAACTTATCACCCCCAGGGTGCATAAAATATGGAGTATTATGCCCCTCATCCATAAGCCTTCTCTTAAGCTCTTCACATTTTTGTGGTACACACCACCTGCCTTTGAACCTCAAGCTTCCATTATCATGAATCTTAAAGTCAACTTCCTTGCCATGCTTCATCTTCTCCTTAATCTTATCTAGGTGCTCGTCTCCAACTTGACCCTCTTTGATCTCATCGAAAACTGACAACCCAAATGACAAAGCACTCAATCTGCCTCGATCTCCTCAGGATTTAGAATTTCTAGGCTAAGCCTTTGCATATCTCAAGCACAATTCCTCGGAAACTACCAACGCATTCATGTTATGGCTTGATTTCCTACTCAAAGCATCGCAACTACATTCCCCTTCCCTTCATGATCTTTGGATATCTAGGTCATAATCTTTGATCGGTTCTAACCATCTCCTCTCGCCTCATATTGAGATGCTTGTGGGTGAAAATGTACTTCAAACTCTTATATGGTCGGTAAAGATCTTGCAAGTTGCCCTATATAGGTAATGTCTCTAAATTTTCAAGGCAAACACAATAGCAGCTAACTCTAGGTAATGGATAGGATAATTAGACTCGTACGGTTTCAACTGACGCGATGCATACGCGATCACCTTCCCATTCTGCTGCAGGTGGCATCCCAAACCATTCTTCGAAGCATCACTATACACCTCAAATCCTTCATTTCCGTCAGGCAGGGTTAAAATAGGTGCGTGCAGAGGTCAAACGCTCCTTTAAAATCTGAAAAGCTTCCTCGCACTTCTCACTCCACTCAAATTTTGACTCTTTCTTCATCAAATTGGTCATTGGCCTTGCTATCTTCGAGAAATCTCTCACAAATCTCCTATAATAGCCAGCTAATCCCAGAAAACTCCTAATATCTTACACATTCTTCGAGTAGGCCACTCACTAACACCTTGAATCTTTGCAGGATCCACAGAAACTCCTTCTTTAGACACATAATGACCCAAAAATGCTAATTTCTCCAAACGGAACTCACACTTAGAGAACTTGGCATATAACTGGTTCTTCCTAAGCGTCTCCAATATTATCCTCAAATGCTCATCATGCTCTTCTTCACTCTTTGAATAGATCAAAATATCATCAATGAACACCACAACGAACTTATCTAAGAACTCATGGAATATCCTACTCATCAAATCCATAAATATAGCCGGAGCATTGGTCAGACCAAACGGCATCACAGTAAACTCATAATGACCATCACACGTCCTAAACGCAGTCTTAGGTATATCCTTATCAGCTACCTTCAACTGGTGATACCCCGAATGCAAATAAATCTTCGAAAACATACTCGCTCCATTCAACTGGTCGAACAGGTCATCTATCCTAGGCAAAAGATACTTGTTCTTAATGGTCACATTGTTTAACTCCCTATAGTCAATGCAGAACCTCATACTTCCATCTTTCTTCTTCACAAACAACACAGGAGCTCCCCAAGGCGACGCACTAGGCCTAATATAACCCTTATCCAACAGTTCTTGCAATTGCGTCTTCAGTTCGCTCTTCTCAGGAGGTGCCATTCTATATGGTGCCTTAGAAATAGGTGCAGTACCAGGAACTAAGTCTATGGTGAACTCAACGGCTCTTTTAGGCGGCATACCAGAAATCTCGCTTGAAAATACATCCATAAACTCATTCGCAATTGGTACGTCCTCAATCTTCAATCCAACCTCTTTACTTACATCTTGCACACTACGAAAAAAAAAAAAAAAAAAAACCTCACATCCCTTCTTCACCAACTTCTTCACTTCCATTGCAGAAATGACCCCAAAGTTCTTAGGCTTCCCAAAACGTCGATACGAAGTCAACTTCCCCAAAGGGCTTCTCAACACTACCTTCTGAGCTTCACAGTCTATTTTGGCCTTATATTAACCTAACCAATTCATCCCAAGAATAGCGTCTAGTTCTCCCAAATTGAACTCTATCAGATTAGAAGGAAAAATACAGTATCTTATCTTCAGAGGAAAGTCTCTAAACAACTTGGTACACCTTATGAATTCTCCAGTAGGTATACTAATAGGCATGTCAATTACTTCAAAGTCTACTAACCCCAAACTTTTAATAACGGACTGACCGAAATAAACGAATAGGTCGCTCCATAATCAAATAACGCTTTAACGAGAACGGAGTTAATAGAGAAAATACTAGAAACTATGTCGGCAGATCTCTCACCTTCATTGCGACTCATCACGAACAGCTTACCCAGAACTTTACCCTGGTCGTTGTTGTTGCTCTCACTAGCAGGCTTACTGTAGCTTCCTTGGTTGTTCTGCGACCCTATAGGCTTCGACCCTTGGTTGCCTGATTGGTTGAACCCAGACCTTCCCTGATTACCACTCCCATTACCATTCTGCTCTTTCCTTTGCTTGGTGAAGCACTCAAATTCTCTATGCCCCTTCTTTTGGCAGTAATGACAGGTTACTAGATCTCCTTTACAGTCTCTAGTAGGGTGGTTCTTGTTACACTTCTTACAGTTGTAACTCCTCTCAAACTGGCCCTTATTATTAAAGCCTTGACCATTCCTTCCTTGGAAATTCCCATTCCCATTTCTATTCTTCTTAAAGTTCCCCTGATTTCCTCCAGCATTGAAATCTTTTCTTTTCTCACCCACTACAGCATTCTTCTTGTCACGCCTCGACTGAAGACCATAAATATGGGCGGCTCTTTCATAAACAACATCTAGGGATGCAAAAGTATCACCACCTAACCCCAATTGGATTTCCTCAGTCAACCCTTGCTCAAATCTTTGAGCTTTTAACTCTTCAGTAGCTACTACCTCAAGTGCAAACCTAGACAATGCTATGAACTTGCTATAATACTCATAGATAGTCATACTCCCTATCCTAAGGTTTATGAACTCCTGAGCCTTTTGTTTTCTCATAAAAGCGGGGGTAAAATTTTCCTCTTAAAGTAGCAATAAAGGAATCCCAATTAAACCCTTCCACAGCACTAAGTCTAACTCCATTTTCTTTCCACCATAAGTCGGCCTCATCTTTCGGATATAACACGGCTTGACCTACTTTCATAGCCTCGGGATAATTCTGCCCCCCAAAAATCTTTTCAAACTCTCTAATCCAACTCTCTAAGAAGGGGTCGACTTGCCCCTTAAAGTACGGTAGTTTAATCTTAGCTAGTCTTTCAAATATGTCCCTTGCACGATCGGGATGCTCAGCTCTTTCTTGAGTCAATTTCTCTGCCAATAGGCGAATAGCAGAAGCTAATGCGTTATCGTTGTTGGTCATTCTACTGCGCGACCTTAAATTTAACGTAACTCTACTTTAGGTTCCGACTTACAACTACTTGTCATTTACTATAAAGGCATCAATTCGACTTGATCATACAAGATCGCATTATAATAACATTCTATGGAATTATAATAGTGCCAAATTCAATCACTATAAACCATCATTAGTCATATACTCATTCATGAATAGCATTCACATCAATAATATATATAAGGACTGTATAAAAATTTAATCACAACAATAGAATAAAATTTTCCCCATTCGCATACTAAAATAATTTCTTACTCAACTTGAATAGCTAAATAATCACTTTTATTCCTCAAAATGATGATGATAATATTTTTCCAATCCATAATAACTAAACTTATTCCTTAACAAAGGTAAAGATACTAAAGAAAGAAATTTAAACCATTGTAGCTTAGCTACTTATTCAACTACTAATCTTAGAACATACATAAATAATCTATGGAGTTACATTATTATTAGTCTTATCCTTAGTTTCCTTGTACTTCTCTGGAGTGAACATCTCATCTTCAAATTCTTCGTTGTCCTCACCCTCTTCTAACTCAGAATCACTATCACCACCTAGAACAGTCCTTATAATAGCATTATAGATGTCCTTTCGGATCTGCCCTCTAGCATGGTCAAACTCCTGAATAACCTCATCATCGCTATCAGGGATGCCTACTTGCAATACACGGCGCATTTCCATATCTAGGCTAGTGTAACTCTCGCTATCAAACCCTCCATCATTCTCATCATCACTCAATACAATCGGGTTGAAGTAGCTTCCTACTCGAGTAGCTTCTCTATCAGTCATATCTAGGGGTCCCTTAACTGATGAATACGACATCTAGAAATAAATAATACCCTCACTTAGCGTATATTCCCAACAATAAACAATAAGCAAGAATAAACAAATAATTTAAAGCTATGAATAACATTAAACAGTTAAGCAGGGAAGAAAACATAAACATGCTGAACTAAATATTTAAATGCAGACATATAATATTTCTATCCTATATGCCTTCCTAATAAAAAAAGTAAAATAAAATATAAGCTAAGAGTACTAAAATAAATAAATAATATATAATATATAATTTTGAAAAATGAAAAGAACCGAAAAGAATAATAAAAAAAATCGGACCTAAAAAAATATATTTTCGAATCCTTTTTGAAATTGAAACATGTTTCGAAAAAAAAATGATTTAAGCACAACGAATAAGTAGGAGCTCGTTTTCTATGAAATTCATTTTAAGTAACTAGACGCCTAAAATTTAAGGTTGGCACCAAAAGCCAATAAAACCTAAGCTCCAAGATACCACTTTGTAACACCCCCACAATCCTCTATTTTCCAAAATACCTTTTTAATATAAAACTTAGAGAATTATCAAAGTATTATCACCCGTGTGATAACGTATCGGCTTATTCAGAATTTTGCAGTGGAAAATAATAAATAACTTTGAAAACAATAACTGTAATACTCCGTATTTTTAGTAGTTAATATTTATATTTTTTAGAAAAGTTTTGGTTATTAAAAAGGTTGTTATTTACTAAAAAGGCTTTTAAAATAGGCTTTTATAAAAGATTTTGGGTGTTTAAAATTAATCCTAGCTCAATTTGGATTTTGGGCCTGGGTTTACTAATTTTAAAATCTAGGTAGTTTGTTTAAAACAAAATTTAAAAATATTTTAAAGGAAAAAAATCCAAAAGATTTTACAAAAAGATTTAAAAAAAGAAAAAAAGAAAAAAAAAAGAAAAAGCTAATTGTCGGCGCATAGCTCACGGCCATTGAGTTCAAGAGTTATCATATATGGTTACTTTATTCTTTATCTTTTAATTTTAAACTTCTAGATTATATATCTTACGGGATAATTTATATCTTTCCCTAATCTTAGTTAGATGACCATAAATATTAGCTAGATCTTAGCTAGATTAGTTTATCTTTTTTGTTAAAACCATCTTTTAGTTTCCTAGTCCAACTTCGACTCTACCTATCCAACTAGTATAAATAGGGGTCTCCACCCATCATATTCTTCACACCAAATTTGAGAAATACATCTCTTTTCTCAAGTTTAAACTCTCTCTCCCTCTTAGCCTACCCTTTCTCTTCTTCCCTAGTAGTTATTAATTTTCAAGGTGCGTGTATATGTAGATCTTTAAATATTATTTTGCAAACTTAGCATCATGTTACTAGGATTATTGTTTTAGATTTAAAAGCATGTTTTTATGAGTTTATTATGAAGTTCATGTTAACTCCGCACTAGATTCATGTATTCATAAGAGTATTATATGTCGTAATTAAGTTGTCCGTGTAATTATAAGTTGGCCATGTAAGACCTTGTTCATTGTTATATATCGGGATTCATGTTAGTGTTGTATAATTTTACTACTATGTTAATTTCACGCCTATGTCCCGTCAAGTGTTGGCGCCAATATCTTAGATGGAATTTGCATGACTTTTTAGTTGGCATCAATATTAATTTTATAATTAGTACCTTACTTTACCAAATATTATTAGTATGGTTTTATCTCTATACTTAGAAGTTTCAAGATTATTTTATGAGCAAAATTTTATGCCATTATATGGCTAAGTTTATAAGTATTACTATTCTGTTTAAAGGAGGATTATTTCCGAAGGATTTTTATTAGATTTATGATCTTTTACACAATTATAAAGAGGCAACGGCTTGTTATTTATTATCAAGAACGATAGCTATTATTATTTACCGGTGCAACGGCTTGTTATCTTAGCAAGAACGGTAGCCATTATATTATTTACCCATGTACTTTTTGTATAAGTCATGTGGACAAGGTAGTAACCCCTCGTAATAGACTCATTAAGGAATACTAAACTTGGGGTGTGTGCACACTTTAGGAAAGGTACCTAGGCAAGGAAAAAGGATTTATATCAAGGTTATATACTTTATATTATACAAGTATTATCAAGTATCCAGAAAGGTTTTTCGAAATTAAATATTTCAAATGTTTAATTAAATAAAGTGTTTTTATATTCCGCGTATACATGTAGTCAGTAATTTTACTGACACGCGTTTTGTTTGTTTTGTTTTATGGCTTTGTCCCTGTGATGACCCTATTTTGGCGAGCAGAATTTACAGGTTGATATGATGCATACTTCATATGGGGGAGCTAGTGAGGATTCATAATTAGTCAAGGAGTTGTTATTTTATTTTCTATATTTCCATTGTTATATTTGTACAATAAAGTTTATATCAATAAAGAGAAGTTATTTCAGTTATTTCCGATGTACCAGTTTAAAGTCCAGTTAGTAGTTAGTATTAAAGCCTTTAACGTTATCACGTGGCGGTAATACTCTCAAGTTTCTCAAGGAGTTTTATATTAAAATATCTTTTTAGAAATAGAGAAATTTGGGGGTGTTACAAAGTGGTATCAGTTTTCCAGGTCATTTAAAAAAATAAAAAAATAATAAATAGTCAATGAGAGTATGGGTAGATCTAGGAAGGGCATATAAATTAGAGTTTTGCATTCTAATTGCATTTTCTTTGGCATTGTATGTGGAAATTTTTTTCTTTTCCTACATAAATACTTATATTTTCAAGTATAAATATTTATAATCTATAATTTTGAAGAACAGAATAAGTGTGTGGAATATTAATCTGATGAAAGTTCTGGCTAGGAAAGACTTGGTACTTAAGTTGGCCGTTTGTGCCGCACCTCTCTTTCCTGGGAACTCACTCGAATAATTATTCATACACTATGAACCTAGTACTCAAATAAATAATTTTTAATCATATACTTATATATGTACTTTTCAAAAATTTCAAGCAATTTTTTTTTTTTTTTTTGGAATTTCGAATATTTTTTTTTATTCATTTCAGATTACAGTTAAAATTTTATTTCTATTCTGACTATTATGTCAACATGTAATTTGTATTTTACTTATATATCTATAATTATTTTTCCGAATTATAAAGATGAATTATTTTTAATGAAGTATTGATTTTTTTTTTATATGAATTATTTAGTTATTCATTGTTATATTAGAAATATGATTTTTTTTTTAATATATCTCAAGGAAGTGTGACTTATTGTCAAGCTAATATGAAAAATCTTTGTATTTTTAATTTCATAAGCAAAAGAAAGAGTTTATTATTTTTTTTTATAAGAATTGAGTTATTATTCTGTCTTTCATGGCATATTATTAAGAAGGTACTTGCAAAGTTGTGATATTACTATCTTTTGAGGTTTTTTTTTTTAGCACGGATATTTTCTACGAGATGAATTTGGTTATTTAACGTCTTATATGACATGTATGCATGTGATCTAATTCATGCAAAGTGATTTATATGTTTATTTTGTTGATTTATAAGTGTTACAAGAACCTATGACTTCAAAGTAAGCCTAGTTGTTTTAGATTCATTAAAGGTGAATACTATTTTGGTTTATTCCTTTGAAGGAAATAAGTTTATAAGTTATTTTTTTTTTAGGAATGAAGAAGACAATACCCTAAGTTATGTGCTAAGAATTGTGAAATTAGTCATTTGAAATTTTATTCAGTTGGATGACCTTTAATGTTTAGTGACATGAGTAAGGAAGGGAAAAGTTATGATTTGTGGAAACAAGAAGTAGGAGATCAATGGTTTATACTAGCTTGGAGGAATTATCAAGTTTTAGATAATATACTTTATTTATGCATATGGCCAACACCATTTTAGCAATGATATAAATATAACCTGAAAAAGATGACAAAATAAGGAATATTATGAGGACCTCATAGGTATATGAGATACCATATTTGAAGTTTGATTTAATTAAGGAATTTTACCCTATCTTTGAATTGCAAATATATTTAAAGGAGTTATCGTTGTTATAGTTAAGCAAAGAAAGTACGAAAGACCATATTTGTATTTTTAGTAGGTTCCTTTAGATCCTTTTTGTTTTAAAAGGTGGAAGTAAGATACTAGAACTCTCTAAATGTATGCTAAGTTGATTTTGGGGGATTATTAAGTGTCAAGAGAAGTATTAATTTTGGGAGTAGTCTTAAACTCTTGCTTGATGTTTGTTACAACGAGTTATAAAGGATTGGGTATATTAATTATTAAAAGAGCTAAGTTGCTCTAAGTCTCTAATAGTGGAAGAAATATACTTTTGGAAAAACAATCAAGAGCTTAATAAAGGAGAAAAGGGAATAAACTAGTCAATCAAGGTAATTGATTTTGAAAAGAGTAGTTGTATTTTTTTGTCTTATGGATTTAAGCATTGAGTATATATTATGTGAAGGAGTTAATTTTATTGAAATAAATATTATATGAATTTCAAGCAATGTTGTTTATTTATTGTCTAAAGTCCTAGTTAACTACTGTCTATTTTGAGAGAATATTGATTATGGCACTTTAAGGAAAATTGTAAGATGAATTTCGAGGAGTTTTAGTTTTGAGGACCTAAGTAAGGATGACTATTTTCTTCAAGTATATGTTGTGTTGTTATACTTACAAGTGTTGCTTATGAATGATGAACTGATTTGATTTGTAATAAATTAGGATCAGGAGTTATATTTTTTTTATATTCATTGTGAGTTCTTCATGAGTTTTTGAAGCTTTTTAAGGAGAAAGCAAGTCTACTTTTTTATTTAAATAAAGGCGTTTTCGAGTAAAACTTGCGAAGGGTTTTATAAAATTCTTTTGTTCTCACTATATTATAGCATTTTCAAAACATTTTAGTATTTCCCTCAAATATTTTTCCTACAACACTTGTCTTTAGTATTAGGAAAATTTGTCAGAAACCACCTTTTAAAATCACTTTTTTGTGAGAAACCACCTTTTAAAAAAAATTGGTTAATTAGCCACCTTTTTGGTTCTTTTTTTTGTTGGAAGCCACCACTTGGCTGAATCCAGGCGTTGACCTCGCTTTTCCGGCGTTGACCATCATTTTTTCGCCATTTTCTCGACATTTCTTCCACTGGGATGCGGCGGTTGCGAGGGGGAGAGGGGCTTAGGGCTGGGAGGGTGGGGATGGTCGTGGAGGGGGTTTCCCGGCGGGTTGCGGGGGGGACGGGGTATGCTTGGCGGATGCGAGGAGGGAGGGGGGTTCACGGGGGATGCGAGGAGGGAGGGGGGTTGCTTGGGAGATGCGAGGGGGGAGGAGGGAGAAGGATAAAGGAGCAAAAATGGCGAAAATCTGATGGTCAAAGCCGGAAAATTGAAGTCAACGCCGGATTCCGGCAAGAGGTGGCTTCCAACAAAAAAAAGAACAAAAAAGGTGGCTAATTATCCAATTTTTTTTAAAAGGTGGTTTCTCACAAAAAAGTGATTTTAAAAGGTGGTTTCTGACAAATTTTCCTTAGTATTAAGCTGAAATTCTTTATTATTCTAGAATCTAGAAAATTTTCCTACTCAAATTTTATAAACTTTTCAGTTTATCATAAACTACGCTTTTAGACTTATTTAAATATTTTCTTTATTATGTTGATCAATTATCGAAGGCAAATACTTTTATTATTAATACCTTGAAAAAGAGATTAATTCTCACAGCTCAAAAGATATTTTTGAAGGTATAATTTATCTAGTAATTTTGTTATTCTTTGTCAGCCAGTGTTTCTTATATTGTTTGTATTACAAAGTTGGTAAAAAAAATTAAGTCAAGTTTTCAGCCTTAGCGAGTTACGGGGGCGTAACTCCTTTTAAGGGGGATAGAATGCGATAGAGTTTCGCGCGTTTAACCTTAGAACGTTATTTTTGACCTAATTTTGACTTGTTTCATGAGTTATTAAGTGAGCCAACTTACTTTAATAGGAAGTTTATAGTATATGTGAATTACTTGCTTTATTTCTTAATTGCTTGCGTTAAATTTTGAGGATGAAACTTCTTTTAAGGGGGGTAGTCTGTAATCCTCCATATTTTTAGTAGTTAATATTTATATTTTTTAGAAAAGTTTTGGTTATTAAAAAGGTTGTTATTTACTAAAAGGCTTTTAAAATAGGCTTTTATAAAAGATTTTGGGTGTTCAAAATTAATCCTAGCTCAATTTGGATTTTGGGCATGGGTTTACTAATTTTAAAATCTAGGTAGTTTGTTTAAAACAAAATTTAAAAATATTTTAAAGGAAAAAAATCCAAAAGATTTTACAAAAAGATTTAAAAAAAGAAAAAAAGAAAAAAAAAACCAAAAGCTAATTGCCGGCGCATAGCTCACGGCCATTGAGTACAAGAGTTATCATATATGGTTACTTTACTCTTTATCTTTTAATTTTAAACTTCTAGATTATATATCTTACGGGATAATTTATATCTTTCCCTAATCTTAGTCAGATGACCATAAATATTAGCTAGATCTTACCTTGATTAGTTTATCTTTTTTGTTAAAACCATCTTTTAGTTTCCTAGTCCTACTTCGACTCTACCTATCCAACTAGTATAAATAGGGGTCTCCATCCATCATATTCTTCACACCAAATTTGAGAAATACATCTCTTTTCTCAAGTTTAAACTCTCTCTCCCTCTTAGCCTACCCTTTCTCTTCTTCCCTAGTAGTTATTAATTTTCAAGGTGCGTGTATATGTAGATCTTTAAATATTATTTTGCAAACTTAGCATCATGTTACCAGGATTATTGTTTTAGATTTAAAAGCATGTTTTTATGAGTTTATTATGAAGTTCATGTTAACCTGCACTAGATTCATGTATTCCTAAGAGTATTATATGTCGTAAGTTGTCCGTGTAATTATAAGTTGGCCATGTAAGACCTTGTTCATTGTTATATATCAGGATTCATGTTAGTGTTGTATAATTTTACTACTATGTTAATTTCACGCCTATGTCCGGCGTCAAGTGTTCAGCGCCAATATCTTAGATGGAATTTGCATGACTTTTTAGTTGGCATCAATATTAATTTTATAATTAGTACCTTACTTTACCAAATATTATTAGTATTGTTTTATCTCTATACTTAGAAGTTTCAAGATTATTTTATGAGCAAAATTTTATGCCATTATATGGCTAAGTTTATAACTATTACTATTCTGTTTAAAGGAGGATTATTTCCGAAGGATTTTTATTAGATGTATGATCTTTTATGATCACAATTATAAAGAGGCAACGGCTTGTTATTTATTATCAAGAACGGTAGCTATTATTATTTACCCAGGCAACGGCTTGTTATCTTAGCAAGAACGGTAGCCATTATATTATTTACCCATGTACTTTTTGTATAAGTCATGTGGACAAGGTAGTAACCCCTCGTAATAGACTCATTAAGGAATACTAAACTTGGGGGGTGTGCACATTTTAGGAAAGGTACCTAGGCAAGGAAAAAGGATTTATATCAAGGTTATATACTTTATATTATACAAGTATTATCAAGTATCCAGAAAGGTTTTTCGAAATTAAATATTTCAAATGTTTAATTAAATAAAGTGTTTTTATATTCCGCGTATACATGTACTCAGTATTTTTACTGACACGCGTTTTGTTTGTTTTGTTTTATGGCTTTGTCCCTGTGATGACCCTATTTTGGCGAGCAGAATTTACAGGTTGATATGATGCATACTTCATATGGGGGAGCTAGTGAGGAATCATAATTAGTCAAGGAGTTGTTATTTTATTTTCTATATTTCCATTGTTATAGTTGTACAATAAAGTTTATATCAATAAAGAGAAGTTATTTCAGTTATTTCCGCTGCACCAGTTTAAAGTCCAGTTAGTAGTTAGTATTAAAGCATTTAACGTTATCACGTGGCGGTAATACTCTCAAGTTTCTCAAGGAGTTTTATATTAAAATATCTTTTTAGAAATAGAGAAATTTGGGGGTGTTACAATAACTTAGTCAACCATAAGTCAACTCCAAAACCAAACTAAAAGTCAAACCAACATAAAGTCAAACTCAAACCATAAGTAAAAGTAAACTAAAGTATTAAGCTAACACAAGCTCTTCACGAATCCCGAACCCATGATGCATCATCTTCAAACCCGAAATGGACGATGCACTATTGATCCCGAGAGGCTGCTCACCAAATGGGTCATCACGGGATCAATAAGGCACAGCCCATGATCGACATACACACAAAAAGCACGTAATAGAAAGCGAGTACTACATAATAAATAAATAAATCCTAACATGATACTAATGAACATTTAAGCAAAGTTAAACAATAATATAATAACATGACGAGACTAACTTTTCGAACTTGACTCCACAACCAATAAGTTAATTAAATTTAGATTGAATAGGCAATGAAAAGAGTTGTCCAAACCAAACAAGTCTTCAATTTAGAAGACGAAGTACGTGCGCGACTCCGTATTCCCATGACCAACGATATCGAGGTATTACTTAAATTAAATAGGACACGGTGATCAATCCAGGTCCCAAGAAAAGCCATGGGCTACCACCATGTACTCCAACTCATACTAGTCCAACACTTCACACGTGCACAAGTCTAAAGCTTTATTGTTATTCACTTTCCACTTTAAGTGATTATTAAATTATTTACTTGTTATGACTCACAAAGTAAAACAAACAATATAATCATCAAGGATACATGATACTTCCATTTTTATCGTAGGATTAGGTAAGATGATCAACAACTTAACAATCCAAGAATAAATCCATTATTAGTTCCATAACCATTATTTATTTGTTGATCTAAATCAACAATCAACCAACCTTTCATAGGTGAATAACCAACTTACCAAATAAGGCCCTCGGTCCTCGTAAAGTAAATAAAATAATCCAAAGGGAACAA
Organism: Beta corolliflora; assembly: GCA_947648045.1. Classification (NCBI taxonomy): domain Eukaryota; kingdom Viridiplantae; phylum Streptophyta; class Magnoliopsida; order Caryophyllales; family Amaranthaceae; genus Beta; species Beta corolliflora. The sequence continues at coordinate 330,279 of CANSZD010004123.1, forward strand.
CATGATCCAATTCATGATCCAATAACAACATAATTATTAAACACTCATGTGAATTAATAAAATAAAGTTCACAATCCCATATGCTTGCATCAATCATCCATACAAACATAGTATAACCAACATAAGCAACATGCTTCACACAACGGCATAAAACATGCAATTCCACTTGAATATAAATTACATATGAACCATAAATAGTTCCCTATACATGATACTACATCAATCCAAATCTTAGGACATGATACTAGTCTACTAACACATAGGTATGTACGTACCTTGTGTAGACAATATGCGAGGCCATTTTAACAACCTTAGAAGTCGCCTAAAGAGAATTCTCCGCCTACCAAATATCAATACAACCACTAATCAATACTTAAATAAAATTCCAGCAACTTTAAAATATTTTAAACTCTCATTAAAAGTATTTAAAATCCTTTTTAATCATTAAAACTTTAATTATTAATCTCTCCTAGTATAGTAGTACCATACTAGTCATTAAAACTCTCAAAAACCCATACTTTGACAATTAAAACTCCATCATAAGCATACTAATCAAAATTCCAGCAACTTATAATGTGTATAAAACCCTTTAAAACATGCTTAAACATAATCATAAACACAAGAGTGTTCAATTTTCATAAACGATAATATAGTACTACAATTTCTAACTCATAAAACCCTAAAAATCCATACTTTGATACTTAAAACCCTAGTTTAAACATAATTAACAAATTTGAAATTTAATTACTTTATTATACAAATTACATAATCTGAAATTTATATTTAAATCATCAAACTATAAACTTTAATCATGAAATCATTAAATCAATCCTTAAAAAAACATAAACTTAACATTAAATAAAATAGAGGAGGAAGAGAAATAAACCAAAGAAAGAGAAAGGAGGAGAAAGCCGTCGGGAGGGGAGGCGGGCTTGCCGCCGCGTTCGTGCGTGGCGGCGGTGGCCGGCTTGCCTCTCGACCGAGAGAAGAGGAGAGCCGAAGGAATAGAGAGAAAACCGGTGGGGGGAGGAGAGAGAAAATTTAGGTGAGTGTTTAATGTGTGGGAATTTTGGGTTTTATTGGGTTTATATAGGTAACCCCTTGTGGGCTTAGGGAAATTTGTTTGTGATTTTAATAATCATTTAATGATTGGGTACTTGAGTTGAGTTGGGTTCCTCTAACCCATTTTAAAATCCTTTACACTACAATTAAAGATTTTTAAACTATTAAATAATCTTTAAAGTATGAGTAAATAAAATATTTGATTACTTAAAATCATTAAATAATCCTTTTGACTTTCAAATAGTCAAAATTCTAATAAATAAATTATTTAAATACTAAAATATATATAAATATACATTAAAATATATTTATAAAATTCATAAAATTATGGGGGATTACAATAACCAACACAAGTTCTTCCGGCACAATTTGTCCTCACTCATGTGCACCCTGAGAAACTTCCCGGGGAGGTCATGAGTGAGGACAAATGCGCCAAAAGAACTTGTGTTGGTTATTGAGGACAGTTGTAGCCCTGGATGCGCATTGGTGACAATAGACTCGACTACGTATGGGTCGGGTGTTACAAATGGTATCAAAGCAACCTTACGACCGCATGGTGACCGTGTGGATAATTAATAATCCATGGTTAGTCGCCTAGCGGGGGAGGATTATGGGGCTATATCATCGGTTGCGGTCGAATATGTGATTAGTTTCTAGGCTGGGTGACCCACAGGTCGTTGTGGCCGAATATGTGGAGTCCTCAAGCGCAACGAGAGTGTTGTTGTCCTCAAGTAGTGGTGTATGTAATACCCCTCATGATTGCTTTAAAGGGATTTAGCAGACTACTCATTCCAACAAGATGCATCTTTCTTTTAGGGAGCTCATTTCCTTAGTTACTCCAAAGTTAAGCGTGGGAGTAGTTCAGGGATGGGTGACCTCCTGGGAAGTTTCTTAGGGTGTGCATGAGTGAGGACAAAATGCGTCGGAAGAACTTGTGTTGGTTATTGAGGTTGGCCCTGGATGCGCATTGGTGACGGTAGACTCGATCCCGTATAGGTCAGGTGTTACAGGTATCAAATACGCAAGAAGCAGAAGTTGCTAAATTAACTTCTATAACATACATATCTGAAGTAGAAACTCCTTTCTTGTGATCCTTCAGATATTTAGGGCAACTACTCTTCCGTGACCAATGTTGTTACAGGTGCAACAATCGTGCTCATTAGCAACTTTTGGTTTTGGTGTAGTCTTTTGCTTTTCAGAAGTTTCAGACTTGGCAACTTGTTTGCTTTTGTCCTTCCTATTGAGCGATTGCCCTTTACTAACTATAAGAACATGTAACACCACCAAATTTCTCTCTTTCTGGAAAAGATATTTTAATATAAAACTCTTGAGAAACTTGAGAGTAATACTGCCATGTGATAACGTTAAAGGCTTTGATACTAACTACTACTGAACTTTAAGCTGATGCAGCGGAATAACTGAAATAACTAACTCTTTATTAAAACAAAAATTGTTGTTCAACTATGACAATAATGGAAATTTAGAGAAAATAAAAATAAAAACTCATAGGCTAATTATTATTCCTCACTAGCTCCCCCATTTGAAGCATGCATCATATCAACCTGTAAATTCTGCTCGCCAAAATAGGATCATCACAGTGATAAAGACTTAAAACAAAACAAAATATATATAAAAGCGTGTCAGTAAAAATACTGAGTACATGTACATGCAGGCTATTAAAACTTTATTAAACATTTGAAATATTTAATATTGAAAAACCTTCCTTGAATACTTGATAATACTTATATAATATAAAGTATATAACATTAATAAAAAATCCTTTTTCCATGCCTAGGTACCTTTCTTAAAGTGCACACCCTCCCCCCCAAGTTTTAGTATTCCTTAATGAGTCTATGACGAGGGGTTACTACCTTGTCCACATGACTTACTACAAGATGTACATGGGTAAATAATATAATGGCTACCGTTCTTACTAATAAATAACAAGTCGTTGCCTGGGTAAATAAATAATAGCTCCCGTTCTTGTTAATAAATAACAAGTCATGGCCTCTTCATAATTGCGATCATAAAAGATCATATATCTAGTAAAAAATCCTTTGGAAACAATCCTCCTTTAAAAAGAATAATAATTCTTATAAACTTAGCCATATAAAGGCATAAATAAATAACTTTGTTCATAAAATCATCTTGGAAAATAATGATACATGAAATAATAACCTTTATAAAAAAATAACATATAACATTGGACTAGCGTGAATGTTGTATATACTTTAGAAACCATGCAATTTGCAAAGTATGATAATTCTAGGAGAAAGAAACTGACGCAACTAAGCTCAAATTGTAGATTATGAAATCTCAAGATCAAAGTGACGTTATTAATAAGTTTAAAAGCGTACTACCAAATTCATTGTACTCTACTAACGTTTAAACATGACCATACAAAGAAGCGTACTACCAAATTCATTGTACTCTACTAACGTTTAAACATGATCATACAAAAACTCATGAAGTTCATAATAACTCATAACGTTCAGAATAAAACTCATAAAACACACTTTTCAATCCAAAATTATAAGCCCTGGAAACATGATACTAGGCTTGCAAAATAATATTTAAAGATCTACACATACATGCACCTTGAAAATTAAACACTACCAATGGAGAAGAGAAGGGGTAGGCTAAGAGAGAGATAGTTTAAACTTGAGAAAATAGATGTATTTCTCAAATTTAGTGTGAAAAATATGAGGAGTGGGCCCCTATTTATACTAGTTGGATAGGTATATTCGTAGTAGGACTAGGGAAACTAAAAGATGGGTTTAAGGAAAAAGATAAACTAATCTAACTAAGATCTAGCGGATAATTACGGCCATCCAACTAAGATTAGGCAAAGATATAAATTATCCCACACAACACAATTCTAGAAGCTTAAAGTAATTAGGAAGATAAGTAAAAGAATGAAAAACCCAAAGTTGATAAATATGCCAACTACCGTGAGATTTGGTACTTGAATTTTTTTTTTCTTTCTAAAACATAATTGCGATCATAAAAGATCATATATCTAGTAAAAAATCCTTTGGAAACAATCCTCCTTTAAAAAGAATAATAATTCTTATAAACTTAGCCATATAAAGGCATAAATAAATAACTTTGTTCATAAAATCATCTTGGAAAATAATGATACATGAAATAATAACCTTTATAAAAAAATAACATATAACATTGGACTAGCGTGAATGTTGTATATACTTTAGAAACCATGCAATTTGCAAAGTATGATAATTCTAGGAGAAAGAAACTGACGCAACTAAGCTCAAATTGTAGATTATGAAATCTCAAGATCAAAGTGACGTTATTAATAAGTTTAAAAGCGTACTACCAAATTCATTGTACTCTACTAACGTTTAAACATGACCATACAAAGAAGCGTACTACCAAATTCATTGTACTCTACTAACGTTTAAACATGATCATACAAAAACTCATGAAGTTCATAATAACTCATAACGTTCAGAATAAAACACACTTTTCAATCCAAAATTATAAGCCCTGGAAACATGATACTAGGCTTGCAAAATAATATTTAAAGATCTACACATACATGCACCTTGAAAATTAAACACTACCAATGGAGAAGAGAAGGGGTAGGCTAAGAGAGAGATAGTTTAAACTTGAGAAAATAGATGTATTTCTCAAATTTAGTGTGAAAAATATGAGGAGTGGGCCCCTATTTATACTAGTTGGATAGGTATATTCGTAGTAGGACTAGGGAAACTAAAAGATGGGTTTAAGGAAAAGATAAACTAATCTAACTAAGATCTAGCGGATAATTACGGCCATCCAACTAAGATTAGGCAAAGATATAAATTATCCCACACAACACAATTCTAGAAGCTTAAAGTAATTAGGAAGATAAGTAAAAGAATGAAAAACCCAAAGTTGATAAATATGCCAACTACCGTGAGATTTGGTACTTGAATTTTTTTTTTCTTTCTAAAACATAATTGCGATCATAAAAGATCATATATCTAGTAAAAAATCCTTTGGAAACAATCCTCCTTTAAAAAGAATAATAATTCTTATAAACTTAGCCATATAAAGGCATAAATAAATAACTTTGTTCATAAAATCATCTTGGAAAATAATGATACATGAAATAATAACCTTTATAAAAAAATAACATATAACATTGGACTAGCGTGAATGTTGTATATACTTTAGAAACCATGCAATTTGCAAAGTATGATAATTCTAGGAGAAAGAAACTGACGCAACTAAGCTCAAATTGTAGATTATGAAATCTCAAGATCAAAGTGACGTTATTAATAAGTTTAAAAGCGTACTACCAAATTCATTGTACTCTACTAACGTTTAAACATGACCATACAAAGAAGCGTACTACCAAATTCATTGTACTCTACTAACGTTTAAACATGATCATACAAAAACTCATGAAGTTCATAATAACTCATAACGTTCAGAATAAAACTCATAAAACACACTTTTCAATCCAAAATTATAAGCCCTGGAAACATGATACTAGGCTTGCAAAATAATATTTAAAGATCTACACATACATGCACCTTGAAAATTAAACACTACCAATGGAGAAGAGAAGGGGTAGGCTAAGAGAGAGATAGTTTAAACTTGAGAAAATAGATGTATTTCTCAAATTTAGTGTGAAAAATATGAGGAGTGGGCCCCTATTTATACTAGTTGGATAGGTATATTCGTAGTAGGACTAGGGAAACTAAAAGATGGGTTTAAGGAAAAAGATAAACTAATCTAACTAAGATCTAGCGGATAATTACGGCCATCCAACTAAGATTAGGCAAAGATATAAATTATCCCACACAATACAATTCTAGAAGCTTAAAGTAATTAGGAAGATAAGTAAAAGAATGAAAAACCCAAAGTTGATAAATATGCCAACTACCGTGAGATTTGGTACTTGAATTTTTTTTTTCTTTCTAAAACACTGCCAACTAGCTAACTGCCGCGAGGAGGAAAAAATTACCTCACGAATTTTCTTTTTTTCTTTTTTTAAAACCTTTTTGGATTTTTCTTTAAAAAGTTTTTAATTTTGTTTTAAACAAGATACTTGGATTTAAAAATTAGTAAACTTAGACACAAATCTATTTTTGGACTAGAATTTATTTTAATTACCCAAAATCTTTCTAAAAAAACCTATTTTTAAAAGCTTTTTAAATAAATAACAAGTTTTTTTAATAAATAATAGTCTTTTTAATAACTAAAACCTTTCTAAAAATATAAATATTAACATACAAAAACAAAAAGAAGTATTATATAACATCCTTATGTTCTTTTCCTGGCTTGTTAAGGATGTTTCGCTCGGTCTGAGTTAGCATTCCATACATCTCTCGCATGGTTGCAACCTCTCCTTGCATGTGAAAGTTTTTGAACTTTTTAATTATGAGAACGATTCTCATGTCCCTTACACTTGCAACGAAACGGTCAGCATTCATTTTGTCCTTCTCAAGGACGGAGTGGAAATTACAAGTAGAGTTGTTGTTGTTGTTGTTGTTACTAGACATGATTACTACAACAAATAATAAAGCCATAATTAAATCAATGTTTATCAAAAGCAGCAATTAAACAAAATTTGATTAAATACTACCATTTATTCAAAATGAAAGTCCCCTATTGAATAAAAAAACAACCAAGATCCCCTCCCACTACAATCAAACGAACTTTGACATGCCTTCAATGTATAGTAGTTGAGGTAAGTAAACATTTTACTAATTTTAACTTAATTATAATTCTTTGTAGACAGGTTAACAACTCCTTGTTTACTCCTATCTCTTAGCTTCAAAACTCAAAACTTTATCTTTTGATGATTTTGTTGAGTTAAATCAAATATTAACATGTAAGTTTAAAAAAACTATTCTACTATCCCCGGAATTATGAGCAACACTCTGCTTTGGCATAACCTATTAGTCATAATCTAAGGCTTTACAGGTGTTCTTTGGAAAAGCAATTAAAACTCAGTATTGATTTTGGGGACTTAAGCAAATATGGTCAATTATAAGTGAACACATAGCATAAATAACCACACTCATAAACTTTAGAAAGCAAGCATTTAAAACAAAATAAATGCTAAAGCTAATAAAAACAAAAATTAAAATGATCTAATATGGCCCCTAAACTTAGGAAAATCACTAATGTTCATGAATCTTCCCTTGAATCTCCATGGATCACCATCCTTGAAACTCCTTGGATCCTCATGCTTGATTACATGATTTTGAATTAAATAAATATCGGAAATTAATTACAAAAATACAAACGATTCGCAGATTGTATTTAATTTACATTCAAACTTAGCAATTCACATATCATATTTTCTATCATAATTTGGGTCATACTAGTCATAACATGCAAAAAATAATATCATACATATTAAATTATACATCCATGCATTTATAGTATCAGAAGTGAAATAAATACAAACCATTCACTTATTAACAATTAGTAAGCAAATAAATCTTTCCATAATAATTATTAAACTTAACCAATTTAAGCTAGAAATTATTTAGGAAACTTTATTATTTTATTTTAATTAAAATTTAAATATGGCATTAATCTCATTAATAACCTAATTTGCATTATTGGAATATTGTGATTTATGCCCAATTTTAGAAAAAAACATATTTTGCAAGGATTTTTTTATTTTATTATAAACCCACGACCAGGAGCACAAGGGCTGCCAGTCCCACGCACTGGACTCACGCCAGCCAAGACTCAAACAAAACAACAACCATCGCAGTAAAGTCGGTCCACATTAGCACCGCACACGCGGCTGCAGGCCGTCGGGTGTCCCAAGCGGCCACGCTAGAAACCGCTGGCCAGGCCAACAACCACCAGCACACGCCAGTGTGCGCCAGCAGCCACGCACGTCAAACGTGCGCTGCTGGTGGCGATTTCCACCACCATTGCCGCCCGCTTACTGCCCTATTTACCGCCAACCCAACGCCGCCATCTAATGTGGCTCCACCGGCACAGGTGGGGCCACCCAGCCATGGTGGGCAATCCTCTTTTGAATTTTTACAATAATATACATAAATTCAAATTAATCTTTATCCAACAATTTGTTTAACTATTAAGGATTTAATTAGGTTTTAATAATCCAAAAATTATGGCAGAAAATTTGACTCAATCAACAAATATTAAATAAAATTTTAGGTTTATTAAGATTGGATTTCAATGTATAATCTTTATTAAATATTAAATCTAACAAGAATTCAAAATTAGGGAAAAAAATAAATAATATCCAAAAATTCAAAAAATAAACAATTCAGTCTCCAAAATTTGAATTTAATTTGTAGGGTGATCTATTGAATTATCATAACAAATAAAATCAAATATTTTAATTGTTATCCTTAAAATCTATGAATAATCAAATTTAACATAAAATTTAACAAAAATTCACAAATAATATGATAAAAAACCAAAAATTAGTAGGAAAAATAATCAAATTATTTTATGCCATCATATTATTTTAGATCTACGTGGGTGATGAACATTAGATTTATTTAACAAATTAAAAATCTAATCTTTTAATTGTTAACAAATTATTTCAATGATTAATCAAATTAAACATTAAATCATTTTAAATCTAACAAATTTAATCATTAAAATCCGAAAATTAGGAGTGAAATTAACTAATAATTTCGTCCATAAAAAAATTTTCGAACCTTTATAAATTTATTTTGAGCATAAATCACAAATAATCAATTATTTATAAATTTCCAATCAATTAATATCAAATATCAGTTATGCAAATTCAAGCCATAAATGATTTCTCCCTTAATTGAATAAAAATAATAATTTTGCATACAATAACACGATCATATGAATATTATGAATTAGGCAAAAATCGATACCCTTTGTAGGAACATATAGATGCATATATAGTGGAATTTCAGGAAATAATTTTCTAACATCTATCATAGGATCGCAAACATAATCAAACACATGAATCACTCAAAAACGATTAGATGTACAACCTTTGTTGCGTGATTTCCCTGTTGTATGCAAGCGTTGAAGACCTGAGAGCCCCAAGTGTTGCTTCTCTAATCAGTCCACGAGCACCAGTTGAACACCAACGTCTGCTAGAACGGAAGAGAAGAGTTCTCTTATTTAGAGGTGATACATGCGTCGGTTTTTAGAGGAATAGATTAGGATTTCTCAAGCTCTCTCTCTTTTGTGGAAAGAAACTGCTTCATGAAGTGATGCCTAAATCCTAATATTATATCCTATATATAATAGAAGAATCCTAGGCAAGTTAGGAGAACTAATTCTCCTCCTATTCCCTTTATGGTCGGCTAACCCAATCCTAAAGGGACTTGGATTGCTTTGTCCAACTTGTGCTACAATGTGTGACCTCATACGATTAATTTATTTTAGTTGTAGGCTCAATCAATATTTATTCTCTAGTAAGAAATTATGATCACTAAAATGATTAACTTTATTATCTTCATAATTTAATTTCTATTTATATTTAGTAATTGCCTGGATGTCTGAGGACATATTCGTTCACCCCTATTCACACATAAACATGTTTTTATAGGATAATTATCCCCCGAGTAATTATAATTTTCATGTATTAATATTTTACTTTAAAATTATAATACCAAATACTTCCTCCGTCCCATAATATAAGTCCTGATTCCGTTTTTACACGGAAATTAAGGTTTGTTTGGATAAGATAAATTGATACACTTTTATTGGGAAGCACATGATTAAACATTAAAAAAAAAAAAAAGCAGTTGTTGAACAATAATTTTGGGCGGAAATTGTATTGAGAAGCTTAACAGTTTCTTGCGTTTAATGTATGACATAGCAGCTGTTAATAAGGCTAAGTTAGGATGAATCCATCTTTAACCAAAACCACCAATGAAATCACTTTATTAAATTAACTCAACCAATAAAATCACATAAATTTACCTCACAACGGATTACACTTTTTAGAACCAAATCAAATGGCTGAAAACAAATTTCAGTTTTCCTTCTATGAAATCCAAAAATTTCAGATTTCATTCTATGAATTGCATATAAATACAGGGGACTTCCTCTGTTATTCCTCATAACAGCAACATTGCACTTCCTCAGTACACACACACACAACCAACCCTTAAAAAAAGCTAAAGCATCATTGCCTGCTCCTTCATGGCTTCAACATTGCACTTGAATGACTCTTGGTCTCCAAGTGATGGTGAGAGTGACATTGAAAATGGCGCCTATCTTAGAGGTTGGGGACATAGAACCTCAAGGTTTTCAACGTGACATTAAAGAAGCACCACCAGTCTCTCCATAACACAATGAAGATGGAGTTGCAGCACCTCATCACAAGCTGAGGAATAGGCTCAGCAGTGACAACAATTTACAAGTCTTGTTGTTCCTTCTCAACAGAACATCAGAAGGTAAGTTACAATATGGCAGTATCAAATTAGTATCAACTCAGTTCAATGTAGCAACAAAAACTGTAAGTCGCATCTGTCACATAGCAAAACATTTCATAGAAACCATGCTAAGGTCTAGTGTAGAGGGGAAATTGCACTTATGTGTTAGTAAGAGGATACAAGTGCAAACCACTAATATCACAAAACTGACAATGGGGGAAAGATCTTGCATTAGAGATCTTGCCACATTGATTGGTGTTTCAAAGAACATAGTCCATAGAATGGTTCAAAGGGGACTTATTAGGCCTCACACTAAACCATTGCACCCTGGTTTAAAGGAACCCAACAAGAAAACCAGGTTGCAGTGGATCCTTAATTTACTAATGGGAGACAATCCTCTTACAAAGAGGAAATATTTTCCAATATATGACTTTATACACTTGGATGAAAAAAGTGGTTTTACTTAACAAACAAGTCACAAAGAGTATACTTAACCAAAGATGAGCAGGGGCAGTACAGAGCAGCAAGTTCATTCCCAAAGTGATGTTTACAGCAGTTGTGGCAAGGCCTAGATACAATGATGAAGGCCAATGCACATTTGATGGAAAAATTGGAATTTTTCCATTCACATATCAAGAGCCAGCAAAAAGATCATCAAAAAACAGAGCAAAAGGAACATTGGTGACAAAAGTTGTTGAATCAGTGAACCAGAGGGTCACTAGAAGTATGCTAATTCAACAAATCATACCAGCTATCATAGCAAAATGGCCACAGGATGATGGGAGGGTAAAAACTATTTTCATCCAACAGGATAATGCAAAGGCTCACATTACGCAAGAATATCCAGAATGGCAAACAGTTTATGAACAAGATGGATTTACTTTCATTTTAATCCAACAACCACCCAACAGTCCAGATCTCAATATCTTAGACCTTGGATTTTTCAGGTCCATTCAATCACTCATGCACAAGAAGATGCCAAAGGACATTGACAGCATGTTAGGTGCTGTTGTTGTAGCTTATAATGAGCTAGACCATAAGACTTTTAAGTAATGTTTGGTTTTCTCTTCAATATGTCATGAATGAGATATTGAAGGTTGGTGGGGGAAATAATTATGATCTTCCTCATGTAAACAAGAAAAAGATGGAGAAGAATGGTATACTAAAAGATCAAATCACAACACCAATGTGGGCAGTTGCTGAGGCATGGGAGAAGGTGGTTAATGGGGCTTCAAGCTCCAATGCACAATGAGGAATATAGCAAGACAGCAGCAAGTTTGGGAAGTGAGCTAAGTTTTTTTTTTTTTTTACTTTTAATGTTGTTTAGGAAAGCATTTTTAAGTTTCTCTGTTTTGTTTAAGTTTCTCAAAAACTTTTTGAATGTTCATTGAACTTGTGTGATTAAGGAAAAATGGTTATTTTGTTACATTAAGAGCAAAAACAACAATTACTTGTAACCAAAAACAAAGTTTGAGGTTGAAAAACAAAAAAACAGCAAGTGTAGAAGTTACAAAGAAACATAACTTAAACTCAAATGCAAGCAAGTGTAGAAGTTGCAAAAACAAAGAAGTGTAGAAGTTGCAAAAAAAAAAGAAGTGTAGAAGTTGCAAAAAAAAAGCAAGTGTAGAAGTTGAAAAAAAAAACAGCAAATGTAGAAGTTGCAAAGAAACATAACTTGACAAAAATTAGACACTTTTAATCTCAGAAGTCCCCAAGCATCATTGACAAGATTGTGGGTGCTTTACAATCTTAAACTCAAATGCCTCATCAGTCCATTTCACATTGACTGGTGGCTATAAGAGTATTAATAGAAAATTCCACAGCAAACCTTAATTGTCTCAGCAAAGTTTATCATCATTGATTACACTAAAAATTGGTGAACCTTTATGGCAGCATGGTCACTACACCAATTACAACGGTATGGCAGCATCCATATGCCTCAATCAGTCAAAAAAATTAACTGGTGGCTATAGGGAATAATCAATGTAGATATTCCAATTGGCTGTAACTTTTTTTTCAAATAAGACTATCATCATATCAATGAAGGGGGATTTAAAAAGTTTCACCAACCACAATAGGGTTATAGAAACAGAATAGACCCCAAAATCATCAGGAACCAACACATTAAATCATAACAGATCAACATATGAAAGAAAACATAACAAACCAACTTTATGGTCTGGGGTCATACCAACAAACAAAAGTTTCATTGTAAATTAGGGTTAGAGTAACAGAACCAACCTATATCATCACAAAACAACACATTAATTCAATTTCATTCTAGATTAGGGTAACAGAAAGATAACAAACCTAAATCATCACAGACCAACATACTAAATCATCACATTCTAAATTAGGTTACAGATCAGAACAAACCCAAATTCAATCAGTTAGGAAACATAAAATAAACCCACAATACATTATTAAATCCAAATTCAATCCAAATTCAACATCATCATGTTCAGTTTGAATTAAGTCATAATTGTACCCTTACATAACATAAAACCAACCACAATAGGGTTACAAAAATTAAACAAACCCCAAAATCATCACAAACCAAACACACTAAATCATAACAGATGAACATATGAAAAAGAAACAGAACAAACCCAAATCATGAACAACAAGACTCTGCATCACTAACATCATCATCAATTTTTTTACCCTTTTTTTTGAAAACTGAAGAAGATGAAGGTTTACCGGATGTCAATTTTTTGCAATTACCCTTTTGTTGTAGCTCATCATCATCCTGTTCACTTATCACAATAACCTTCGTTCCTGAAGCACCTTTTTTTTCTTTTTTTTCTTTATCATCAACCAACTCAATTGTTTATGTTTCATCAGATCTATCACTGTAGCAATGGATGCCTTTACAATATGGCCCCAATTCACAATAGGGATACTCCGAACATAAATATGTATCATTTGATACATCATCACCAGATTTATGCGAAAATCCGTGATTCATGGCAAGAACATAGAGAAAAGACAAAGTTCAAACCAAAAATCAAAAAGAAAATTAGATCTACGAACTCTGAAATAGATTTATGAAAAAACCAACACATTTTTGCGTTTAAATACGAGATTTAGGAACAATTTTAATTAAAGATGGAAGTTCATGTCTAAAAACATTGAAAATCAGAATATAAGTAAATAATTCAAACCGTGATTGAAGAAATTCACGCATCTGAAGAAATTCAAGTATCGGATTCCTAGGGTTCCATATGAACAGGGGACTTTGGACCCAAATGCCAGAGAGAAAAGTGAAAAAGAGGAAAGTGGAGGAGAGATAAAATGGTAACCACTGGTGAGTGATTAAATGAGATGTTGATGTTCCCCTCAAAAAAAAAAAAAAAATGAGATGTTGATGACTTAGACTGAGGTAGTAAATGGGTTAAAATATTCCATTTTATCATTATTACTTGTGCATTGGGTTCATGAAATAATGAGAATATTTTAGAAATTTATTTTACTTTTTTTTTTTTTTTTTTTGAAAGAGAAATTTCATTAATTGAAGCGCCAAAACGCGATCTACAATAGGTATTAAACAAAAACAAGATACAATTAAACAAGGCTAAATCAAATTCGTCTTCGAAGGAACTACAATGAACCAGATCGAGCAATACAGCGCAGCCCCCTTGTATTTGCTGAATCAAGCAGCTATTGATGAGGAAGTCTATCATTTTGATGTAGTTTGAGAAGAACATTCTTGATCGAGTCATGTTGACCGCATCCGAGATTCCAATACCTTCATGTTGAGTCTCGAACTTCAACCAATGAGAACAATTTCTCATACCTAAAAACAAAAAAACCATACTCACAACTCCCATAGGGGAGAAGGAGATTTCCAAAACAGAAACTAAAAACCCCATAACAGAGTTTGAAAAGATCTCATAAAGAGAGACTAATTTATTAAACAAAACAAGAAAATAAGTTAAAAACTGAAAATAAAAGGGGAAAATGGGCTACCATGGATGAAATCATCGATAGCGACTCCCCTAACCAAGAAGGGGGTAGGGAGGTTAGGGTTTGGAGAGAGAAAGAGAGAGGGGGGGAGGCTAGGTCAAAACATGTTAACATCACTATTTGTTTATTGGAAATTTATTTTACTTCATAAAGGTATAATGGGTATAATTTATTATTTTAAATAGAAATAGGTTTTATATTTTAGGACACCTTAAGGAAAAATGACTTATATTATTGTACGGAGAGAGTATTAATTAGTACGGAGGGAGTATTAATTAGTGGCCCTGTTTGGCAAATAGAGTTAGAGTTTAGCTGTTAGAGTTTAGAGTTTGCTGTTAGAGTTTTAACTTTTTGTTCAATGATTTGATCGCCGATTTGACAACTTTTTCTTACAAATGTGTTTGGTAACAATTAACCGATTCTTCAAGTGCTTTATCGCCATTTGTTTGTGTGAAATTACATTTATAGACATTTTATACATATGTGTAGTATTATTATTAGAGGCAAAAAAGTCATTGAACATATTTTTACCTAATCCTCTAAGGAAAAAGCTCCTATTAGGAGCTTTTTCATTTTGAAAGTTTTCATTCTAAAACTCTCTCTAAAACTCTCTCTTACCAAACACCTCTCTTAGAGTTTTTGACTAATCAAAACTCTCTTTTTGCTTCAAAACTCTCTTTTTACTTCAAAACTCTAATTGCCAAACACCCCAGTGTATAAACTTAAGTCATGAGATCAAATCTACCATGCATTTCTAATCTTTTTATGAACTCTTCCATCGAACCTTCGTCTCATCTTCTTCTCAAAGCTTTATCAGCCCATTCCATTTTATTACTGCATTAGGTCAGATTTGTCCCGCAAATCTTACATTTTTTCTTGCAATTTTTATTAAAAGATTTGTTTTTGAGTTCTTCGATTCTTGTTTTGCTACTCAGCAGACTTACTTCTTAAGATTGAAAATCCATCCTCAAAAATCGATGCAAAAAATGTTCAATGGCAACAGTAGCATCACAATTCCAGTCTCCGACGACGATTCCGATGAATATACTACAAAGATGAGATTCCGAAACCGGAGGAAACGCAAGAAATCAGTATCCGTTAGATCCAACACCGAGTTAACTCGCCGAGTTGTCAGAAAGATCGCCAAATGGTGGCCTCTTTTGCTTTTCCTTCCTGCAATGGCGTTGCTTCTTTTCGAAGCTTCTCGACTCAACCGGAACTCGGTTTCGCATACAAAGAGCACAAATTTTCATGTGGACCACAATATACCCCGTACTAACTTCAATCATGTCCAGCCCATCTACCATACTATTGCTGGTGTGAGACAACGTAAGTTACTCTTGCTTACGAAATAGAATTATTCGTAATTTTCAATTGTAAGAATCCTTGCAAATGCTTAATTTATCTGGGCTATTATTTGGCTCTGTTGTATACTCTGAATATTTGTTGTTGACAACATCTTTTAGTGGTATATTCATAAAAAATAATACTTCGTAGTTTATTACAAATTACAAAAGGTAGTATAGTTGTATAAAAGAATACCTAACATATAATATAACCTAATTATAAGTATAGTATCAGAGTGTTGTTTTTGGTTCCAATATACTACTTTATTGATTCAATGTACTACTTCTTTTTACAAAATATACTACCTTTTTGGATGATCTAAACAAAATATGTATAGAACTCTTCTGAATCTGGCAAAGCTCCTGCTGTATATGCATTTTGGCTCTCAAATTGCTAAGTTCGTGTATGTTATAAACATTTTTTGTTCATATCAACTTTTGGTGGTAGATTTAGCTAAAAAGTTGTATATTGAATTATAATGTATATTGAATCGGGAATGTAGTATTTTGAGTAAGAAGGTAGTATATGAAATTCAACATATAATCACCATTTTTTTAGCTATATAAAGACACTGATGTTTTATGTTTCAATATACGGGAAATTAGACCTAGTATATAATTGTTTTGACATAATGTACCACTTATTTTGTTGATATGAATGGAATTTGTTTATATCCAATATGAACCGGGCAAAGCTCAGATGGAGCAATATGGAAGTTCTTATTCCGCTTATACCATGTTCAATTCACAATTTATAATGTGGAGTTGTGGACAACAAGGGTCTTTTTCTTGTCCAATGATTTAGTGGGATCTACCGGTCTTGTGTTTTGTTGTCTAGTAGAGGATGTTTATGATTGAAGCTCTGCTTTATGGCTCTTCTCTGGCTTGCTACTGTAGTTCATCATCTTATTCTTCTCTTGTTGTACTTTACTTTTTAGTTCTAGTTGCTATTGTAACTTGTTAGAGTAATAGTGTTGGCTATTTCCTTTGATACGGAACCCATTACTTGTACCCTTACCTTTACCGACAAGGAGCAAAGCTTTGTTAAACGCGAACTTCCCGTGTGAAAAAACTGAGCTTTGAAGCGGAAGACGATAGGGCGCACCAAACACTTGTATTGACCTAGGTGAAGTATTTTTCAAGACGCGCAGGGGAGACAAAAGGCTGCAGAACGACCTTTTGTACACCAAAAATCTATTCAAATGGCCTCACTTCAGTGAGGCTATGCCTCACACCTTGGTTCTAGGACTCCTATGGCCTTACCTTGAGCTTTTTCAAACACCTACAAGCTCTACATTTTGGTTAAATGGGGACTTCCTATCTCTTATGCTAGGTCATTTCCTCCTAATCAGTTGAAATATCTTTATATTATTATGTACATCCTCCAATATATATCTGGAAAATTTGTTTTAAATAAGCCAACCATTGCGTGGTCTTCCCAAAATAAGTCAAGCTTTGGATTATTGCTGATTACGTTAAGCTTGTAGGGCAATTTTCTTGTATTGAGCTTAACTTGTTTGTGACCTGTTTAGTAGGTTACATGTGCTATGTGTCACAATATAATTGGTTTGTTTTTTTTGTTTTTTTTTGTTTTACTTTCTCTCCATCCCTCCTCCTCTCCCTCCAGAGCACCAAACCCCACCAGTCCCTACCCCTAAAAAACTCACCCAAGCCCATAAAAACCCCACCCAAACCCCAACCTTCACGACCCCACCTCCACCACCACCCAGCACACTCGCCCAGCAGCCCCACCGAAACCCACCCACCAGGAGGTTTGAACTCCCCACCTCAACTCCCGACTTCAGCCACCATTACACCGCCGAATTCCACCCTGCGACCACCAAAGCCACACAAGCACCGCCCCATCAACCCAAAACCACCCAACCTAGACCACCAAACCCCACCTCCTACCCAGCCCGCCCCACGAAATACCGCCCAATCAACACCACGGAACCCCAACTCACCTCACCACGTGCACACAATCCAACCCACCCCACCATGAAACCACCATAAAATCATAAATCCCTTAAAAATACCCACCACGAAACTCTGAGAGAGAGTGTGTGTGTGTGTGAGATGGAAGGACCATAATATATAGCAGGCATTAATGTTCGTGGGCTTTTGTGGTGGTGGTTCGTGGGCTTTTGTTGCAGAGGTAGTGGTTTTGGGGTGTGGTGGGTGGTTTCGGGGTGTGGTTTTTCGGAGGCATGTGAGTGATGGTGGTTCAGAGAAGAGGAAATGGAGGAGGGATAGTGGTTCAGAGAAGGGGAAGGAGGAAGAGAGAAAAAAAAGGTGGAAAAGGGGGATGTGGGAGAAGGTGGTGGTTGTGCAACGGGTGGTGGGGTGATTTTGGGGAATGTGTAGGCGGGTGTGGTGGTTTTTCTAATTTTATTTTACTTACGTTTTTTATTTTTAAGAAGTCAACAGGTTACCTATATATATAAAATTTCTAAGTTTCCCCTTTATGAAAATTTGGTATGAATTGCTACATCTCCTCTTTTGGAAAGTTCTTGTGGTCCTCCTTTCCTTTTCAAACAATATTTCTCTCTCTTCTATGTGTATAGCACATGGAATCTTGGTCCCCCTTCCCCTTTTCCTTAATTCTTGTACCCTCCTTATATGTAGAAATAACAAATGAATGGAGGAAGTATCCAGCGTAAATGAATAACCAAAGTCTCAAACTGCAGAACCTAACTTAATTGTTAATTTCTACTTTAGTGGGATTGATATTGCTTTTGTTGTTAGTTGGACTATTTTTTGTATTGTTTCTTATTGGTTCTGACTTCTATACTTAAATGAAGAGCTTAGGTATTAGATTGGTTGGACGGAAAACATTTTCTACGAAAAACATATTCCAAAGGAAACACAGCTTATAGATTAATTTTCCTTTGTTTGGCTCCGTGTAAGAGAAGTGAGAGATAAAGGAAAAATGGAAATGGAAATAGAGGAGGTAAACATAAGGTGAGGAATGGGGAGGAAATATGGCACTCCTTCACTAAAAAAGGAAAATGTCTTCCACCTTTGAGAGAACTATTCTCATCCTTTACAAAACATAATCAAGGAAAATGAGACGACCAATTTTGCTAGAAAATGTTTTCTTCCCCACTATACACCACACTCTATATGCTCTTATCAAGAAACAGGGCTTCTAATTTTGTAGGATTAACAAATATGTTTGGTGCTTTTGAGTACTGTTTGCTATGTAGATTATTGTCATATACCATTTCCCATGTGATTTTATGATGTGAGAGTGATTGATGACTGTTCTGTTCAAGTATGTGGGTAGTGTCATTACTGTTGGGAGGTGCTGGAATTTTACATGTTTAGCTCGCTGTATTTGCTTAAAATATTAATTAGCAAGGGGGAGTCAACCTATCTTGTATCTGTCAACGTCCTGTTATTTTTCTGAGCCAACAGTGGTAGATCTTTACAAGAGGGTAAATTGGCGAATTGGCAACTTTCATCTGTAAAAGAGATTAATTTACTGCTCCATCCTGTGTCATGCTTTGCTTGGTATCATAGATTTGCAATCACTTTGCTGTTACATACTTGTAAATCTTTTCAATTAATTATTCTTATGGCGTGAATGTTATTGGAGAGACCCACACCTCATGGGTCCAGACAGGAGAAGGAATATGAAATAGTTTAGTCTGGAGTATATTATATTTCTTTTCCAAAGTTCTATTTTCTCTTTTCCGTCCTTTTAGTGGAATCAGCATGTTGATCTTTAGTACAAATTTGTTGGTTGTATCAGGTTGCTTGACAATCCTATCAGCTGATGATCTTGAGCTTCTGGATATCCCTATGGTAAAAGGCTCAAAAGCTCCTGTCAAGAATGTGGTCTATATATCAGAAGATAGCAACCCTTACGCAGGAGAAAATTCAACATTTTCTCATCAGAAAAGAGAAGCTGGAAGGTTTAACTTATTTACAGGATACCAATCACCAGTTCAGAGGGAGAAGAGTTTCAAGGTTGGTACCTGCAACTTAAAGCTTTTGCTCTTGTAGTGTTGGATTGAAAGTTACTTTAATTCACATGAATAAAACTAGATTAAATGTTACTTGATTGAAATCATTAAAACATTTCCTGTTATCAATGCATAAGCATTTAGTTTCAATTAATCAGATTGATCTGCCTCTAATTTGAATCTGTAATGATCACTTAATTTGCTTTGTACTTTCTTTTTTGGGGGGCAATGCAAGCAGACCAACCCTAAACGGCTTAACCACTAAGCAAGACTAATTAGCTTTATCACGTATGGATCACACTGATGAGTGAGCTCAGTTAAGCCATAACTTAGTTTAGCTTTACTATGACCAAGGGTGGAAGGAAACCCTCACCTAAATGTTATCCCTCTTCTCTTATGAACCTTGTGCTAACATGGAGCAAAGCAAGCAAGGTAAGACACTACAATGAATGAAGAATCGCAGTTTACATCGACCAGTGGAAGAAAAAGCAAATGAAAAGCTGCTCGACAAGCGGTTAAGCATCATTTGATAAAGCAGAGCCTTTAGATTTTTATATAATCGCTTTCGGAAATGCAATTTTTCAATAGCTTCGGAGCAGTCCCTAACCGTAGAACTAAAGCAACAGAATTGACCAAAGCACGTCCAGAATTAAGCAAGGGAAAACGGGCTAACATTCTAAGTGCTAAACCCTAATGAGCCTTTTGCTTACGTTTACCCCCTGTTGCTAAGTGTCTGAGTGTGCTAGCATCTAAGTGCCACTCTATACCAGTCCATACAACTGTAATCAGTTGATGTTAGTGGAAACTTAATCCATTAAGCAAGGCTGATTGAAGCTAAAAGCTTAATCAGTTTAGCTCAAAATAGGCTTAGCTTGACTTAGTGACTTCTTCAATTATCATGAAACTTGAGCCCCTTTTTTTGCAGAAAGCATCAAGCCACTTGTAGAAGAGACAGGCTCCAGCAGCTGCATCATCAGAGCATGTGGCATCTGCATGTGAATCTACAATTCCAAGTCCACAAGGAAGCAGATAAGCTATTGGTTAGAATTTGGGTAGCTATTAGCTTATGTGCCTGTACTCTAATGGTTAGATTTAGGTAGCAATTTTTTTTTCTATTTGGAGGGTTATTTTATTGAAAAGGTAGATGTGATAGGAGTTAGTGAGGTATTGTTTTATTTGGAGGAGAGGGAGTGGTGAACTATGCTTGAAAAGTAGAAAGATTAAAATAATAGTGGGTCAAGTCCAGAGATAAAGTATAAAGACTTAAAGAGTTTTGTGAGACAAATGAAAATGGAAAGAGTAAAGATTAACTTGTGATTGGTGGAGTATTATATTATTAAAAAGTTAGATGTGAAGGGATCCCGGTACCATCCGACTTATAGAGTCGTCAATGACGGTGGAGGTATTTTTTATGGAATGAGAGAGAACTTGGAGAACTATTTATCGAGAAAGAGAGTGTTGGGCGAAAGGAGTAGCAAAGAAGTATTTGATGATAACACGTTGTTTTGATCTATAGCCAAAAGATATTTAAAAAACCAGATGCTTGCTTAGGCTGTGATTGATTCTCTTGTTTAGATTAGGGGATGATCCATCTTACATTTGGTCATGCTATTACTATTTATAAGGCTGATTGATTCTCTTTTTTGATTGTATGAAGTTCTATTTTACATTTGTTCACGCCATGACCGATCATGAGGTGATGCTCTTTTCCCTTTTTCTTTCATAGTCATGTTATATATTCATGGCCAAACCACCTCTGCTTTGTGAATCTCTCGAATCAAGAATCATGGCTTTGCTTTTGAATCTCTTGAGTAAGGAATCATGGACTTCGCGAGATTTTCTTTATTCTTTGGTTTCGTCGTTAAATCGTAACCTCATTCAAACAAGATAGGATGATCAATTATCTAGAAGATAAAGAATGAGCCTTTGTCCCGCAACTTCCATTAAGACTTGTCTCTTCCTAGTCGATAAGGATCCTGGACAAGGCAACTAGGGGTGAAAGTTATTCGGATTAAAACCGAAATTCAATCCAATTGAAACCGAATTAGTGTTTTGGATTGGACTCGAACTATATTCGGATTGGATTCGGATTGAGTTTTTTTTAAATTTGGATTTTCAGATTGGTTTGGATTGAGGACAATTGGATCCAAAAATCTAAAATAACCAAATAACAAATAAGCCCTATATTGTATATTTGTATATTTGGGATTGGGCTTGAGTGTTTTCGATAAAATTAATAGGTTTGTATGAATTATTAGTTGATATTACTGAATTTTTATGGGATTATATGAATTACTTCTATAATCGAATGATGCTCGTGCCTAAATCATTTCCTCAAAAGAATAGTGTTAAAAAATTTGGATATTTCGGATTGGATCCAATCTAGTAACTGAAAATTCGGGTTGGATTAGTTTGGATTCAAACTCTAATTGGTTTGGATTTGGATTGGAAAATTGAAATCCAAATTTTCTTCTGATTAGATTAGATTAGACCAGGCCTAGGCCTAGGCCTGAGTCCGCTCCAAACCGTACATCGAACTTTCACCCCTAAAGGCAGCATCAGGGTGGTGTTTCATCCTCATTTATGTATAAGGGATGGCTAGGCGAGTAGAGGCGTTGAGAAAATCGCCTCCTCAAACTCAGGCTAG
Organism: Beta corolliflora; assembly: GCA_947648045.1. Taxonomy (NCBI): domain Eukaryota; kingdom Viridiplantae; phylum Streptophyta; class Magnoliopsida; order Caryophyllales; family Amaranthaceae; genus Beta; species Beta corolliflora. The sequence continues at coordinate 352,645 of CANSZD010004123.1, forward strand.
GCGAATCACGTCAGGAGAGGAGAGGCACGCACTTCTTGCTTGTATGGCCGATTTAAGTAGAGAGGCGCAGGAGAGTAGATTTGAGTTGAGTAGTTGCAAAAACACAATTTTTTTTTTTTTTTTAACAAACTTGGCTTTAATTTACCACTTTCGAGCAAAAGCCCTTTGTTAATTGCATTAAATTTCATTAAATTGAATCCTAATTAATAATCCCTAATTTGGGAGAAAACCCTAATTTATGATTTGGTGGCTATTGATGGTCGCCAACTCGTTGGTGGGGACAATTGAAGCCGGTGGACCATCTATCATCAATTCCGGCACCAAATCTCCGGTCTCCGGCGCGCAGCCTTGAGGTGTGCTTTCCTCTTTCTTCCATCTTCTTCTCTTTCTCTATGTTCTTCACTTTTCTTCGATCTTGTTTTCTACAGCCATAGAAGGGACCCACTTCCCCGTATCTTTTTTTTCCAAATAGTGACTGAGGAAGTCACGTGCTCTTTTCTATTTTTCTTTTCTTTGTTTTCTTCTTTTTCCTTCTATTTTCTTAGTTTCTTTTTCTTTTTCTTTTTCCTCCTGTCCTTTTCTTCTTCTGTTCTTCTTGATTAGGCTCCCCTCCAAATTCCTCTCTAAAAAAGCCTCTAATCACATTGATTTTTTTGAATAAATAAAATATACAATTGCTATGAACTAACATAGCTTGGACACCATTAACGGTACAGATTAAGGTAGAAATAGAAGATTTGATTCATAAACTGAAATTACAGCAATATAAAGGATAACTACAAGCTTTCGGGAGGCTTGTTCTCTCCCATTGAACTCTTAAAAGCTCACCCAATTTTCCAGTCAATATTCAACATGATTTTCACATTCTATTTTGCTCTATATTTATACTACTCCCTAACAAACTATCGAACTTATTCCTCAAGCTAACTAGTCTTAAAAAAACTCCCTGAAATACCCTTACCCCCTAAATATCGATTTATAGCATTACCGGCCCCCCAAACTTCCACTTTCAAAGTGGATAGTATTTGGCACTCGATTCCCGGCCGCGGCAGCAATGATCCCAACACAGTTTAGTAAGCTTCTGATTGAATTTTTGCTCATTAACGAAAGTTGCTTTACACTTTCGGTGAGTAGTTCCGAAAGAGAGGTGCAGGAACTTTGGCATCAACAAAACACACTTGCCATTGACGTTGGAGCACTTGATAGACAAGTGTCAATGTGATTGCCATTGGCTTGCCATGAAAAAGAAATTCAGCGACTGTGTAGGACAAAATATAGAATTATGGGAAGAATTTATGGTGTCTAAATTGAGATGATAAGTGTACAGGTTCGCGGAGTGGTATTTGGATTGGTATCTGGATTGGGCAAAAACATGGAAGAATTGAGTTTAAAGATTAGTGCAGGGAGAAGGGTTAAAAAGTGGGAGGAAATTTTGGATTTGAAACCAATAGCATCAAATTTTCTTAAGTGGGACGTAATGTTTTTGGTGGGTCTCATTGGAGGAGTAAAGGGAATTTTGTTTTAAGAATGAGGTGGAGTAATTCAAATCAATTGAGTTGGGCTGATGTATGTGGTGAAGGGTAGGGTTAATCAGAATTCACATTTGTTGCTTGGGAAATGGGCTTAGAATCTTACTTTAGGCGCAAGGCGACCCAAGGCGGTGAGAAAATCGCATCCATCAGCTCAGGCGAGGGGCACAACGGCAGGCGCGTAAAGGCGCGCGCCTCACGCCGCCTTTTCAGAGGCGCAAGGCGCGCCGCCTGAGTCGCCTTTGGTTTAGAAGCGAGTGAAAGAAGAAATCTGAGTTTAAAACATGAAAAAACAAGAGAAAAATCCAAATTAACTCTTACCCCGTCTTTAGTATGTAAATTCGAGCAAAAGCCCTCAATTAATTGCATGAAATAACTTTAATCTAACCCCAAATTCGAAGCCCTAATTTGCGAAATTCGAAACATCTGGAAAATTGTGGATGACTGGGTCAGATCTGCCGGTGATTAATGTCCGATGGTGTCCGATGGTGGCTGGCAGCAGATCTGCCGGCGTTCGTTGCCGGTGAAGGTTTCCAGGCGAGTCGTTCTTTCCTTCTTTCTCTAACCTAATTTCCTTTCATTCTCTCTCTTCTCCTTGTCTTTCTTCGACCTATAAAGCTATAACCCCACTTTCCAAGAGTGAGAAGCAGTCACTCTTTTTTTTTAAACGTGAGAAGCAATCACTCACGTGCTCTTTTTTCTATTTTCTATTTTTTTTACCTTCTCCTCTCCTTTTTAGTCTTTTGTTGTCCTCAGCCTTTTTTTTTTCTCTTCTCTTTTCTGTTTTTCTTTTAACCTTCTCCCTCTAGTCCTCTCTTGTCTTTTCTTCTGTTCTGCTTTTGTTGTGCCTAGTCTCTGGTCACATGGTTTTTCTTTGAATAAACACTTACAACTTTTTATTTTTTATTTTCTTGGAGGAGTTAATTTTTAGAAATACAGTAGCAGTAGCTTATCTAATTTTTAAAATTATAGCAGCTCTTTTTTTAATTATAATGTTGTTTTGAGTATAAAATATAATCTATAAATGATTTCTAAAAATCTGGGACTAGAGGTGCGCCTCGCATACGGGATGCGTGCGCCTTCGTCTTGCGCCTCCCTTCGCCTTGCGCCTCCCTTCGCCTTGCGCCTTGCGCCTTAGTGCACCTCGCGCCTTTTAAAACTAAGCTTAGAATTAATTAGCCCAACCACAAAGTTGGACTCATGGATTGAAAAATATGTGGGTTTTAAATTGTGGGGCCCAACTATAGTCTTTGCCTCATTCATTAAATGGAAGTTGGGTCTTTGAGAGAAAGAAAAAGGCGCGTGCCTTACCTTCTTGTCTTTTCCCACATTGAGGCCATTTACAATATTACCCTTAGTAACATCTTCTGGAAGTGGCTTCCTCTCCAAGCCAACTTCCCACGCACACTTCTCTGTCGTCCTCTTTTTCTGGAATTTTTTTGCTGAAGACCACCATTGAGTACTCCACCACAAAGTCCTGCCGGCATAGGAGGTTAGCCCACCTCCGAAAAAATATACGGGTCCACCACCTGATCCACTGGCTGCTGACCCGCCTTTAGGCTGCCACAAGTGGTGGTTCCTCTTTCATACTTATGTTTCCGGGCCAAGAGGCCCCGGATCACCACCGGACCCACTTTCTACGTCCCCATCTTTCTCAAATCTTTCTCGTTCAAGCCACCACAAGTGGCGGTTCCATCACTAGACTTACCATTATCGGCCAAAAGACCCGGACCACCACCGCATCCAACACCTCTTTGTTCAAATATGTTTCTCTTTCGTCCATCGAGGAGTTTCACGGAGCTACCACTAGTGAAGCAGCCTTGGCTCCCAAAACCTTCAAATTCACAAGCAACACCCGCTTGTTCGCCGTTGGTAAAACAACCAGCCGAAAGAAAACGACGCACCTTCGGATTGACTTTTCACCTTCGGCTTGGTCTCGGCTCCCCCACCGAACTCGCCTTCATCCGATTTTGGTGGATTTCTTCTCCCCCTTCATAGATGGTGGTTTTGATTTCTTGGAAAAAGCTCGCTGAAGATGCCACCACTTCGGAATCTTCTCTACTAAGCAAATAGTTTCCAAAATTTGGTGTGGTTCTCCACCATGTCTCCCACACTCTTCGGGTTTAACCTCCATTGCCGCGCGCTTGTCCTCGTTGTACGGAAATGTCGTGCAACCAGCTCCTTCAACTCTTCCCACCGGTAGAACGGTCGACGATGGTGCTCCCACGGGAACCATGGCAACGCCTCGCCTTCGTGTCCGACAATGGCGGCCTCTAATAGTAATCTTCCATCTCCTAAATCCATTCATTCGGACTTTTTCCATTAAATAGAGGGAATTGCAATTTCTTCATATCTCGGATACCATGGATATAAGTTACCCATGATTTGAGTGAATCCCTCACTCGATCATATTTCTTATGTGTTGCATTGTTTCTCTCATGTTATTTTTTTTGGAATTCGAAGATCGCTCTCTAATCTCATTTGTGATACCATTTGCTATGAACTAACATAGCTTGGACACCATTAACTCGAGAGATTAAGGAAGAAATAGAAGATTTGATTCATAAAGTGAAATTACAGCAATATAAAGGATAATTACAAGCTTTCGAGAGGCTTGTTCTCTCCATTGAACTCTTAAAAGCTCACCCGATTTTCCTATCAATATTCAACATGATTTTCACATTCTATTTTGCTCTATATTTATACTGCTTTCCCTAACAAACTATCTAACTTATTCTTCAAGCTAACTAATAAAGAGACTCCCTAAAATACCCTTACCCCCTAAATATCGATTATAGCAACACTTTCTTTTATTGAATTACAATAGCTGACAAGTAGCTTATTATATTTATTTACAGCGGCTTATATTTTTTGAAAATCGTTATGCTGTTTTGAGTATAAATATGTTCTATAATTGAATTTAAAGGTATTTGGCACCAAAAGTCCGCCTCGCCTACAGGATGCGCATGCCTTCGCCTTGCGCCTCGGTGCGCCTCGCTCCTTTTAAAACTAAGAACTTAAGAATAGTTTAGTCGGTTATTTCACCAAATACCCCTGACAAATAAATTTATTCACCAAATACCCCCACTTTTTTCAAAATTCACCAAATACCCCTGACCTTTAAAAAAATTCACCAGATGCCCAAATGACTAACGGCGGTTAACTCCGTTAGTCATTAACCCTAAAAAACCCTAATTAACCTTAATTAAACCCTAAAAAACCCTAATTAACCTTAATTAAGCCCTAAAAACCCTAACTCTAAAAACCCTAAAAGCCCACCCCCCCACCACCCCCAACCCACCACCCCCCAACCACCCCAAGCCCACCACCCCCACCCACAACAACCCCTCCCCTCCCCTCCCCTCCCCGCTGTCGGCCACCCGCTCAACCCCCTCCCCTCCCCACCTTTGTCGGCCACTCGCCGACCCCCTCCCCCTCCCCGATGTCGGCCACCCACTGAACTCCTCCCCCTCCCCACCGGTGTCGCCCACTCGGCCGAACCCCTCCCCCCCCCGCCGCTTCTCGGTCTGTCAGTCGCGAACCCCCCTCCCCTCCCCCTTCCCTCGCAGCTCGTCTCACAACCTCCCTCCCCTCCCTCCCCTTCCCTTTGCGCATCCCCCGAAACCCCTTGAAACCATCGCACGTGAAACCCCTTCAAACCCTCGCACCCCCTTCAAACCGTCGATTTTTTACGGGGAAAGGGGAAGGGGAGGGGGTCACAGAAGATTTGCGGGGGAAGGGGGGGAAGGGGGTTGGGCGGCGTTGCGGGGGGTGGGGTTAGGATTCGACGGGGGTGGGGGAGGGTGGGGGGAATTCGGCTAGGGGGATGCGGGAAGGGGCGGCGCGGGCCGGGGGTGGTCGGGAGGGGGAGGCGCGACGGCGGGGGGGGGGGAGGGGGCCGCGTGGGGTTGGAGTTGTGGGGGTGGGGGTTGTGGGATGGGGGGGGGTGGGAGGGTGGTGGGCTTGGGGGTGGGTTTAGGGTTAGTTAGAGTTTTAGGGTTAGTTAGAGTTTTAGGGTTTTTAGGGTTTAATTAGGGTTTAATTAGGGTTTTTTAGGTTAATTAGTTAATTAATTAACGGAGCACTAACGTCCGTTAGCCAAAAAGGGCATTTTTGGTATTTTTTGAAATGTCAGGGGTATCTGGTGAATTTTTTTAAAGGTCAGGGGTATTTGGTGAATTTTGAAAAAAGTGGGGGTATTTGGTGAATAAATTTATTTGTCAGGGGTATTTGGTGAAATAACCGTAGTTTAGTGCTCAAAACCTAACATATGGACTCCATATCATCAAAAAAAGAAAATACTTATTTATAATGGGAGCAAACTCCAGCTTAAGTTTCTTGCTTTTAGAAGGTTACCATATTGCCAATGGAAGCATTCTCGAAGCTTTTGTGATTTAACCTTCGTAATGCTTGGTTTTTATGTTTCACGATTGTACTCCCTGCCTCCCACATTACTCCTTACACTTATTACGGTATGTAGTTGTCGATGATAAGTTGTTTGGTTATTAAATGTTATGACATTGAAGAAGTAGATGTGATAGGCGTTAGTTGAGAATTATTTTATTTGGAGGAGTGAGCGTGGTGGGTATGCTTGAAAAGTAAATAGATCAAAATAGTAGTGAGCCATGTCTAGAAATAGAAGTCTAAAAAGTATGTGGGACATGAAAATGGAAAGTGTAAAGAGCACACACTTGGTTGTTCTGTTCTAGAACGAAACTTTGTAATGGGTTTGAGAGTTGTCGTTCCAAGAAAACCTGTTGTAGAACGATGCAAGGAAATTCACGCCAAACTCGGTTATGTAACGGGTTTACTGTGTTCTAGAATGCTCTATTGGCCACTTTGTGTAAAAACGCGATGAAGAGGGAAATCTGAGAAAAAACACAAATTTGACCTAAATTTCTTGAATTTAATCTTACCGGGTTTTCAAACTCTAGTTCAACACAAACCCCTCAAGTAATTTTCATTGGATTACTTCGAATTGAAGTCTAAAATGAAAACCCTAATTTTAAAGAAACCCTAATATGCGTGGGGGAGGTAACTGATGGCCATTGCTTAACCGGTCTGGTCATGGCAGAGAATGCCGGCGGCATATCTCTAGCTGCTATCGGCACTATAAGTGCCGCTGGACATTGGCGGTTGTTGTTTTCAGGTTAGTGCTCGTCGATTCTCTTTCTCTCTTTTGCCTATCTGATTCTTCTTCTTTTCTCTTTCTGACTCTTCTTTTTTCTTGCCTTTATCTTTTTATTTTATGACTGCCAGCAGCCCTAGTCACCTGAGAATTGAGAGACTTCTTATCTCTCTTTATTCTTTTTTCTACCCTTTTTCTTTTTTATTCCCTTTTTCTTTTTACTCCCACACTCAAGTGAAATTGAGATGCAACGCGGTCGTTCCCGCGACCGCGACGGCGTTTTATTTTCCTGGTAAAGAGTAATGTGGGATAGAGGGAGTATGAAACAAAAAGAGGTAATGCCTACTAATTCCAAATTAGGCAAACAATAAGGGCCAAATAGATAGTATCCAAGTACTGTAAATCAATAGATAAGCAACAAACATCTGCAATTGATACTTATTACAACTGGTTTTTTAAGTTGTTTAAAACACAAGGGCTTGATGTGTATGAATACTTAATTTTTGAAACATAATGATTTATAATTCGTATGAAGTATGTATTTTTTGTGTGCTTTCTTTGATGTTGTGATATATAACAATGACAATAAGGAAGGAATCAGAGTGTTGATGATAAAACTGACTTGCAAAATATACAAATGATAACACCTGGGCAACTTGAGGGTCAAGGGATGAAAGTAGTTCACTAAGAGCATGTACAATGGTACATGGCTCTCCAACTAGCTCTCCACTCTCTCTCATCTATTCTCTCTCTTCAAGTTACTCTCAAGAACTATATCTAAAAACACCCAACAACAATAAAACTCTTTAAAGAGCTCTCCATTCAACTTTTCATTGTTTGGTGGTCCCCGTGTCAATAAATGAACCTCATTTCATATTATGATCAAAGTTATGTAAATAAAGTTATTCATGTAAATTAAATATAAATGCAAAAAAGGTAATCTTTTTCATAATTTATGTAATGTAGATTTTTTTTTTAAAAACTATTAACTTTGAATGCTAATATTTAATTTCATAAGTTAAAAAAAGATAGTAGATTTTGTGTATGAATTATGAAATATATCCAATATTAGGCTCATTTTATACATTAAGAAAAATTATAGTTGGGATAGTAATTATTACCATCTTTTTTTTAATTTTTATAAAAAAGATCATTAAATGGTTGCAAGAGGAAAAGAAAACTTAAGTAATTACAATAGTATGTGGGCCTCATACATTGGAGAGCCATCTCTCCTTCAATCCAAATGGTATCTCCCCTAAGAGCCACTTTGCAAAGTGTCTCCATGGAGATACACCCAAGACACACCCAAGAGCCCCATTGTTGGGTAAGAGGTGGCTCTCCATTTTCTCTTTCCTTGGAGAGCTAGTTGGAGAACTAGTTGGAGAGCCCCATTCTACATGCTCTAAAGAATAGTGTTTTTAGTTCCACGAAACAATGAAGAATACCATAGGTCAATAGAGTGAGTTTTCTCAAATATCATTGATATATCTCATTCTTAAATCAAGAAAATCTATTCAACAGATTAAGCAAATCAAAACTATCAGTTAAATATACTTGACAAACAAAACATAACTGAAACAAGGACTCTTATTGACATTTTTCAATGCATGTAACTAGTATGGTATTCCAAATTGTTGTAACTAAAAATTTACTGAGTGCAATCAGTATGATAGACAAAATAAATTGTATCTGAAATCATAATTTTTTAAATAATATTAGGAAAATATGCAAAAAAACAACCTTATAAAAACTCATTTTCGCGAAAGTCTACCTTATTAAAAAAAGTTGTGAGAAACTACCTTTTAAAGCAAAAATATCATAAGAAACTACATTTAGTCGGCTTCCGACCATTGACCATCGTTTTCCGGCATTGACCTTTTCTTTTCCCTTTGTTTTTTACTTATTCTTTATCGAAATTTGCCAAACTACCGCATCTTAACACCAACTTTTAAAGGGAAATTAATATTTTAGGTGAAATTGGAGGGAAACGGAAAGGAGAAAAGCGGAAAAAAATGAAAGGTCAACGCCAGAAATGGTGGTCAATAACCAAAATCCGGCCAAAGGTAGCTTTCTACAACATTTATGCTTTGAAAGGTAGTTGTTCAGATCTTTTTCTTATAAGGTAGGTTCTCACAAAAACATGTTATTATAAGGTAGTCTTTGACAACTTTTCGATAAAATTATTGGGGATTGTTTTGTGAAAATGACATGTTTCATTTGGGGTATTTGTTTTGAAAACTACGTATAGGTAGCTGGTAAGGTTAAATAATCTGTCTGATACATATCCTTTTGGGGATTTCTTTTTAACTGTTGTCTGAAGAGTAACAATTTTTTATGCTTAGATGAGCCTATCTTCCAAGGTCGTCGAACTATTTTCTAACCCACTAGTAGTTTTATATGTCTCTCTAACGCCTAAATACATGTGCATGTAAGTTCAAGCCCATATTTTTATCCAATGTCGCACTGTTGATATTTCCTATACAGGTGACTGAAACTCCTGTGGTACATTGTGGTTTCTTTAGCGAAAATGGAGGATTCAAGATTTCACACGAGGATAAAGAATACCTGCAAACTTGCAATATTGTCGTCTCTACTTGTGCATTTGGCGGTGGAGATGATCTTTATCAGCCTATCGGGATGTCAAAAGCATCTCTTCAAAAGGTTTGCATCTTTTCTACCTATCTTGATTGATATAAGGATTGTTTTTCACCATGTGCTTATTAGCTTGTGCTGCTTTCAGGTCTGCTATGTGGCATTTTGGGATGAAATCACCCTTGCAACACAGGAGAAGCAGGGGCGGAAAGTTGGTGATGATCATTTTATTGGCAAGTGGCGAATTGTGATTGTCAGGAATCTCCCTTTCATAGACCAGCGACTCAATGGTAAAATTCCTAAGGTACTGTCATTATTTCTTTATGTTATGTTTCTAGCTTTGTGGATATATGTACAATGTCCTTGCCTAACATTTGCATGCTTGTGATACAGCTGTTTGTTAAAGCATTCGAGTGTCTCTTAATTAATAGAAACTAGTATGTAGGCCGGGGCTATGCCCGGGAACTTATAGTTTTCATTATTAATAAATTACTTTAAAATAATATCACCAAATATCATTTAGTTTAGTGGTTAAGACTTTAGTATATAAACTTGAAGGTCATGGGATCAAATCCTATACAATGCATTTACTATTTTTTTTTTGTTGTATATGGATCATGTGTACTAAAACAACCTAAGGGAGAGCGCCATGTGGCGCCGTTCCTTGGTTATGAACACCTTTTAATATATTAGTATAGATAAGAAGGAAAAGGTTGACGACCATTTCATAGGTTCTTTTTTTTGGCTTTTCTAGTTTTTTTCTTCTTTTTTTGCTCTTGTCAATTTCCTTTTGTCACAAAATTTAAGATAAGATTCATAAGCAAATACTACCTTTGGAGTCCATATTTGAACACGTAGATCTAATTTATGAATTTTTGACCTGTCAATGATTTGGACTCATCAATTGTACGGCTGACAATTTTACAACTTTGGGTTGTATTTCACATCCATTGTGCTGAGTATTCTAAACTTGCTTCGATGTGCTAGCCTGTTGCTAGTTCTATCTGCACATTATATAGTAGCACTGAGTTCTGTAGCTCCTCATAACCTTAGCCTCTGTATTGTCAACTTGTGATACACTAGTATAATTTACATCTCACAGCTCCTCATAAAATTGTTTTGTGATTGTCATCCACTCATTCTTATACTGTTTTTACATCTTTTTCTGCTTCATTTCTCCTCTTTTCTGAAGGGGAAATATTATATTATAAATGCCATGTATCATTTGAAATTAGAGATGTCTATGGATTATATGGATCTAACGTGTCAATGTAAATCTTGGTCAAGTCATACATGATTAAAAGGGAAAGGAGGCAGATAATCTATGTGAACAACCCTCCTATTAGGATTAAGGCCTTGGTGATAGATCTTAACTTTATGCAGCTTTGATCTTCTCTTTTTCTCTCTGGTCTAGAATCTTGTGATCAATCATTGAAGAAAGTTGGGCATGATTATGGAGCTTTTTGTTATTGTTTTGTTCTTGGTCTCTCACTTTGCTGACACAGAATAGTCTAGTTCAATTTCTGTTATTTTTGTGGGATCTCTATCTTATGTTGGAGTTAACAGTTGTTTTTTCCTTCTAACTTTTGGTTAGATGTTGGGCCATCGCTTGTTTCCAAATGCAGAGTACTCTATATGGGTTGATTCAAAGTCTCAGTTCAGGAGGGATCCCTTGGGAGTGCTGGAAGCACTGCTTTGGCGATCAAACTCTGTACTTGCAATATCCCAGCACGGTGCCCGCAGTAGTGTATATGATGAAGCTAAAGCTGTTGTCAAGAAGAATAAGGCAACCCCAGAAGAAGTTGAGGTGCAATTATCTCAGTACCGCACTGATGGTCTTCCTGATGATAAGAGATTTAATGGAAGGAAAGGTTTGATGCTTCTTTGCTTGGTTCTATGGATAGACATTATTAGAGGCCTCTGATCATATGATACATGTCAGGGTTTTGGAGTACATTTGATTTTAGAGTATATACGTGCTTTGTAGGTGGAACATCTTATTCATATGGCTTCTATATATCAATATTTGCTTCTAATGATGTGTTTTCGGTTGCTTATTAATACATGAAATCTTTTCTCTGTGCAGCTCTAGCTGAAGCTTCAATCATCATCAGAGAACACTCACCCTTAACTAACCTTTTCATGTGTCTTTGGTTCAATGAAGTGGTTCGCTTTACGTCCCGGGATCAGCTTAGCTTTCCCTATGTTCTGTGGCGACTGAAAGTTCTGAATGATATTAACATGTTCCCTGTTTGCACTCGCAAAGATCTTGTAAATAGTATGGGGCATTTACGCAAGGCCAAACCCTTGGTAACTTGAATTATAATGACTATTCTTTTTTCAACCTCTTCATGGGATCGGATAGAAGCATATTGCTACCGATGTGCTACCTTAAACTTGATGGAGTTCAAGTATGGTACTGGCATTCTACAAATACCTTACATTTGCAGTGGCCAGGAGCTTGATAGTAATCTTAGACAAGCTTTAAAATCCTATTTTTCCAAGTGTACAAGATTTAGTAGTAAGTTATCATATCAACAGGATACAATCTAATTTAATCTAAATCTAATCTTTTGGAATTAAAATTAATTTACTGAATCGGAGTCATACATCTAGAAGTCAAAACTAACAAATATGTATTATTTAAAAAATTAATGATACAATCACACGTCAATCGATATAACTAATGCTTATTTATTGTTTAATATTTCCATCTTTAACTTCTTCTATGTAGCCCTAACGGCCCGTTTGGTAGTTGGTTATAAATGGTGGTAATGGGAATGAATTTGTATGTAATTTTGTGAAGAAAATCATGGTTCATTTCCATGGTAATGCTAATTTATCCTATAGTGTCTATTTTTCTTCTTGAATTTTCATTCCCATCCAATACCACCTTGTTAGGTGGTAATGAAAATTAGGGGTGAGTTTGCTTTTCCATGGAGAAAAATCACAAACTTGGGGATTGAAATTGCCTCCCCATGGAGATTTTAAGGGTGCTTCCCTTGTAAGCTATACTTAAAATTCATTCCCATTACCGAAATTTATTAACGACTACCAAACGGGCCATAAGGGCATATATAATATTTTACAATAAATACAATTTTAATATGACAAAACCATGATTATTGAGGAGATCTAACACTTTTGAAAACCCTTGTCTTTCACATTGTTGTATGATGCAGCCTTCTACAAGAGAGTTAGGTTGATCTTTTGTAATTTTGTAGTAGAATTGAATTTAATTCAAGTGATTGTAAACGAAGTACTGACATTTGTTGCAACTCTGCACAAATTTTGATTAACAAATCAACCTTTGAATTACACAAAAAACCAAAAATAAAGTCTCCAAATTCTCACATGGCGAGAGATAAAATCCAATATATGGGTAGATATAACCCAATAGATGGGAAGAAAAATTCTCCACTAGAGAGACTAAAGATTAGCTAGCAGTTCTTCAGTGGAGTTAATATGTCTAGGGTTTATGTTGCTTGTATTGTTTTCCGAGTCTTTGTATGGGTTGGTTGTAATCTTTCAATGTTCCATGATTAATGATATCATCCCTCCCCTATTCCTCAAAAAAAAAAAAAAGATTAGCTAGCAGTTCGGAAGTGCGGGCTGTTACAGATGTAATCACTACAATTAGTGATACCAATTAAGTTGAGGTAATCTGTAACAACTTACACTTCCGAGCTGTTAGCTAATCACACTTAACATTCACAAACCTCAATTACCATTACTTAACCTCAATTAGATAATCACCTGCAGCAAAAGATAATTAAAAACGCGATCCAAGTCCTTTTATGGTCCATAATACAACAACCAAAAATAGAATATACAACTTCATGAACAGAAGTAATAAAATCTCCAAATGAATACAATAATACATCATAAGTATATTTCTTAACAACAATATAATCTCCATCTTGGGTTGAACTAGACATCTCTCATATCACGACTTACGATCGTTAATCCCTTTGGAGCGCACTTAACTGCAAAATTACTGACAATGAACTCTTTGCTCACTCTCTTAATATCACTTCCATTTCTTGCTGAATCTCCCATATTCTCTAAGTTATTGATCATCAATCGATACATGAATTCCACAACAATTCACCTTAACAAAACCAAAACTTGATTTTTGTCTTCGTTATTCAAGTAAGGGAGAAATTAGAACAGTGGAAAAGCTTGAATAAAAGACAAGGAGTGATAGTAGATAAATGATGTCAGTCTCACGGTGACGCCGACACCCGCAACGGCACCACGGCGGCAGAATCGCCAGACCACGAGCAGCAACAAGCAGACAGAGCAGAGGGGAGAGAGAAAGAACGCACCACAGCAACCAACAAATAAGAGAAAAAGAAATAAGAACAATAACACCGACGGCTTGCAGCACGGCAGTCCCAGCCGTGTGGCCTGACAATTCAAGAGAAGGTGAGGGAAGTGCGAGACAAAGATGAAGGATTACTTTTTGGGGTTTTGGCTCAAGGGAGGGTGAGGTAAACAGCCATAGGAAATCATTTTTCATAAGATTTCTAAATAGTTCTATAGAGCTCCTTGTTTTTATAATTCAAGGGCAAAATCGTCTTTTTACTTCAATGTAAATGAAACCAAAGTTCTTTCTCCAGAACATATATAACTAGTAAATACTAGATTATGACAAACTGTACAAAACTTTTTAAGAAAATAATTTTAGTTTGGTATTTAAACTAATAATATAATTGTTAGCCTTTCGTGATAGTTGTTTAAAGAATGGGCCATTACATACTATCACCCTTAAAATAAATTTCGTCCTCGAAATCTGGAAACACAAAACTTTTGTTCATTGCAAAACTTGTTCAACACATAAAACAATTTTAGAGATATCAAATTAATTGAACTCTTAACTAAAGCTCTAATATCCCAAAGAGATTGATTGGTCCCAAACTCAATGATCACTATATCCGATTCAAATTCTGCATAATCTCTAAAACATAATTTCCTCAAATCATTCGTACTATAAGGTAAAATCTCAATATATCTTTTCACCCACTTTTTTCTCAAATTTCAATTTCTCAATACTCAACCTTCAACTTCCTTTATTTCTATTTCTCAATTCTTGACCACCAATAATAACCCAAATTGATTTCAGATTATCACAAGATCTTTTTCCTTCGCTAGGTGGCTAACTCAGCACACGGTCGTCTCACACTTCCTATCTGCTAGCTAATCACACATAGCATTCACAAACCTCAAATATCATTAATTAACCTCAATTAGAGAGAGAAATTGTTCTCGGCCGGAATATCCACTCCTCGTGCCTCGATATCACCGAACCCGAGGATAACGATGAGTTAACCGGCGATAAGGAGGCGTATATGGCTTCTGTTTTGGCTAGGTACAGGCAGAGTTTGCTTGAGAGGACCAAATACCATCTGGGTAATGATCTACTTGTTGGGTTATGGCCCAAATTTTATAACCCAATTCAATAAGTTGGGTGCTACAAATAATATTGCCCAACTATAACATTCAAAGTCAAAGATGAGTTATCTAGACTTATCTAGATAATAATTCTCAAGTGAAGCTAATTCACTTTATGTCGGCAAACAAGTGAACATGCTCAACATTTCTAGAATTTTGTTCTAGTAATTTCTACCAAGCATTGTTGCCGACTTATTGCACCGCCATGCACACCTATAAATAAAGGTGTTTGTGCATCCATTTGGGGCTAACCAATACATACACAAGAAGCCATATCACAAGTCTTCCTACATTATATAACCTCCTTGTATTAATCCACCTATTTTATCCACTATTCCTCTTTGTAATACTCTTTTGTGAGTTTCTTACTATAGTGAGAGTTGTATTTATACTACTCACCCTAATAAGTTTTGGGTGATTCTTGTACTCTCCTATTTTATATAGTGGATTTTCGGGTACTCGTCGTTCGTGGGTTTTTTGCCTCTATTTGAGGATTTTTCCCACGTTAAATATTGTGTGTCCACTTTTACTACTTTTCTTGCCACATATTTCCAGCTCTATTATTTTTCTCAATCTCTACATCTTTAATCTGCTTCCGCTACGCACTCACAACCCTAACAAGTGGTATCCGAGCCCAAGGTTGTTTAGAGTGTTATTATATTAAAGATGTCTTCGGTAACAAAGTTCGAGATTGAGAAATTCGATGGCAAGATTAGTTTTAGCATCTGGAAAGTCCAGATGAAGGCCGTTCTCACACAGAGCGGATTAAAAAGGGCACTTGATGGCAAACAGAAAAAGCCATCTACTATGTCCGACGAGCAATGGCAAGAGTTGGATGAAAAAGCATTATCTACTATTCAACTATGCTTAACTAAGGAGGTACTACGCGAGGTTATTCACGAGGAGACCGCTGCAGGGCTATGGTTGAAGCTCGAGTCCCTCTACATGACGAAAAGTCTCGCTAATAAACTCCGTCTCAAGGAAAGGCTTTATACTATTCGAATGGCCGAAGGTACTTCTATCCAATCTCATCTTAGTGAATTTAATTCTATTATTATTGATCTTGAAAATTTGGATGTTAAGATTGATGATGAGGATAAAGCCGTGTTATTAATTGTCTCCCTACCTCCTTCGTACAAGCACTTCAAGGAAATCATGTTATATGGTAACAATGATACCTTATCTTTTGAAGATGTTAAATCTCATTTACTCTCAAAAGAGAAATTTGACCATGAAGTGCATTCCAATGATAATGCCGAAGGATTAAATATAGGAGGGAGATCACACGGAAAAATAAGTACCAAAAATGGGGCCATATCTAATGGGCATAAATCTAAGAATTTATGCAAATATTGTAAAAAGCATGGGCACGATGTTTCCGATTGCTTAAAATTAAAGAAAAAGCTCGAAAGAGAAGAAAATGAGAAAAAAGCATCGGAAACTGCACAAGCCGATTTTGGTGAAATAGAATCCGATGATGTTCTTTTGGTTACTTCTCCTGGAAGAAGTAGAACTCCTAATTGGGTGCTTGATTCCGGTTGCACCTACCATGTTTGTTCTCAAAAGGATCACTTTATCGACTATAAATCGGTAAAGAACAGATCCGTCTCTATGGGCAATGGTTCCCGTTGCAAAGTTCATGGTATTGGCTTAGTTCGGATCAAGACGCATGATGGTAAGATCAGGACTCTGTCTAATGTTCAATATGTTCCTGATCTGAAGCTGAACATCATTTCTTTGGGCACTCTAGATTCTAAAGGGTGCAAAATTTCGGCTCAAGGTGGAGTACTTAAAGTCTCCAGAGGTACTCATGAACTTCTGAAGGCCGTCAGACATAGAAATCTCTATGTATTACAAGGGTATTCTATGGCTTCTTCCTACACAACCCCGGTTCGGCATCAACGCCTTCATAAAACGGGTTCCAACATGTCACATTATTCTAAGCCCAAGTTAAAATTGGGCCATGGTGACATATCTGCTTAATACCCTTCAGGGTTCATACGACGAGTGCATAAAATTTGGTCCAAGGTGGAGATTGTTGGGTTATGGCCCAAATTTTATAACCCAATTCAATAAGTTGGGTGCTACAAATAATATTGCCCAACTATAACATTCAAAGTCAAAGATGAGTTATCTAGACTTATCTAGATAATAATTCTCAAGTGAAGCTAATTCACTTTATGTCGGCAAACAAGTGAACATGCTCAACATTTCTAGAATTTTGTTCTAGTAATTTCTACCAAGCATTGTTGCCGACTTATTGCACCGCCATGCACACCTATAAATAAAGGTGTTTGTGCATCCATTTGGGGCCAACCAATACATACACAAGAAGCCATATCACAAGTCTTCCTACATTATATAACCTCCTTGTATTAATCCACCTATTTTATCCACTATTCCCCTTTGTAATACTCTTTTGTGAGTTTCTTACTATAGTGAGAGTTGTATTTATACTACTCACCCTAATAAGTTTTGGGTGATTCTTGTACTCTCCTATTTTATATAGTGGATTTTCGGGTACTCGTCGTTCGTGGGTTTTTTGCCTCTATTTGAGGATTTTTCCCACGTTAAATATTGTGTGTCCACTTTTACTACTTTTCTTGCCACATATTTCCAGCTCTATTATTTTTCTCAATCTCTACATCTTTAATCTGCTTCCGCTACGCACTCACAACCCTAACAAGTGGTATCCGAGCCCAAGGTTGTTTAGAGTGTTATTATATTAAAGATGTCTTCGGTAACAAAGTTCGAGATTGAGAAATTCGATGGCAAGATCAGTTTTAGCATCTGGAAAGTCCAGATGAAGGCCGTTCTCACACAAAGCGGATTAAAAAGGGCACTTGATGGCAAATAGAAAAAGCCATCTACTATGTCCGACGAGCAATGGCAAGAGTTGGATGAAAAAACATTATCTACTATTCAACTATGCTTAACTAAGGAGGTACTACGCGAGGTTATTCACGAGGAGACCGCTGCAGGACTATGGTTGAAGCTCGAGTCCCTCTACATGACGAAAAGTCTCGCTGCAGGGCCATAGCCCAACACATACTATCACCCTTAAAATAAATTTCGTCCTCGAAATCTGGAAACACAACTTTTGTTCATTGCAAAACTAGTTCAACACATAAAACAATTTTAGAGATATCAAATTAATTGAACTCTTAACTAAAGCTCTAATATCCCAAAGAGATTGATTGGTCCCAAACTCAATGATCACTATATCCGATTCAAATTCTGCATAATCTCTAAAACATAATTTCCTCAAATCATTCGTACTATAAGGTAAAATCTCAATATATCTTTTCACCCACTTTTTTCTCAAATTTCAATTTCTCAATACTCAACCTTCAACTTCCTTTATTTCTATTTCTCAATTCTTGACCACCAATAATAACCCAAATTGATTTCAGATTATCACAAGATCTTTTTCCTTCGCTAGGTGGCTAACTCAGCACACGGTCGTCTCACACTTCCTAGCTGCTAGCTAATCACACATAGCATTCACAAACCTCAAATATCATTAATTAACCTCAATTAGATAATAACCTGCAGCGGAATATAACTCAAAACGCGATCCCGATCCTTTTATGGTCCACAATACAACAACCCTAAATAGTATATACAACTTCATGAATTGAAGTAATTAAATCTCCAAATGAATACAATAATACATCATAAGTCTATTTCTTAACAAAAATATTTTGACCTTTTAGATTGATTTCCATTCCTTAAGTGACATAGCTGTTAATTAGTTGTCACCATTACCCTCCATTTTAATCCGACTTAGCTTATTGAACCGAACACGTTCGGTGGCTAACACTTGTTTTCCCATGGGTTCGACCCTTACTTTCCCTTGCTAGTAGCTTAGCGACCAAGTTAGGTTTTATCTTTTGCAGTCATAACAGCAAGCCACAAATTTTGGCGCAGTTGCCGGTGATTACGGTTGTTACATATTGTTTTATTTTCGATGAGTCTAAGTTCTTTTTGTATCCAATTATTCTAAGCTTGATTACATGTGCTTGTCATTGCTAACTGTTTCTGTGTAGTTGTGCATGACAAGCAAGTTACTTTGTTTCTACCATGGAACAAGTAGCTATGATGGAGGAAAGGAACGATCCTTACCTTGCGTGGAAGAACAACCGAGCTTCTACCCAACCTCCAAGCAAGTTATTTTGTTCTACCATGGAACAAGTAGCTAAGATGGAGGAAAGGAACTTTCCTTGGCATGGAAAAATAGTCGAGCCTCTACCCATCCTCCTTAAAACACATATCACTCACCTCCGCCACAAAAGTATCTACCAGCCATCCCTTCAACAACAACAAAGACTCTCCTTCAACCAACCTATGCCACAAAAATCGAACCTTGAGTCAGTTTTGGAGTCATTCATGACTCAACAAACCAAGGCAAATGCTGATAATGAAAGAAGTCATGCTGATAACGAAAGACGGCATAGTGAGGTAGCCCCCTCCATCACTCAAGTTCATGCTCATAGCACAATGATCGAGACACAATTGGCTCAATCGGTTAAACAAGTGGAAAGTTCCAATTCTATCTCCGAAAATCAATTCCTGAGTCAAACTGTTTGTGAAGAGTTGCGTATAGTAGAAGAGGTAGCCACAAAGAGAGTTGAGGGAGATTGCAAGATGATAGTGGATGAGTTTTTGAATGAAGTATATGAGAGAAAACCACTCACAAATGAGGTGAGTGCTCTTAGGAAGGATCAACCCGATCAAACTCCATTTCTTCAAACCATTGTATCGGGACCTTTTGTTGAGAAGAGTGTATATGTGCATGAGAGAATAATGCTTGATCTCCATTCCTTGGACAATTTAAAGAATAATGCAAATAGGAGTGTACAATCTTGTACCACTCGAACCAAGGCATGGAATGACAATCACATTGCCACAGAATAGTCTGTCAATTGCGACGAGGTTCACCTCCACACTCCTCGGTTGAGGTGGTTCCCAGGTATATTTAAGTCAAAGAAGTCCTTCCAAGTGGACTTGTGGAGTTCCGTGGGACTAGGCTTGAACCTTTCAACCTCCAGTTTAGCTGAGGTAATCCGTCAAGCTCGGAAAGTTAAAGTAGCCTTTTCGGAGACAACCCAAATTGTTTCGGTTCCCACTATTTGGATACCAAAATGCCCCATGAATTCCCTTATGTAATGGATTAGAGTAATGTTTTGGGGCAGAATAAAAAGCTAACTTATTCCTTCTTATATTAGTACCATTAGTTTTTAAACCATTTAGTTTGGTAAGTATATGATTTCGTTCGGATACATGTATGAAGTGTATGGGTCAGTATGCGCTCGCTGCTCGAGTATGTTGTCAATTATTATTTAGCTTATTATGCATTCTAAAATTTATGCATGCATTGCGTGCATAAATTGCAAGAATTCTTTAAATCTTCAGTGCTTGATTAAATATTTTTCTGGTTAGTAAATTTGCCTTTCATATATTTGTCTTTGATACTCGATCTTTAAATTCAATAATCGATTTCAGAATAAAAAGCTTTTTTTTTCTACTTTAAAAAAACACGTTACAATCATGCTAAAATAATGTTGATGGAATCTAGAGGATATTACCCTACAGAGAGTATAATATCCTAAATATACATACTTTCGGAAAATTACATATATTCTAATATCGACCTCCTAAAATAATTACAGCTAAAAAATACTAAAAGGATTATTTACATAATTACATATATTGTAATATCGTCTTCCTAAAAATTTCGGCGCATCCAAATTCAACAATTTCCCTTTTCTCTCTCACTCTTCAGCTTCTACTGAAAAATATTGATGGCCCTAACTCGGTTGAATTTTGCTACAACTATGTAGTGAAGTACACAGCTCATATGTCATTACAAGAAACTCATCTTTCACAACAATAAACTTTAGGCAACGATATCGTCAAAATCTTCAAAAGAATTTTGAGTCGCTCTTTCTCGCTCCTTCATTTTGCATTCCGAAAGGTAAGTTTCTATCTTGTTTTTTACCCAAAGTTTTTACACCGGTAGTTATTGAACTCGTCTTTGTGGATTATGTTGTGAAGATGATGGGTTCTTGATTATGTTGTGGTAATAACGAGAGAATATCTATATTGTGATTCTTTTGAATGTATTTGTTATTTTGATTTTTTCTTTATCAACTTCAGTTCGAGTTTGCATTTTTTGGTGAGGTATCGTCTAATTTATAAACTTATTATGATTCCAAGCAACTTGTAAGTTTCTTGATTTTGTCTTGGTAAAAGGTGCAATAATGTTACTTCGCTAAAATAAGTTATTATGTTGCATGGAAGAATTGGAGTAATTGATGGGTTTTGATCTTTGAGAATTTTCATTTTGTTTTGATTTTGACCAAGCTCAATATTTGATACAGAGTATAATTAAGACACAGAAAATTAGGGTTCAAACAATACAAATTTCATTTCTTAAGATGGCTGGAATTCTTGCACATGGCTTTATTATGTTTTGATAATCAAGAATAGAATTGATGTGATTTAACATTTTCTCTTGTCACCAGAAACTAAGTGTTAATTTGAGAATTGAAATTGTAGTTGTTTTATCATTGTTGTTGTATATGTTGTTGAACTGGTTATGAGCAAATATTGCTACTTATTTTCTTTGTTCTTATTTCTAATTAAAAACATAATATGCAGTTTAGTATTAATGGAAGGTAGGTTATTAGCAATAGATTGTGAACAAAATGTTAGATAAGGGAATTGGTTGATCTCATTTACCGTGAGCTTCACGTACAGCCTTGATAAAAGCCTAAGAATTAGAACATTATCTTCGACTTATCCAGCTATATAGCTAGCTAATCGTACAAAGTAAATGATAATATATATTTACATAACTATCAGGCCCGGCCCTGAGGGGTGTTTGGGGCAAGGCGGGGCGGCGCATAAAGGGGCCGTCATCTAGGTGTTAAAATAATAATAAGGAAAAAAAAAAACTGGCGGCCGCCGGAATATAACGCGTGAAGAAAAGCTTTCCGGTTTCAAATGAAACCAGTTCAAACTTCAACCAGTCTCACGCGAACTCCTCGTCTTCTTCTCTCACACTCTCTTTCCAAGATCCAAAATTAAATCTTCTTTTAATTCCCAATTTTTATCTAACCTCCATTAAACTAGTGGAAATTTTCCATATTTCCCAAAAAGTAGCTGTGAAGCTTCTCTTAAATATGGCAACGGGATATTTTTTCTACAATTATGATAAATCCAGTTGTTGAACCAAATTCAGTTCTTTTTACAGGTTAGTTAATTTAATCAATGTTTTCCTTTTCCTTCCTCTCATCTTTAATTCTTTATTGTCAATTATTGATTTATTGTACCCTTATGAAACTAAATTGCCCAGTTGAATATAAAATTGTAGTCATCCAACATATTTCCGATTACCCACTAATATATGTTTGATGATTTGTATAGATCTTTAGTTTATCTTAGTATAAGCTAAGTTTTGTTCTTTTTCATATATTAGTATATATATTTTTATAGATAGTACTCTATTATTTTGTGTGGAATTTGTAGATGATTGAACAAAGGAAGGAAACAAATGTTAGGGTAAATGGTTGGTGGGTCTCAAATTCGGATTTAGGGGATTTTGTTTTTCAAGTTGCTATATGACAAGTTGACAACAATGAAATGAGATATGGGGTTTTAGGTTTTATTAACAAAAAGAAAGACTAATGTTGAAGTTGGAAAGTGTCATTTAGCCGTCGAATGGGCACTAAAGAACCTCCTTTTGTGAAGAATGGAATCAATGATACTTTGTGGAGCTTGGGATGAAAAGATAATCTTTTACATGGAGGAGTTCTGAAAAGATGCCAAACACTCTAAGGTGATGAGATGAAATTTAGATTTTAGTTGTATTTGATATAAGTCATTAATTGAAACAAGTGAAATTCGGAATGTGAGTTGGTTTAATATAGTGTTACATGATTCGCAGTACAAATATGAGTATGGGAACCAACTTTGCGTATCACATGATTAACCCCTATTTGGGATGTGCTCTTTCGCCTATAAGAGCTCGTTTACGTTGCCCATAGCCCATAACTCGTGGCCATAAGTGTTGAGATTAATGTGTGCAAAACCGCAAATATCCTTGTAACTTTTAATTTGATACTATATCTTATTCTTTGTCACTAATTTGATCTTTGTTTCCCTTGAAACCTAATTCTACCCCGAGTCTAATGGGAAAGCTTTCTTTTTGGTAAATTTATTTGTAAAATTGCATTCGCTTAAACAATGATTTTTTTTAATAGAACTACTATCATATGTTTTTATTTTGTTCTATTATAAATTGTATTTTTAAGGGCCTAATCTACTATTTTGCCAGGGCCCCAAAAGACAGACCACGATAACTATTTTACAAGATTTCCAAGATTGCTGTTAATAAAGGACAATAAACGCTTGTTGCATATTGCTGTTAATATTTAGTTTGATACACAAAGTATTTCATTATTGAGCAACATGAGTTTTTAAATAATATTCCACCGCATATGATTGTTCATAGAATTTAAAACGACCTCAAGGAAGAGAGGTGTATTGACATTTAATAAATTGTTGTTCTAGATCGAGCTTTTCCTTTTTCGGCCATTGTATTGTTGGTATTTTGGTAAGCCTTGACACTAATCTATTATGTTCACCTGATTGCATATTTTGTCAAAAAAAAATTAATTTAGCATTTTAGCCCAAACAATTTTTTTTCAACGCTCTATAAAGTATTTAGTGGTAGTATTTTTCATGAGATTCTACGTTATGATTATTAAGTTGATTCTTCTGCTTGTCTAGTTGTTGTTTTAATTTGCTTCAACTATACTATTATTATTATTATTATTATTATTATTATTATTATTATTATTATATTTTTTTTATAGGAATACTATGATTATTGTTGATTTATTTTCTACTCCGTATAGACTTTAGTTCCATCTATGTCGGCTTATAAAATCTCATTTATTATATTATGAGTAAAATATTTGGTTAGTATTAATTTATGTGATTTGTTCTCTTATTATTTTATAATTTGGGTTGTTTATCAGTTTTATAAGAATTGAAAATTTCACAACCATTTACTCTTTGGTGTATAAGATAATCTTTGTTCTAACCAATGTGGTCTACTTTTTGAAATATATTGACAGAATAATGACATCCTCGACTGATAATATACTGGAAGCACTGGAACCAACAATTAAGAAGTCTATTGTTAAGGTTTTTTTCCGCAATAATCCAGATTCATTTTGGAGTGGCTTTGTTGTTGGGCAAGTGATAAGGTTTTGTATCATATTATCAACTGCTCATTGTCTAAGAGACACTGAATGCGAACCTCATAGTTTATTTGGTGTGTGTTTTTATGGTTCAGATGGCCCAAGCAAGCTATATGATGCGATTGGGAGATTTTTAAAACGTAGAAGTGAAATTCTTATTTTGTGTGTAAAGCTTGAGACTGATTCAACTTATCCTAAACTCTCTTTTGCTACGGAGCAGGAGTGAAATTTAAACCCTTGTCATACTTTGTTTTCTATTTGTCACCATTCTCATCAGCCTTGGAGAATTGTCGTTGGTCGGGTATGTTCCTCGGAGTATTTCTTTGATGGAAAAGAAATCGGATATGACGACAAAATGGTTGTTTTTTTTATCATGATCTAGAGTTGGTTGTAGGGTCGTCAGGCACTGGCCTTATAAATGAAAATGGCCATGTAGTTGGTTTGCAATCAGGCGAGCTTCTTCACCATTATAATGTAGTAAGCAGAATTCCTCTTATTGAAGCTCGTAATTATGCTTCCCAAAATAATCTTCCAGTTGTTCCTAGAGTTCACTTCAATTGGACCCATGTCATTTCGGTTCTCGTTCATCCGTGTAAATTAAAGTACGCAGATCACGCAGCCTCGTTTATGAGATTTCGTATGGTCCAAATTTTTTGAAGTTTCGATTTTCGGTCCGGACCGCCAATAATTTTCTTTTTGCCTTTTACATAACGTCTATATAAAATTTAATTTTACAATATTTTTATGTACTTTTTTATGGATATTATATCAAAAATTTATTATTATATTATTAATAGCTATATATTTTTTATATATTAGAGAGAATGGAGAGGTGAGAGAGAGATAGAGATTTGATGTATCGTAGAAGATGAATGGACGAGAGAATTGAAGAAAGAGAATGAAGAGGTGAGAAAATTTTGCAAGCCAATTGACTTTAAACTTGAGATTTTAAAATGATATGATTTGATTTGTTTACCCCTAGACAAGCGGACCTAATTTTAACAAATGGGTACCGTACGGTCTTTTTGCGAAAAAGAGCTTGTGCGAGAACAAGCTTTGGCGCTTCTTTCTTTCCTTGGGCATTTGCAAGTGTGCTAGACCCCTATGTAATGTGCACTTTTGAGTTGACTAATAATTTGGGTCAAATTTCAGTTTTCAAATTCTTAATCATCCAAATACATTACATAGGATTAGAGAGAAGCCAAAGAGAAACAAAGTTAAGCTAAGCTACCTTAAACTCTTCCTTTGTTCAGCATTTGTCGACGCATCTCATGAACCCACTGCTAAAACATTTCCCTCCATGGGCTTTAATAATATTCCTCATAAAATGCCACAAACACAATCTATGATGATTGATGGGCATATGGGAGGAATACTTTGATTGCTTTAGCCATTATCTTATCCCCGCTCGGTTAAGACCGGTTAATGAAACCATTATCTCCCCCGCCTTAAGGCAATTGCTCCAACACCCATATGTAGGATTCCTCTTTCTCATCTGAAACCAAGGCCACATAAAACGGAATGGTCTTTCGATGGTTGTTGATGCCCGCAATCACAACCAATGGTTTGTTGTATGCATCACATTTATATGTTGCGTCAAAAGAAATAACTTTTCCAAACGCCTTGAAATCGTTTCGGGATGTTCCATCGCACCAAAACATCTTGCCGAGGATGTTGTGTTTCTCCCGAGTGTATCTCAAGAAAAGTTGTGCGTCATACAATTGTTTAGCTACCAAGTATGCCATTATTGTCTCTACATCACCATCTCCAATATCTTCCTTCTTGATCTTTTCAATTGTGTCAAGAAAGGGACATTGTTTGGCTCGTCGACTTCTGTGATAAAATTTCGCATTGTGACACTTGGTTTAACTCCGAAATTAATGAAGGACATTCTACGGAGCTTATCAGCCTCTGAAACTTGTCGGTGGTGCCTGTTAGATGTTAGAAACGTCAACTATATCCTATCATGAGAGCATTGGTACTCAATTAAAAAGGTAAGGGTATACTTGAAGTTAACTACCTTATGAACGAGACTTGGTGAGATGGAACAAGGTTGTGATTGTGATCACAATTAAACTCCTTCATGAACCACTTTTCTTCAAGTTTATCCCACTTGAACTTTGTATTAGCTTGGCACTCACATTTTTGTTATGGATCAAGTCGTTGCCTTCCTATTGGGATTGTCTAAATGATCTTCTAATGTAAGTAATCACTCCTAATTACTCAACTAAGAATTCTAAACACACTCAAACCCCTCCTGTAATTAAGTTGTTTAAGCACTAACTAATAATCACTCATGAAAATTAAGTTAATGGACGTTTAGGTTTATGAAAGCAGTCAAACTTAACACAATTTTTAATCATAAAATCACTCTAACCTTTGTAATATGGTTAGGCATATTACTTATAATGAAACAAGCAAGAAAACCTTGCTCCTCAAATCTTTCCCTACATGCCACGACTAAGCATAGAGAAAATAAGGGAAGTTTCCCCTTAATTCCTAGAACTTATGGAAACACAAGCATAAGGAAAGATGTGCAAATCTTTCCTAAAATAATCTAACAAGACACGAAGATGTGCAAATCTTTCCTATAATACTCTAGCAAGACACGACAACATGGAGAACAACTCACTCCTTGCTTGCACGCCACTCACAACTCAAAAACAAGGAACTTTTCTAAAATAAAAGCCATGACAACTAACACTCTAAAGGACCGAATTTAAAATAGATATTTCGGACTTTTGATAACCAAAACATGACTAAAAACAACTTGTAGGCGTGTTTTTATTTCGCCTACGCGGTGTGAGCGCGTATTAGATTTGACTACCCCACTGTAAAGGTTTTATTGAAAATTGTTTTGTATTGAAAGAAGTCGCCAACAATTCTTTATAGGAAAAATCATAAACCTAATTGGATATAGGAAAAAAACATAGGGATAAATTATCCAATGTAGATTTCCCCGTCATGACTCCATAGACGGTAAAAATGAACCAAAGATTGAGTTCGGGGGTGAGGGTACGAATATAGTCATAATGAACCACATTCGCCCAAAGTTGGCCTCTACTAAATATCGATTTATAACAAATTTTATGCCAAAGAATAATCAAGTAATGTTTTAAGCACCCTAAAAATAATTAGTCTAAATTAGTTCAGGAAACACATAAAAAGACTAATTTTTAGTGATATGTTATTATGCAATCAATATTACAAGGAACCTAGCAAGTTGTCTAAATTAATATGATTAATGTTAGAACATTTATTTATGTATTGATTAACAAAAATAACATGTGGGTGATAAAAGCATTGAAACAGGACAATCATATAATAGGCATAGAATGATCAGGCAGACATATAATATACAAAGGCATGAACAATAATAATATGAAATATAAAATAAAGTATAGAAAAGAGGTTAGAATATACAGTATATCGATTTTATATTAAAGATCTACATCAGGAAAGAAAACTGTTAGTAACTTCAATATAAAAATTATTGATTCAAGGATCCTCATGATTATACATATGCGGCCTAGATTGAGGAGCGCAACGATCTTTAGGCGGAGCAATTGTGGAACCAAGAACGCAGTATGAAGAATTGATTGAAAGTATTGGAGTGTTTGAAGTATTTGAGTGTTTTCGAAGTATTTCGGAGTAGTCGAGAGAATTTATGTGCGTGAAATAATAATATGAAAAGCCGTCCGTAATTCGGGAAAATACGGAGTATTTATAGGAAAAAGAAGGCGTGCGCTGCACGCAAGCCTACCTGGCAGGCACAATGCCACGCGCCAGGTGCACGTTGGTGTGCCTGACGCAGCCTGCCCAATCAAGATTAAACACGTGTAAACGCATTTTTGAAAAGATAGAAAAGAAAGTTGCGTCTCACACAAGACTTGCGTCTGACGCAGGACTCTGTGTGAGTCACGAAATCTTCGTGTCAGGCGCTCATTGGCTCGCTTGACGTATTCTGGCCAATGCGCTGGACGCACGTGGCGCGCTGAGCGCAGTCCCCGCGTCCGGCGCATATTCGGGAATATTCGAGCATATTCCTTTGCGCGTCTTTCGAAGATACTTTTCTATCCCTAAAATTCCGGAGATTGAATTTTACGGATCAAAAATCTGATTTTTGATTGAAGATAATGGAAATGATTATGAAAAATATTTATTAAAATAATAAATATTTCATTGGGCTTTTAAAATGGATTTAAAATATTTTATGGGCTTAAAATACAATTAATCATCATGAACAATAAATTGGGCTTTAGAATATCATTTCGAAACACATTTTAGAATGGTTCTTTAGATTGCTCCTCCGTTGGGTCGCGCCAACTAATGTCGCGGTATGTTTCATCATTGGATCCTTAAATGGGGAGACACGATTATGTGTCTACAGAAGCCCCCACTTTGACTGAGGTTCAGGAAACCGATAGTCAAAGTATACGGTATCGGAACGGAGAACAATTCTAAACGCTATGCAGTTTAGAATTGATCTATAACCGCCGGTCTCTGCAAAACAAAGTTAGTATGCAGGACAATAACTACAAGCAATCTGATTACCTGCAGGGAAAGATGTTAGCAGATAGGTGCAAACAACTCACATGAAGCACATAATGATGCAAAAATGCAAACTTAGACTCTCTAAGGATGCATGAGACGCTATGCAAGGATTTAAGTTATGCAAAGGTAAGGATGACACGTCATGCAAGGTCAAGGTTATGCAAGACTAGAATGTATGAAATGCAATGCAAGGTCAGGGTTTTGCAAGGCTGCAATGCAAGGTCAGGATTTTGCACGTCTAGAAGATGTGTAGAATGATAGAATGAGCAGGATTGAATAGAAATGCATAGAATGATTTTCGAAAATCGTTTTTAGTAAATGATTGGGGTCCGCAAACGAGGTCCGCGGATTACAACTCTTCGGGAGTTTGATTTGAATTGGAGGAACCACCACACGTAGGAAGCCCCCACTTTGGGTGAGCTTGCCTTGAATTAGGCATTATGAGCCTTTATCGAAATTGTATTTGATATGTAGTTAATCTGTCTTGAACATTGAAAGTTTTCACTGGGGATTGCACTGGGGATTCTTCTTTGGGTATAGGCAAAGTCAAGTATCACCAGAATCCATGGAATTGTCGGAGAGTCCTTCGGGGACAAGGAGAGCTTGGATTGAAAAATAAAAAGTTTGAATTTATGACTCAAATGCATATAGGTGGGAAAAAGCTTTGACGAGACTAGGTTCAGACTCGAGTCTATGTCGGGATCTAGAAAGAGTATGCTCCTAAATTCTAGAAAGTTAAATCATTAGACCATGACTAAAGTTTTTTTATTGAAGCGGTCGGACTTCAAGATGAGGATTCCTACGTATCCTTGCGGAATCAGACCATTCGTAGTTCTGGATCTGATTTATTATTATTATTTTTATGTTTTTTTTTGTGCCCTAACTTTTGCCTAGGCCGCCCTTTCGGGTTTTCAACCTAGCGGGCTTGAACATACCTTGAAAAAGGAGTTAGGGTTGATGAAAGGTTTAAGGGCTTAAGGCTTGAGGTTAAGATGAATGTTTAAAGGCTAATGTAAGGATTATGAATTTGGATTATATAGGCTAAGGATTAAAGGTTTGATGAATCGAAGGGATTTGAATGAGGGGTAGAACTTGTGTGCAAGCCCCCTAGCTTGACTTTTTATTTCTTTGCCTTTGGCTCTTTCTCTTTTCTTTTTTTTTTCTTTTTTTGCTTTTGCTTTTGCTTTTTCGCACTTTGAATTTTTTTCACTTTTTTTGTTTTTGCCTGGCATTGATCTTTTTTTTTTATGTAGTAAGGCTTGCACACAAGTTTGGTTTAGGGTATTGGAAGGCTTGAAGGATATTTGTGGAGCTTTGAGTGATGGAGGGATTATTTAGCTAATGGAGATGATGGCTTA
This sequence comes from Beta corolliflora, assembly GCA_947648045.1. Lineage (NCBI taxonomy): Eukaryota > Viridiplantae > Streptophyta > Magnoliopsida > Caryophyllales > Amaranthaceae > Beta > Beta corolliflora. Next base: position 382,532 of record CANSZD010004123.1, read on the forward strand.
AGGGATTTTGTTTTTCCTTGGTTGTATGAGGATGGATTATAAAAGGTAATGGAAGGTGATGGAGGAAGAGGGCGTAACTCCTGATCCAAAGTATGTCCTTTTTTCATTTTTTTTTCTTTACTATTTTTTTTATTTCAGATCTCTTTTTGTTATTATTAGTCAAGTTCATTAGGTGATTTAAGTTTCATCATTGAATTAGAAGCATAAATAAAATGATGAAAATGAAAATGAAAATGCAGTTATTTTATTGATTGAAAATAAATGAAACAAGGCTTATTAGAAGTAAAAACCTAACTGACATAGACTTGACAGGAAGGGAAATGAAATAGCTAGGGGAGGGACTCTCCGACTCGACCTAGAAAACTAGCGCTAAATGACTAAGCCCTCTGCATTATTTTGGCATTTCCCAAGGGGTTGCCGCTATTGTTGACTATTGCCGCATGCAGAATTGGTAATCTACCGTTTTCAACCATATCCTGCAGATGATGCTTCAAAGTCCAGCATTGTGATGTCAGATGCCCATTTCCTTGATGGTACTTCCAGTAGGAATTAGGATTCCATCTACTGGATGTCTTCTCAAGAGGAGGGTCCGGAGTAGGGCCAAGAGCCTGAAGTGCTCCCTTTGCATGAAGCCTAGTGAAGGCTTCTTCTAGGGACATGCCTAAAGGAGTGAATGTCCTTTGAGGGCCTTGATAACCTTTCTTGTCAGTAGTTAGAGCATTGATGTCGCTGCTTTTAGAGGTAGAAGGGTTAGTATTACTCTTCCTGAAAAAGTTATTGTTGTTAGAACCCTTGTTCTTGTTAGCCTGTACCTCTTCTTCAATCAGCAGGCCCACCTTATAGAGCTTCGTGAAAGACTCTATAGGTTGGAACTTGATATAATCCCCATACTTGGGCTGCAGGTTACGGATCACCAATCGGACTTGATCTTCTTGGGATGGCCTGTTAGTCATTTGCGCAGCCTTTTCCCTCCATCTGTTGAGGAAGGTGACAAAGTCTTCGTTGGAATTCTGCTTAGTTAATTCCAACTCACGAAGGCCAATGGGAAGCTGAGTATTGTAAATGTATTGTTTGTGGAACTCTTCTCTGATGTAGTCCCAGTCATTCAGCTTGGCTTTGTTCAGTGACCTGAACCACTTGGATGGATGTGCATCCAAGGTTAAAGGAAAGACATAAGCAAACAGGTCCTTGCTCATGCCCTTGAGAGCCATAGAGATGGAGAAAGCTCTCAAGTGGTCATCTGGGTCTTCGACCCCCTTGAATTTTGGGAGGTCACCCAATGTTACCTTTTTAGGGAGCTTGTCCCTCAGTTCAGGATCAATGATGTCATGGCCATGAGCCTGACCCTCGAGCGCAGGAATTGACTGGATCAATTGCTCGAGTTTTTCAAACCTCAAATCTGTGTTGGTTTTGAATGATGGTGGAGTGTCGCCTTGCTCGTCCTCCTCAGTTAGCTTCTCCCTCAGCGCCTTAATCTCTTTATCTTGTTCCTCAAGACGTGAGTTCATCGGGTTGAAGTTGGGCCATAATGGCACCGAGTTGTTCATTAGTGTCTCCCATTTCAGATGATGATTCAGAAGAGTCGGAGGATTCGTCTGAAAATGTAAGGATGCATTTAACGAGTCTAGGAGTAGGTTGACCTTGTATCCTCTCTGTCAGGCGTTCCCAAGTTATAATCTCACGATCCGTCCTGAACAGAAATCGAATGGACCTCGTAAATTTTTAGAAATGATGTTTTCGAAATGAGAAATGGAAATGAGGGATGGAGAAATGGAGATGAGAAATGAAGATGAAAGTGGAAATGGGGACGAGAAATGGAAGGTGAAATGGAAACGGGAAATGATTAGAAATGGGTATGATTATGGTCGTGATGGTGACATGGACCCAACTATATGCGAGATGCAAATGATTGGATCGGACTGGACTATGCAAGCATTGGACTAGACTTGGCAAATAGACCGGGCTCAAAAGGATTGTTTACGCTAGCTTCGCTAGGCTTAGGGAAGGAATTGGCTTCACCGGTACTTGATGATTTGATATTGTTATAGATGTAAGATAGGAGTAGTTTCGCTAAACTCGAAGGGTGCCTTTAAGGTCTTAGGGGTGACTAGCTTTACTAAATCAATGGGTGCCGTTATGGTCTTACGGGTGACTAGCTTAGCTAAGTCAAAGGGGTGCCTTTATGGTCTTACAGGGATGACTAGCTTAGCTAGGTCAAAGGGGTACCTTTATGGTCTTATAGGGATGACTAGCTTAGCTAGGTCAAAGGGGGTGCCGTTGTGGTCTTATAGGGATGACTAGCTTAGCTAGGTCAAAGGGGTGCCTTTATGGTCTTACAGGGATGACTAGCTTAGCTTGGTCAAAGGGGGTTTGGACTTCGTCCTACATGGGTTTGGAATTGACCTTGGATTGACTTTGGAAATGAGTTGGGCCTTATGCGGACCTAATTGGACTTAGTCCTATATTGGTTTGACGTTAGACTTGAAAATGCACATGGGCTTGACATTGGATTGGAATAGAGTTGGATTAGACTTGGACTGGGATCGACATAAACTAGGGTTCACATAAAGATGCAAATGGGCCTAGGTTTTGACATGAGCTAGACTTATATAGGCCTAAGATGGACTCTAATGCTAGCGGGCCTAATATGAATGCATGGACTCGAATTAGATTGACCCTATATGAATGCAAAATGGACTCTAATGCATATGTGCCTAGAATGAATGTAAGATGGATTGGATTTGGATAATTGGATTGGATTGAATGAAGGTGTTTAGAATGGGCTTAGAATTTTTGAAATTCGTTTTTGAAAGGAACCTTTTTGTTTTATCTTTCGTTAGGAAAAGATGATGGATTAATTTTGAAAAAATGTTTTTGCAAATGTCATGTAGGATGATGATTAGTAAATGCTTTTTTGAAAAAGGTAGAATAGAAAGGGTGTAGGATCGATTTTGAAAAAAATGTAAGATTTTGAAATTTGATTGAATATGGTAAGGTAGGATTGATAGGGAAGATTAGTTGAACAGGAGGGAGAAAATGGGAAGAGGCAGATATGCATGACAACTCTAGCTGTACAATGACCCTTTAGATGCACTTTTTTTTTTAGACGGACTTGACCTTGCATGAAAAGACTGATTTTTTTTAAAAATATGATACGATGCAAACTTGTTATCTTAGACTCGAATAAAGGTCAAAAGACCAATAAGCATGGGACGAATAGGCTGCGTGCCACGCAACTGTTGCGCGCGGCGCACGCTCCCGACAGTGCATTGCGCCAGGCGCAACTTAATGCGTTTGGCGCAATGCTCTGCGGCACGCGTGTTGGTAAATTGACGAATGTTCGGGCGAAAACGACGATTCATTTTAGACGCGAGTTGCAATAATTTCGGGCGTAAAGCATATTAGCAGGCAAAAATTGCAATCACACATAAATGTCAGGTAACATGGATGCAAAAGTTCTCAACCTAAAGTCCAGTTCTATATTCAACTATTGGTCAGGTTGAAGTTCAGTCTGAAAAGGGTCCATGACTAAGAGATTGATCCCACGCTTCGTACCCCTACTTAAAGAGGTGGCCACGTGTAAGACGCACTCCAGTCTCAAGTCAGGAACAAGAGAACAATGCCATGGTTGGGTAGGTTTGCTTATGACTAAGATCCAACACTATCGCTCAGGAAGCTTTTTGGAAGGACAAAGCGCAAACCGTCCGGGGTGATCTCACACATAGAACATGTGCTAATGAGGCAAGGTAGATTGTCCTTATGGTGGCTGAACAGTAGCCATGCATATGCAAAACAGTATATTATTCAAAGGCATAAAAATAAAAATGAATCATATTTTTCAAATTTCACCCACTCATTTAAAAAATTAGTTTTTTTTTAAATTCTCCCCAGTGAAGTCGCCAAATTATAGGCGTGTTTTTATTTCGCCTATGCGGTGTGAGCGCGTATTAGATTTGACTACCCCACTGTAAAGGTTTTATTGAAAATTGTTTTGTATTGAAAGAAGTCGCCAACAATTCTTTATAGGAAGAATCATAAACCTAATTGGATATAGGAAAAAAACATAGGGACAAATTATCCAATGTAGATTTCCCCGTCATGACTCCATAGATGGTCAAAATGAACCAAAGATTGAGTTCGGGGGTGAGGGTACGAATATAGTCATAATGAACCACATTCGCCCAAAGTTGGCCTCTACTAAATATCGATTCATAACAAATTTTATGCCAAAGAATAATCAAATAATGTTTTAAGCACCCTAAAAATAATTAGTCTAAATTGGTTCAGGAAACACATAAAAAGACTAATTTTTAGTGATATGTTATTATGCAATCAATATTACAAGGAACCTAGCAGGTTGTCCAAATTAATCTGATTAATGTTTGAACATTTATTTAGGTCTTGATTAACAAAAGTAACATGTGGGTGATAAAAGCATTGAAACATGACAATCATATAATAGGCATAGAATGATCATGCAGGCATATAATATACAAAGGCATGAACAATGATAATATGAAATATAAAATAAAGTATAGAAAAGAGGTTAGAATATACAAGTATAGCGATTTTATATTAAAGATCTACATCGGGAAAGAAAACAGGTTAGTAACTTCAATATAAAAATAATTGATTCAAGGATCCTCAGGATTATACCTATGCGGCCTAGATTGAGGAGCGCAACGATCTTTAGGCGGAGCAATCGTGGAACCAAGAACGCAGTATGAAGAATTGATTGAAAGTATTGGAGTGTTTGAAGTATTTGAGTGTTTCGAAGTATTTCGGAGTAGTCGAGAGAATTTATGTGCGTGAAATAATAATATGAAAAGCCGTCCTGTAATTCGAGAAAATACGGAGTATTTATAGGAAAAAGAAGGCGTGCGCTGCACGCAAGCCTTGCGCCAGGTGCAAGCCTACGTGGCAGGCACAATGCCACGCGTCAGGCGCACATTGGTGTGCCTGACGCAGCCTGCCCATTCAAGATTAAACACGTGTAAACGTGTTTTTGAAAAGATAGAAAAGAAAGTTGCGTCTCACACAAGACTTGCGTCTGACGCAGGACTCTGTGTGAGTCACGAAATCTACGTGTCAGGCGCTCATTGGCTCGCCTGACGTATTCTGGCCAATGCGCTGGACGCACGTGGCGCGCTGAGCGCAGCCCCCGCGTCCGGCGCATATTCGGGAATATTCGAGCATATTCCTTTGCGCGTCTTTCGAAGATACTTTTCTATCCCTAAAATTCCGGAGATGAAATTTTACGGATCAAAAATCTGATTTTTGATTGAAGATAATGGAAATGATTATGAAAAATATTTATTAAAATAATAAATATTTCATTGGGCTTTTAAAATGGATTTAAAACATTTTATGGGCTTAAAATACAATTAATCATCATGAACAATAAATTGGGCTTTAGAATATCATTTCGAAACACATTTTAGAATGGTTCTTTAGATTGCTCCTCCGTTGGGTCGCGCCAAGTCGCCAACTAATGTCGCGGTATGTTTCATCATTGGATCCTTAAATACGGAGACACGATTATGTGTCTACACAACTCAACTACTTTAACTAACATTTTAACTAATTAAGACACTTAATTAAAATGCCAAGTAGTTTCTTCTTCAATCCAAGTAACACATGTGACAAAAGCTTGTTTATGAATTATCAAATTGAACCTCATATGCTCCATGATAAGTGTAATAGGTTCATCTTGACTTGGTCCCTTAAAGTCCGCATCACTTGCTAGAACTCATTTTCCTCCAACTTTGAGTAGATGGATCTTTTTCTTGAAACGACCTCGTCCTCAGCACTAGAATATACTTAATTAGTTTGCTTCGCTGTATAAAAAATTACAACATTCAACAGATTATTCATATATTTGATCCAAAACAATAATATAACTGCATACAAACCCACATTTTATTTTTTATATAAATTACACGTTAAGTTTCAAAGTAGCAAATACGAGTATATAGGATAAAAAATAGCATCAAAGTAGTCACCCCTTACCAAACTTTACCATATTTTTTTAAAAATTAGTCATACCAATATCTTGTTGAATAGGCTTGCAAACTACTTTAACTAAGACTAGAAAGATAAATAATGTAACATGAATAGTTTCTACCAAATAGATAATGAGGATCATGATTTTATACTAAAAATAAATTGATTACTTATATAAAATTAACAAAAAAAATCAACAATTACAAAAAAAAAATCCCCACTTTTGGTATTATAAACAAAAATTTAACCAAGCAAGAAAAAGTAACGAAAATAAGGAATAGGAATCACCATAGAAAAGTGACAAAATCGTAAATTCCAAATAAAAAATAAAGGAGTATGAAATAAAAATAAAACAATGAAATACAAATAAAACAATCATAATAATAAATCCTAATTAGAAGAAAGAAAACACAATTGCTAGAGTACTCTTAGAGATAGATTAAGAGGGAGAGACAAAAAGTACCCTCCATGAAGACGTTTGTGAAGGCCTAGAGTGAGCAAGCGGCGGTCACCGTTTATAGGTATGTGGTCGGCGGCTGGGGGAGTAGTACCGGGCGGTGATGTAGAGAGTGTCGAGAGTGAAGACGAAAGAGAGAGTGTATTGTTGGTCGTTGGTTGCGTTTGTCAGGGAGGGAAACTTTAGCTTTTTTTTTTAAAGGAAAGAAACAACTAGGGTGGGACCCAGGATTTGGGCCACCCTAAAAGATCTCATGGATGCTTACAAGAAAAGGAAATCAAGAACATCAAACAAATAAGTAGGATTAGTCGTCGTGTGACCTCAATGAGTCATCCAATCCGCACAAGATTAGCCTCCCGAAAAGCATGACAAATCTGAACATTCTCAAACTTATTCAGATCTTCGCCTGCATCTTTAGCATATGTGAGTTTGTTTTTTAATTTTTCAACTTTCAAAATACTCGAGATATTTTTTATTATTGAAATTAGGACTTCGGGAAGTTGGCTGTGCTTTGGTGGTGAGTACTTTTTATTACTTAGTTTACTACTAGTAATCTAGTATAAGTAGTTGGGTCAAATTATAGATGGATACGAGTCGGATTTAGATCGGAACGGGTCTAATATCAAGTCAGATTGACCACTGGTCAGACTCACCTCCTATTTGGTGTCGATATTTTTCTAGTGCACTCACATTCGGACTTTTTTCTATCTGATTCGGGTTAGAGTTTTTCCTTCAGATCAGGTTGGTTTGAATTTGGGTTAAATTCAGACACAATTGTCATTTGAGGTCCTTGAGCCCTGTTCATCAGGGCTTAACTGAACTGAACTGAACTGAAGGACGTTGAACTAAACTAAAAATGTGAAATAAAAATAGTTGAACTGGATTAAATTTAAATGAACTGAAAATGTGCCAAAAAAGTAGGGCCTCGCACGAGAAGAGGACTAGTACTCTGAAGTCTCAACTTATGAGAGTCGAGTCTCATTCTAACACAGTTCGCATTCTAACACAGTTCGCATTCTGAGAGTCTGGACTACTACGCCCGCTCTCTCAGCTTTTCCTTAATCCAAGACCCCCAAAAAAAAAAAGCATATCTGTCATCCTCTTTGCAGCTGCTTTCTTTTCCCTTTTTCTTTTTACCAATTTATTTTCTCTTTCTCTTTCTCTCTCTCCTTCTTTTTGTCTTCCCTTTGCCTCCCTATCCGATCAATCAATTTATTTTTTTCTTCCTTTTTCTTCTCTGTAATAAAATATTTTCCCCCAAAAAAAGAAAAGAAAAAAAAGCGTCTTCTCCTCTGTTTTTGTATTCACAGATCTATTCCTACTCCTACTACTACTACGTCCTTTCTGAGCTTTTACTCTTGTCACTAACTCCACACTTCGAAAGCAGAAAACATAATATTAATAATAAAAGTTAAGTAAATCACTCATAATTTTCTCTCATTTGTTCATTCGTGAAAAAGAAATAAAACAAATTCTGGGTTCTCATCTTTCTTATAAATTTGTAATGTTGATGAATTCAACCATGATTTGAGGTGGAAGAGATATGTGACTTTATTGGTACCCGAAAGACAAAATACAGAGTGTGAAAATGGGGTCGGAGCAGAACCGATTTCCACAGCAAGAACGGGTAACTTAACTCATTCTTTTATTTTATTTTCTTTATTTGTTTTTTTAAGTTTAGATCTGAGATTTTTGCAATGGGTTGGATTTGCATTTGGATTTTCTGATATTTATTAGTGTACAAAAATATGATAGAGTTACCCGGAATTCTTGCATTTTACTCATCACCTTTTTTTTTTTCTTTGGATCTGAATTTTGAGTTCCTGTTTTTTTAGTGTTTATCTTTGATATTGAAGGATGGGTTCAATATATGTGTAATTTTGTTGTTAAATACACACAAATTTTGCTAACATATTGTTTAGGTTGAGGAATTTGGAGGGTAAGGAAGGGGATTAGGGGAGGGATTGATTTTCCTGTTCCTCTTTTCCCCTTATTAAGCCAAATCCTTGCAATATCGCAAATGTTTGCTAGGAAAATGCAAGCTCGCTGTTAACTCCGCTTCTTTCGAAGTTGCGAAATGCTAATTGGAGTGGAGGCAATTCTGGGTGGAGCTTTGTCCAATTCAGAACTCTTCTATACATTTTTTGTTCATGTCATAAAAAAAAAAAAAATAGTAGTATATCTAGTTAGAAAAGTAGTATGTTTGAGCAATAGAGTAGTATACTGGAATCAATATATTATTATGATGATATCCCTATAATGAGGTCATATGTTGCGTTTTTATATACTAGTTCTTTTTCATAAATATACTACTTTTTGTAATAGATACAATATCATTTTTGTCGAATATACCACCAAAAATTGATTAGAACAAAAAATATTTAGAATGGTTTAGATTTAGATATTTCTCATTGTGGGTGCTGCTTTGATATATGTCTTGTGAGTTGTGAGTAGGGTGGGTAGATGCAAGACGCTGTGTGGTTCACTGATGTTTGTATGAGGAAAGTGCAGTTTTCAATGGAGGGGGTGTGTATTACTATTCTATTAGTCTCTGGTCCTAATATAAACCATCATATCTTGCTGTCTTTCTTGCTCTAGTTATTGTTTCCTTTTCATCCGTTTATAAAATGTTAGTGATTTCATTATTGTAATGTGGAAACACCTTTCTGTCTATGTTGTTGCAGTTATGTACTGATATTGCGTTTCCATTATCTATTTTGATATTTTTTTTTATTCTAACTCGAAAAGAAACCACTCTTAACACTTATGGGTTTTTTAAACAAGATAGATAGCTAGGGACCTAACACATGAAGCAATATCTTTAGCTTACGAGTCTCTTCTAGTTTTGCTTTTGTGTATTTTGCTCTATCCTTTTTATCTGTAACAAAGAAAAGAAGAAAACGTCCATCAGTGTGCTAACAAATCATAAAAGAACATGAAATCTTTCCACGTACTCTATTGTCAATCCTATGATTTGGTACTGTTTCTCTCTTATGACTTTTATTTTTCAAATATACGAGTTTTATAAGTGACAATAATCTTTAATCGACTATTAAGTCTTTAATAATGATAACAAACAAACCCCCAAAGTCTCTCCTTTATTGTCGTGAACGCTCTATTTACGGATTTCTTATTGTCTATATATTTCAGAAATTAGGAGTAATTGAGAAGCTTACAACTCATATCTTGCGTTCCTGTGTAATTATGTAAGCTATTTCTACATTGGTGGTTAACCATTGATTTTCTTCTCAGCGCAAGAAATGGGGAGGATGCTGGGGTGGACTCCCCTGTTTCGGTGCACAGAAAGGTGGGAAACGTATTGTACCAGCATCTCGTACACCTGATGGCAGCGCGGCAGCAAACCAGCCTAACGGACCACAGGGTGTTGGCTTACCCAACCAAGCTACTTCATTAGTTCCACATCTTCTTGCTCCCCCTTCTTCCCCAGCATCCTTCTCAAATTCTGCTCTCCCTTCTACTGCTCAATCACCACGTTGCCACCTCTCATTGTCTGCCAATTCTCCTGGCCCTTCCTCCACTATGTATGCAACTGGGCCTTATGCTCATGAAACCAACCTGGTTACTCCTCCTGTTTTTTCAACCTTCACGACTGAGCCATCAACTGCTCCTTTGACCCCTCCTCCAGAATTGGCTCACCTAACAACACCCTCTTCTCCTGATGTCCCTTTTGCGCAATTCCTCTCATCATCTGGTGATTTAAAATGTGCTGGGAAGGCCAATTATGTGCCTTCTAATGATCTTCAAACAACTTATCCACTTTCACCTGGAAGTCCTGCTAGTAGCCTTAGATCGCCTGTTTCAAGAACCTCGGGTGATCGTTTATCTTTTCCTGAGAGGGAACTTGCTTCTCCCTGGGATGGTTCTCTTTCCTCTAGAAGCGCAAAGCATCCAAGAAATGGTTCAGGATGGCTTATTGATGACGGTGCCAAATCTCAGGCTTCAAACTTTTTCTGTCCTGCAACATTTGCTCAGTTTTATCTGGACCAACCACATTCTGGTGGGCGACTAAGTATATCCAAAGAGTCCGATGGCTACTCTAACGGAACTGTGAATCAGAGCAAGCAGATCAAAAATAGCAAGCACGAAGTAGAGGAAATAGAAGCTTACAGAGCATCATTTGGCTTTAGTGCAGATGAAATGATTACAACTCCTCAATATGTGGAAATATCTGATGTTATGGATGACTCGTTCACTATGATGCCCTGCACCTCTAACAAGTCTAATGTAGAAGAAGCAACATTATTAGACTGGGGACATGGAGGATCAAGAAAGTCAGATAAGAATTCACCTAGCGAGAGATTGGCAAAATCAGGGTCAGATATGAATGGCAAAGGTCTACAAGGGATAGTTTCACTCAAACAATTTAGAGGTGAGTTATGTTGGCCAAGTGTTAAAACAGTTAATAGCTATCCCTTCAAACAATTTAGAGGTGAGTTATGTTGGCCAAGTGTTAAAACAGTTAATTGATATCTGCATGACATGTGATAGAATAGAGGTTATCAGACTCTGGATCTTGTGTGCCACTTTTTGGGTGGTTAGATGTGCACCAGGTCTATGGGGCTGGATCCTATGTACTCCTTCCTTGTTTTTTTTTTATTAATTCACACACTTTGATACACTGTTAACATACTTCACTTTGACCATTGTTGGTACTTTATACACAAGGAAAAACATATTCAAGTTGGGTCTTGTTAGATTCATCTTTGATAAATATTTTCAAAATATCATTTTTTTTTATAATTTTCACTTGTCTATAAATAAAGATATTGGTGGTCAAAGCTTATTTTTTGCAAGTGAGAATGTTAAACAGTATAGATCAAAACAAAATAGAGGTAGTATCACCCTTTTTCATGCATGTTTAAGAACAAGTGCTCTCACTCTTATTTAGGTCATAGAAAAAGCCATCTTAAAGTTTTTTTTTTTCTTATCTTTTCATAGTTTTCACTTTTTGTTGTTTATGTGTGTTCATTCAAGGATACTAGGTTAGTGATTAAACTTGCTGTTCTTACAGCAGCACATTTAGTTGTGCGATTTTCCCTTTGCCCGAGGAATAAGGATACAGTTGAGTTTTGGGCAAAAGTATCTTCGAATAAATATCTAGGAGTTATATGTAAAGCTTTCGTTATATGTCACTTATAATCCAGTCAAATTGGTATCATAGAAACGGCAAACTAAGACAACTTGAAATTGTTCACGGTTGTGTTTTTAACGAAAGTTTGAGGTATGACTTGGAACAAAGATGGAAGTGGCTTGAGCTCTTTTGGACCATCGTAAATATATAAGGTTGTTGTCTTCGTCCTTGTTAGTTGAAGACTCACAATTTCTGGTAGGCGTCACATATTCTCTATGATTCCTGAATTCATTTTGACTATCTGATTTTTTTTGGTAATTAATTTTTGCCTTGTAGAAAACTACCTCTCCATTGTGCATCTAATTACTACTGTCCGATCCGAAAAAGCCAACAAGGTTGATGATAATTAAGGGGGTGTTTGGTATGGGGTCTCTAAGAAAGGGAAACAAGACCACTTTGTGTTTCGTTGATGCCTTTTGAGGTTCCCTTTCCCCTTTTGTCAGTTTCCAGTTCCCCAAAACCCTCTACTTTGATCCCCATCCCCACTCCCAAGCGTTTCAAAAAAACCCCCAAATCTCCTGTAAACCATATCCAATTTTGACCACCTATAAATAAAGTCCAAAAACCTAGCTCTTTACCTGTTTATCGGCGAAAAAGAGAGAATGCTATTGTATGATATATAAACACTCTTTTGTTCTCTTGTTAATGCACGACAATGCAGTTTTGTGCCCAGATTTCAGTATATAAAACATCACATGTTTTGAAGCATTAGGAAACATGTTTAAGCATTTTGGAACTCGATGCCAATTTTCGAAATTAAATCGAGACTTCAAAATGCCGGGGAGTTGCTTTTTATGTTATTCCATTTTCCGAGGGAAAGCTACATATCCTGTGCAAACAAAACCCTCTTTCTCGAATCAATCCACTGGCCCAAATTCGACAAAGCCCCACCCTTTTCTCTCTCACTGCTGCCACTGCCTCTCGCTGCCATGTCATGTCTGGCTACTTCTCTTTCTGAACTCAACATTTGCTCAAATGTCTCCAGGATTCTGTATCTCCTAGCAGGCTAGCACTCTCTTGATAGGACAGGTTTATCCTGCAGCTGTCTCTAGCCTTTTTTCTTCTCCCGTAGTTGTCTGTTTCTCTTCTCTCTTGGATGCAAATAATGATCTCTATGCTCTCTTTCTCCATGTTTCTTTGTGGTTTGGTGTCAAAAGAGGATGGAGGGGGAGGGGGTGCAGGAAGCTGTAGGAAATAGAGGACGGGAACCCGGTCAAACTTTTTTTTGTATTTTGCAAATTTTTTGTCAGGGAGTGAATTTTGTACTCAAAAAAGTAGTGGTAATACTTGTTGTGGCATTGATTTCAATGGTATGATTTTACAATTTTTGATTTGCCAATATTTATACTTGCATCTTTGTTTTTATACTAAAATTCTTTTTTTATTTTTCTTCTCATACCATCTTTCTGGCTCAACATTTACGCAAATGTCTCTAGGATTCTGCATCTCCTAGCAGGCTAGCGGTTTCTAGATAGGACGGGTTTATCCTGCAGCTGTCTCAGGCCTTTTTCTTCTCCAGTAGTTGTCTATTTCTCTTCTCTCTTGGATGCAAACAATGATCTCTATGCTCTCTTTCTCCTTGTTTCTTTGTGGTTTGGTGTGAAAGAAAAAAGAGGCTGGAGTAGGAAAAAGAGGATGGGAACCTAGTCAAACTTTTTTTTTTATTTTGCAAATTTCTTGTCAGGGAGTTAATTTTGTACTCAGAATAGTAGTGGTAATACTTGTTGTAGCATTGATTTCAACAGTATGATTTTACAATCTTCGATTTGCTAATACTTTTAGCTGTATCTTTTTTTTATACTCAAATTTTTTTTTCTTTTTCTTCTCATACCATCTTTCTGGCTGCTTTTCAGAAAGGGAAAAAATATCAAAAAATTTAAAAGATGCTCTTTAACTCGTGTCACTAAATTTAATTTTTAGGTAAAAATACCTTTGTCTCTTATGATTAATATTTCTGCATGCCTCTATCTTTTGAGATTTTGGATTTCTTCATTACCCCTGTCTCGTGTGTACTCATTTATGTGCAACATAGCTGTTCTTTAGATGTTGTCATGCGCTGTTTATGAACTGTATTTTAAGCTCTTTCTCATTTCAAGGGCAGGGGTAGAACAGGGTGAAGATCAAAGGGTTACCCCAGGATTAAGAGGCATAGAAAAGAGTCATCGTTGCAACCGTAAATGTGGTCATGGTTGCAGTGTTGTGTAATCGACATCTTGTGGATGTTACATCGTACATGATATCATCACAAATTGGAATAGCCCATTTCATGATTGTATGTTAAGAGATTTTTTGAGCATATATTTAGATCATACTTGACAATTATACATTTTAGTACCTTGTTATTTTTTGAAGCAAATGAGAGAATCTAACGTAGAAACTTTTACGTAATATCTAATTCCATGATTAAAGTAGTTGACAAAGTGTTAAAATAGTTTGTGAAAAATGTCACTCAGTCATATAGCAGTTTGCCCGAATTTGGAAAAAGAAGAAAAAGATCCAAAGCATGCTGGCTGAGAAAGATGAAGCTGGTTGATTTTGTTCCTGTGGTTTTATGTAGGTTTGGACTGAGCCCACTAAATGGCAGTAATGAAGTTCTTATTTTGTAGAAATGGGAGATATAGATTATACTGAATTGATGCTAGTCTGTTTTAGCTGAATCTTGTCATCTGGCTTTTCGAAGTTTTCTTACCAATTATAAAACATTTTTTACTTTCCTTCAACTTATGGCATACCAATCTTCCATTTTCCAGACAATAGTTTGATTGGCAGATAAATTAGGTTTAGCACATAATTCTGTGCCAAATATGGCTGGTCAGGGATAAGTCTAACTTATTCTTTAACAACGCAGATGCTTCTGAATCAAGGTAGTTGGTGTTGATATTTGGTTCTAAAAAATGTGGTTCTACATTCTGGTGGTGCCTATGGTGGTGTACGAAGCTTTTCTTGTATATAGATTTAGAGTGATGAGATTGGTTTCTTCATGAATTTGGATGTTAAACATTGCTCGGTAAAGGAAAATATTATGTGTCACACACTCACTATGTGACTGCTTTTGATGATTCTATATCTAGCTTAACAACCCATTTGACTTCTATTATCTAGCTTAATAACTTATCTATGCTGGGATTAAGTAATATTGTTTTTATTGATTCAGATGGAAAAAAAGACAAGCAGCCTGGAAAAATCTCTGGCCAGAGTACTCCAAGTCTGACAGATGAAGATGATATGTATTCTAACATGGGGAAATTCAACAAAAGCAGGAAGTTGAATATGGGTCTTTCCTGCTCAGATGCTGAGGTTGAGTATGGACGAGGGCGGAGCTTGCGAGAATGTAGGGAAGATTACACATGGCATTAGTTGTTTGGTTTGTTGATAGGTGTAGCTGTCTTGTGCTGGTTACGTCCTGTCTCTAGTCTCTATTTCAAATGAATCTCCCTCTGATCCTAATTTGGCTTGAGTATTTTTTGTAACTGGCAGCAGCATTGGTCTAACTTGTAACTGGGCTTAGCCTCTCTTATGAGGCTGTCGGCTGACTCGATGTTGTGCATTGGTCTAGATTTTGCAAGTTGGTGTGCCATGCCTCTCTATTAAGATTGGGGAGGTTTCATGCGTTTTATTAGCTTAGTTCCTGGTATCCTGGTGTGGGAGGATTCAGGATTGTGATATAGACTGGGTTTTCTCGCCGTCAGTTGTAAGAAGCAAGATACTTGAAAATGTTCATATTTGAAGATAGTTGATATTATTTATGCATCTAGACCTAATATACTCATGTTGAAAGTGAAAGTGAAAAACTAGGGAATGTAGAAGAATTGCAAGTACTCTTATTGCTATATTCGTCTTACAAACAACTGAACAAGAGTCAAGAGAGAAGGCCTCGTTAATAGTTATGTATTTTTCTCACACCTTGTAAAGAACCAAATAGATGTGAAAATTTGCTTTGCAATATTTAGATGACTCATTTTGACTCTTTTTTTTTCAAATTACAAAAACAACTGAATAAGAGAATTACACTTACACATACATGAGTTTGACTATTTGTACTTGAGGAAAAATATAGTCATGTGGGATCTTGTTAGAAATGTATATTTTAAAAATATCAACTCTTTGTAATTTTTGTTTAATGATAATTTGAGATATTAAGTTTCAAATTAGTGTATCGATAAGTGTGCATAAAGAAAATGAATCAACAAAAAAAAACAGATGAAGTATTTCACTTATTACTTTTTTTTTTTTGAGGGGAAAAGCCAAGCTATATTAATCCAAGGACAAATTGTCGGCGAGTACATATGGGAGCCCACTTTGGGAGGACAGTGGTTCTCCCAAATTTGTTCGATACCAAAGGTATTAGGCTTAGCTAGGTGATGAGCCACAAAGTTCCCATCACGCTTAACATGAGACCATAAAATAGAGGGGAAAGACAAACAAGCAGATAAAATGTCATACAAGATAGTATCTAGATCAGAGAGGAAAACGGCATGCTTGGATAGGCGATTAATGACCACTTGACAGTCCGACTCTAGCACAATATTCTGAAGGCCATACTTCTTCCCCAACCGCAAAGCCATGGCAATAGCTTTAGCTTCGGCCAGCTCCGGAGCCCAGTACGCTTTGACTCTTCGGGTAGCAGAAAATAGGACGTGACCAGCTGAGTTTCGGGCTACAACACCCAACTCCACCCAACCTACTGTGGCTAGCGAGGCATCCACGTTAATTTTTGTCGAATCTGCAGGTGGTGCTACCCATCTTCGAGGGCTAGGAATGATGCACGAGTAAGGCTTAGGGTAAATTTGCCCCGCATATTTGCCATGTTCTTCCACCATTCTTCGAACACGGTCCATAAGCACCGGATTTGGAGTGGTTTTGTTGTTGAAAACACGCTGATTTCTTTCGCTTCAAATACACCAAGCTAGGAAGATGCCTCTCGTCCTCACCTCTTTATCAATACTTCACCAGTGAACAATCAGGTCACACATTGTAGGGGAAGCAGCCCAGTCCCGCATAGCCTCACAATCACACGCACTCCACAAATCAAGGACACGGGGGCAGTCAAAGAGCGCATGGCTGCTCGTTTCCACCTCCCCACAGCCCCAAGGGCAAGAGTCATCCTCAATGAGGTGGCGAAACTTCAGGAGAGCACGCACAGGTAGAGCATTAGATCACAACCTCCACAAGAAATGGCGAGCTTTTGGGCTCACTTCAAAGCTCCATAAATCCACCCAAGCATGATGGAAGGCATCCAAGTTGCACCCCTTGCCAAGCATGTAGGCAGTTTTGACAGAGTAGGCTCACTTATTACTTTATTTAGTTTAGGAAGGAATCCCACCAAAATTTTATTATAAACTCAAAAAATGAACTATTTTCATAGATCATTATTATATCTAAGACCTAGGTCCTTCAGAATCTAAGAAGACTTTGGCCTTTTCTATGAGGTGTGCGGAGGTGAATTCTATTGGAGAATCTGTGAGTTGGTCGACGAAGGGAGCTTCATCGGCATGTTTGGAGCACATTAGTGGAGGAGAAGATATAAGCATGATAGATGAGAAGCGTATGGGAGGAGGAAACTTTGGAGAGTTTGAAGCCTGCCGGGACTGCTTGCAAGTAAAACCTTAGCTAGGTCACCTTTGTTATTGTTTTGTCCCTTGTCCAACAAGTAAGCTGTAGATGGTGCTTTCTTGTCGAGCAAGTAAACTAGTGTCCCTTAGAGGTTCTTCTTTGGAGACTTGTGCAACAATGTCCGAATCAACCAAGTCCAAGCTCGAGCTTCGTTCCCGAACTCCGCAAAAGGGACCCACCCTGGAGGTTTGGGTGGTGGTTCTCCCTCCGAAGCTTAAGTCAGATATCAGGTGTTTGTAAGAGAAAAGTAATTCTAGAGAGAGAAAGTGAGAGAGTAGTTTTACAGAGTAACTTTGCACTGTTTGCATTGAATGATCTTTCTCCTGATTTCAGGGGTATTTATAGTGATAGCAAGATGACAGCTAACCTTAAAATCTGACCTAGAATAGTGGCTTCTGATTGGCTGAAGAATCAGATCATGACACGTGGCAGGCCATGATTTGGGAGAGTTTACCAACCACTCTCATGCAGCCACCTCACAGGGCTGGCCTCTGACTTCCTTTTGGGCCAGAAAAGCAGTCTTTTAAACAATCTGAGCCTAGCCCAAAGGGTAGATCTTTTTTCTTCCATTTATCAGAGGACATGTGTACGGCTCAGCTGAGCCCAAGTGTCATCAGAGGAACCGTAGATTTCAGGCTACAACATTTGCCCCTAAAAGGGTTTTCACTGTTGGCCCGTCTGACGGTTAAGGCCCTTTTACCCAACGTAGCTTCATTAGGCCCATCTGACAGTTAAGGCCCTTTTACCCAAGGTAGCCTTATTTGAAATGAATGAAAGGACTCGCCTTTTCTGGGTTTGACCGGTCATAACCGACCGTTGGACCCTTTCTTCGGTCATTCTTGACCGGCTCCACAGGTTTCTTACTCCTCTATAAATAAACTTGGTGTGAAAACATTTGATCATTTCACACCTTGAACGAATTTTTCTAGAGAGAGAAGCTCTGCAAATTTTCTAGAGAGAGAGGGAGATCGTCCAGCTTCAGCATTCTTCACCGAATCGTCCAGACGTTCTTAGCAGGTATCGTTTCATCGTTCATTTCTTTCTTCTTTATTCTTTATTCTTTCTTTGAAAAACAATAAAATGGAATCTTCTTCGTCAAACAATCTTAGCCGACCAAGAGCTTGTCTTGACCCTAGAACCGATACTTCTTCTTCGGCACATTCTAGAGTTGGACCTCTTCTGGCCGAGTACATATTTTTTCATAGTTTTGGCCGAGAAAGTCAGACGACCCACTCTTTACCTGTGCAGGGTAATCTGGCGCGCGTCGAGCAAACGGCCCGTCTAAGACGAAAAGTAATAATCCCGTCAAACAGTTCAGATATGGAGGAATCTACTGGACGAGTTCCAGATGAGACGAGGGAGGTCCGAAGTGTTGGGCCTTTAGGCGGCCCCCTTTCCCCTAGCTGCAGCTTTGAGGAGTCCCAAATAAACCCGGAAGCCAGTCCTTCTGGACGGGACACTGAGATGGAGGAAACTGGCGAAGACGATAACAACAGGGATTCTGGGGCTGCCGATGAGTCAGACGAAGCCTCCACTACTTCGTCTGAGATTAGAAAACGATTAGGTCCTCTCTCTGACCCCGCATTTATTTTAGCCAATCGCAAATGGCTAGAGAAAATAGGGCCGGACCCTAGCTATTTATCCAACTTCATGCCCATGCCGGGCTTTTCCTTCGTCATCCCTAATAAGGAGGCCACTATTTTGAGCACTCCCAAAAATCATTTTACGGTCTACAAGCTGGCTCTGGACGCGGGGTTGAGATTCCCCCTTCATGAATTTATAGAGCAAGTGCTTCGTTATTACAACATCGGCCACAACCAACTGGCTCCCAATGCCTGGCACAACGTCTTGACGTTCATAGCCGTCTGCGAGTTGCGCGACCTGGCTCTCTCTCTTCAAGCCTTTACCACATTCATTACGCGGCCAAAATTCCTGGTGCCGTGGATGGAACATGGCTCAGCATCTGCAACCGTCCTGGCTTTCTAACAGCCTGGTACAAACCGTCAAAGATGCATGAATGGAAGGCCGATTTTATATATCTAAGGGCAGCCAATGACTCGGCCACGGAGAGTTATCGTTTCCATAACCGAGCCGTCACAAATACTGGACGAAAGCAGTCTTGGCTGGAGCTGGAGGATAAGTATGACGAGGAGGTAGTGGAGTACTTAGAAGTACTCCAGGCCCGGCCATAAATCCTTTAAAGGGCCAGCTAACTGGATACCCTTTAAGGAAATGTTTTATAATGACGACTTCTTGGTTGCCGCAGGCTTGCGGTTAGCCGATGATAAAGGTATCCATTCAAATCCCAAGTAAAACTCTTCGTCCATAGCTCATTAGACTAACCAATTTTCCGTCTTTGCTTGCGAGACTCGACCGTAACGCGTCTCAAGGCTTCTTGGACGGGAGACATAAGCATGTCTAAATTCACAGACAATCTTTGGAAGGAATATGCCAAAAGTAGTGCCGAGAAGAGGGCTGAGACACTGGTAAATCATACAATTTTTTTTTTTTTTTTTTACGAGGATCACTGTGTCTCGTCCGGAATTGGCATCCAAACTTTGGACGAGAATTACTCCAAGAAGGAAAACGTCCAAGCATGGACGTTCACCTTTGGGAAATTCTCGTCAGAAATTTTTATAGTCGTTGGACGAGTATCCTTCGGACTCGTCCAAAAAATCGTAACTTTCTCTGGACGAAGATAGCCCGAAGAAGGAGAGCGTCCATACTAGGACGGTCACCCTCTTGGGACCATTCTCGTCTGAGGGGTTTTGCCGTCTCTGGACGAGTACCATTTGGACTCGTCCAGGTAATAGTATCTATCCCTGGACGAGGATAGTCCGAGAAAGGAGAGCGTCCATGCTAGGACGGCTTCACTCTTGGGACCATACTCGTCGGGGAGATTTTGTAGTCTTTGGACGAGTACCATTTGGACTCGTCCCGGTAATAGCACCTATCCCTGGACGAGGATAGCCCGAGAAAGGAGAGCGTCCATGCTAGGACGGCTTCACTTTTGGGACCATACTCGTCTGGGAGGTTTTGAGTTCTGACGCTGGATGAAAAGTTGATTTCCTATCCTTGGATGGGGACATGTTAGCCTGTCCAATTTTGGGACGGCTTCCTTCTTTTCCTCACTTTCGTCTGTATTCAGAATTTTGCTCGGACGAGATTCCCTTAGGAGATGAGGTGTTCATTTTAAGGCGCCCTCCTTCTTTGGGTGATTTTCGTCTGAAGCCTTTCACTTTGATTTAGATTTTGCTTTCATTGCCCCAGCTTTTTGCTCGCAGCATGCTGACTGAAGAATGGGCGAGGGAGCTAAGGAAAGAGAATAAGCAGCTCGTCCATATGACTACTACGGCAGGCGACAAGGCCATCCATGACATTGAGATGGCTAATACACTCCATCGTCAATCTCTGGAGGCTTTGGAGAAAAGATCAGCTCTTCTGGAGTCAGAAAATAAGAATTATCTTGTTACCATTAATGATCTGTACAAAGAGCTAGACCGTCTGAAGATGATTATTAATGTTGTCTCTGCTGATCTGAAAGGTGAGAGGGATGTGGCTCTCATTGCTGCCGCTGAACTGAGAAGGGAGAACATTCTCCTAAGGGCGAAGAATGCCCGTCTAGAAAGGTCGGCGGCTAAGGCCTTCGACGATGCCAAGGAAGGGTTGGCTCACGTCGTCGAAACCTCTAAGGATTGGGCCGTCAAGGCCTTCGAGATGTTGGCCGAAGCTGATGAGGTCCCAAGTTTTGTACGTCGTCCGGAATATCGGCCGAGTGTCCATCGGGCTATGGTGTGCGCGAGGAACCTCCGGAATTTTTTGATTCCGACGACGAGGCTGCAACTGCGAATGGGAACCCCGAAGACGAAGCCGAGGATGGGAAGCTCGAGGACGACCAAGAAACTTCGCATCGAAGATGAGGCCTAGTTCTAGGTTTATTTTTCCAAGTTTCTTGGCTTGTCTGCCATTATAGTCTTAGCCCTTCAGTAGTCTTAAATTGTAAATCCTTGCTTATTGATATATATATGAAGAACTTTTTGCCAATTGCCGGTCTCTCATTTTCAACAATTTGCAATTTAACCAAGTATAACGTTAACTTCGTCCTGATCGTTGAACATCATTGCCGATGTTTTAAGAAAGTGCAGCTTGCTTGCCTTTGGACAATCGAAAATCCGTGCAAAATGCTTGCCAAGTCTTAGGAACATGCTCGTCCCGAACTTTTTGGACGGTCTACCCTATCCGGGTAATACGAGGTTTAGCGAGACCTAATTTTACCCCTTGGACGATTGCCAATCATCCCATAAACTATCCATTTATTGTAATTCGTCCTGCCTTTTGACAATCTATATAATTTTGGAAGAACAACGTTCTAGCCGTTTTACTCGAGCTGCGACACTTGTTCCGCACTTATCAAACCGTCGAAAGGGCATCTATTGTCTAGGTCGTCCTGGTTTTTGGACGTCCTTTTCTCTTTAGCTCGTCCTATAGGCCTCCATCATCCCCCCCTTCTTGGGCATAGCTCACCCGCTCATGACGGGCGAGCCCAAGTCCAAGAAGGAGAGCGGCTATCCTTGGCCAAGCCTATTGAAATTTATGGACGAGCTTGAGATACGTGTTCCAAGCATGTTTTAGCCGGCTTCCTTGAGGGAGCAACACTCGTCATTAAGTAGTGATCCCTTACTAGGGTCTGGACTACTTAGCTGTCCGTGCTTTTGAAGATAAGTATCCTTTACTAAGGTCTTATTTCAGGCCAGCTTTTTCTCAGAGACTTTGACATTACTCTTACTAGAGGTTTTGCCAGTTTGACGGCCTTGTATGTGTTATACTTTGGCCGGTCTCTTCGAAGGAGTGGGATTCGGCATAGAAAAGAGTAATCATGACATTCTATTATTGTTTGTATTTTTGTCCAAGTTATTATCACTTTTAGAGGAGTAACTGATTTAATGCCCCAAAGTGAATTAACTTGGTGAAAATAAACAAAGAGATAAGAAAGTAGGAATTGTATTATATGGATTTTGCTTGGCTGAATGCCAAAATGCATGTATACAATTCTTTTCTTACTAACATGTGCCGTGGCACTTTGGAGTAACTACAAATTACCCTACAGGTATCTGACGAAGATTTGAGTTAGACGTGGTACTTCTTCAAGTTATCTGAATTCCAAGTACGCTGTATAGGTCGTCCATCTAGATTTTGTAGACGAAACGTCCCACTGCGTAACTCCTGGATAATCAGATAAGGTCCTTCCCAATTTGGTGTTAGCTTCCCTAACTCTTTAGCTCGTCCAACCGCTTCCATCTTTCTTAGAACAAGATCCCCCACCTTGAGCGGTCGTCTAACAACTCTTTTGTTAAAATCCCGAGCCATTCGCAGTTTGTACAATTGCATTCTTAGCAAGGCATTGCCCCTAACCTCTGGCACTTGGTCCAAAGCCGTGCGTAATGCAGCCCAGTTGGCGTCTTCAGTGTACAACATGACTTGCAGGGTGGGTTCATCAATCTCAATGGGCAAGACGGCTTCAGTGCCATAGACTAACATGAAAGGCGTCTCGCCTGTTGAATTCTTAGCGGTTGTTCTAATGGACCATAACACTAATTGCAGCTCTTCAACCCATTATCCCTTGGCGTTTTCTAGCTTCCTCTTGATTCCATTTGATAGAATCTTGTTGAAGGAATCGACTTGCCCATTGGCTTGTGGGTGGGCGACTGCCGTAAAGTGAGCTTTGATTTCTCTTTCTGACAACCAATCTTTCAGCTTAGGCGTTTCGAACTGTGGATCATTATCGAAGACGATGGACTGAAGCATGCCAAAACGAGTTATAATGTTTTTCCAGATGAAGCCCTTGACGTCGTTGGTGGTTATTCCTCGCATGGCTTCAGCTTCTATCCATTTACTGAAATAGTCCACTGCTACTATCACAAACTTCTTTTGCCCAGCTGCCACCGGAAAAGGTCCTAATATGTCCATGCCCCATTTGGCATAAGGCAGGGGGAACAAAATAGGAGTTAGATAGTTGGACGGCTTCTGATGCAGGTTCCCATGCTTCTGACAACTATCACACTTCTTTGCATAGACGAGGGCATCCTCCTTTAAGGCCGGCCAGTAGTACCCCGTCCTTAAAGCCTTTTCTCCTAAAGCTCTTCCCTCAATGTGCGATGCACAAGCTCCCTCATGGAGTTCTTTCAAAACCTCTAGGCCATCTTCTCTGGTGATGCACTTGAGGAGAGGACGGTTGAATGATTTCTTGTAAAGGGTCTCATCCCATAGTTCAAACCACTTGTCTCTAGCCTTCACATACTTGGCCTCTACAGGGTCAGAAGGTAATCGCCCCGTCTTCTTGTATTCTATGATCGGCTCCATCCAGACTGCTCCCCGGCTAAGAAACATAATCTGCTCTTGGTCAATGCTCTTTTTGGGTTTGACTTCCCAAAAAATTATTCTTGGCACATCTCCTTGGTAGAGCGGCCAATTTAGAGAGAGCATCTGCTTGATGATTTTCCGACCTTGGCACTTGGTCGAGAACAAATCGTTTTAATGGCTCAATCTCATCCTTGATCAGTCGCATGTATTTGCTCATTGATGCTTCTTTGCATTCAAAATCTCCATTGACCTGACTGACGACTAAGAGAGAGTCCAATTTGGCCTCAATCTCTACAGCTCCAGCCGCCTTACACATTTTGATTCCAGCTAAGAGTGCTTCATATTCAGCTTCGTTATTGGACGCTTTGAATTGGAATCTTAATGCATATTCAAACTTGTCCCCTTCGGGAGACTGACAAATGATTCCTGCCCCACATCCATTGACTGTGGACGACCCATCGACCATGAGCGTCCAATGCTTCCTTCCTTTAGCTGGATCTGATATTGGCTCTATATTGGGCCGAGTAAGCTCAACTATAAAATCTGCCAAGGTTTGCCCCTTAATGGCTTTCCTTGGTTCAAATGATATATCAAACATGTTGAGCTCAACTGCCCATTTTAGCATTCGCCCGGCGGCTTCCATCTTCTGCAGATTTTGCTTCAAAGGTTGATCAGTATAGACGAGTATACTGTGCACCAAGAAATAGGGCCTTAACTTTCTGCTGGCCATGACGAGGGCCAATCCTAACTTCTCAACGGGAGTGTACCTATTTTCCGCGTCTTTGAGTACTTGACTCACGAAGTATATTGGGACTTGGACGGATTCTCTTTCAGCCAGCAGAACAGCACTCACATCTTGAGTGGACACGGCCAAATATACAAACAGCTTCTCCCCCTCGGTGGGGCGACCCAACCTAGGCATTGCCGAAGGTGGTCCTTGACTCTTGTAGTGCTTGCTCCGCCTCATTTGTCCACTCAAACTTAGCTTTTTTCTTAATAGTGGCGAAGAAGTGATGGCACTTGTCGCCTGACTTAGACAAGAAACGTCCAAGGGCAGCCAAGCAACCCGTCAGTCTCTGAACTTCCTTTACCTTTGACGGAGACTTCATGTCTAAAATAGCTTGTATCTTCTCGGGATTTGCTTCAATTCCCCTACGGTCTACCAAGAAGCCTAGGAACTTCCCCGACAAAACCCCCAAAAACACATTTCTTTGGGATTCGGCTTTAACTTGTATTTCCTGAGAGTTTCAAAGGTTTCTCTCAAATCACCCACATAACTTTCTTCTTGACGGCTCTTGACTATCATATCATCAATATATGCTTCCATGTTCCTTCCCAACTCGTGGATCGAAAAACAAAGCATTGATCAATCTTTGGAATGTGGCCGGAGCATTGCGCGGACCAAATGACATTCTCAACCAGCCATATAGTCCTTTTTCAGTAATGAAGGACGTTTTGTCCTGGTCCTCTGACCACATGGGAATTTGATGGAAACCTGAATAGGCGTCCATGAAGCTTAGTAAAGCGTGGCCGGCTGTGGAGTCCACTAGACGATCCAACTTCGGCGGCGGGAAAGCGTCCTTGGGACAAGCCTTGTTGAGATCGGTATAGTCTACACACATCCTCCAGGTGCCATTGGGCTTGGGCACCATGACCACATTTGCTATCCATTCTGGATAATAAGTCGCTTTGATGAATTTTGACTCCAACAACTTCTGAACTTCCTGGTCGACCGCTTGATTCCTAGCCCGACCCCAAATGCCTTTTCTTCGACGAACCGGCTTTAATTTTTGGATCAACATTTAGCCGATGGACGGCTACTTCTGGATCAATTCCAGGCATTTCTTCAACACAATAGGCAAACACGTCTTGAAATTCTTTCAGCAAGCTGATTAAGAGGTTTCTCAAGCCCAAAGAGAGTGAAGAACCAATTTTCAAGGTTCGTTCTGGACGAGCCTCATCCAGACAGACGTCTTCTAGGGCCTCGACTGGTTCTGGACGCTCTATTGCTAGTCCCATGATGGCCATCACTTCTTCAGGCAAGGGAGGCTCTTCCTTGATGATTTCATATTTTCTCTTCTTGCTAGGAAGATGCTCAGACGCCTTCCTTGAGGAAGCGAGAGGCGTCTGAGGGCTCTCAATGGCCATCTTCAATGAGGCCAAGTGGTCCTTGACTATCCCGGACATTTTCCTCTCGCTAACCACCTTCGTCTTATCTTTCTCTATTTCAGACGTTTTCCTTTCACCAGCAACCTGCGTCTGATCTTCATTGCATATCTTCCATGATGACGGTTTGAGGGTAGTCAGATAACACTCCCTAGCCACCTGCTGGTCCCCATATAATGAGCCAATCTTGCCATCATCACACTCATACTTCATCAACATCAGGTGAGTAACTATTACGGCTTTGACGTGATTCAGAGTTGGTCGCCCAAGAATGACATTGTAGGCTGTCAAATTTCGGACTACCAAGAACTTGATAAACAGAGTTCTAGCGGCATCCTTTTCTCCCACTCGAACGGGCAAAGTAACAGTTCCCATTGGGTGGATGACTCCTCCCCCAAACCCTATGATGGGATGGTGAACGGGAACCAAGTTCTTCTCATCAAATTTTAATCTGGACAAGCAGTCAGCACTGATGATATCCGTCGAGTTCCAGTGTCGATCAGAATTCTTCTTACTCTCAAGTTTGCTATTTTCATTTCTACAACCAAAGGATCATCATGGGGAGTCCTCAACCTGCCCCGATCTTGCTCACTAACTACCACCCTTGGGAAGGGCTCCATCTTTGTCTGATCAGCTAACAAAACTTGGCCAAGCTCCCTAAGGTAGTTTTTGTGTCCTCTATTGGTTGGTCCTCCAGCAGCAAACCCTCCAGAAATTACGAGAACAACATCCTCGTCTGTGCTCTCACTTTCCTTCTTCTTGGTCTGCCAATTGTCTTTCCTTTGAAACTTCCTTCCCCCTTGAGGCATATAGGAGTTCATCTTTCCCTTTCGAGCTAGCTCCTCCAAAGCCTTCTTGAGGTGCTTACATTCATTAGTTTCGTGACCGCAATCCTTGTGGAAGTGGCAATACTTGCTCTTATCCCTATTTCTATAAGGGGTTTTCATCTCAGCTGGGGCCTTCAACTCATATTGATCCTTAATCTCCATGAGAATGGAGTATTGGTCCTTGTTAAATTCAATAGGATTGCATGAGGATGGCTCAGCCTCTTTTCTCTTGCTCCTTCTGGACGAAGTGATGGTGGAGGTTATAGCCCAAGTCTCGGCCTTCTTGGGGTTGCTCTTCTTTGGCTGAGCAACCTCTTCAGGCTTCTTAGACTCGGGATGCTTTGCCTCAGCACACACTTCGGTAGCGTGAATAAACGCTTCAGCTTCCCTTAAGGCTTCGGCAAGAGTGGTGATTTTTTTTTTAACAAGATCAAACTTAAAGCTCCCTGGCCTTAGACCCCTAATGAAGGCGTCAAAGGCCACTCCAGCATTAAGATCTTGGATCTGAAGGGCTTCTAGGTTGAATCTCTTAACGAAACTTCTAAGAGCCTCCTTAGGTCCCTGGACGACCTTGCCTAGGTGCATGCTTGTTTTTTGTTCTTGCTTGTTGGCAACAAAGTGACTAGTGAATAAGAAACTGAGTTCCGTGAAATTATTAGTCGAATTGGGTGGAAGATTGTTAAACCACTTCGAGCTACTCCCTTCGAGTTCTTTGGGAAGTTCTTACACCAGTAGCATCATCTACTCCTTGGACGTACATCCGATGTTTGTAAGCGGATAAGTGATCATCGGGATCTGTTGTTCCATCAAAAGGTTCTATAGTAGGGAGTTTAACCTTTGGGAAGGGGGGGCGCCTCCATTAACCCGGTCGAGAATGGAGTGGACCGGTTAGTCGGAGGGCTCCCATCGTCCCTCAATGGGTATGTACTCCTTACGATATTCCTTTAACACGGATCGGACGACGTGTTTGCGAGCAATGGACGCCTATAGACCATGGGCCGAGCCACTTGTCTTCTCCTGTCGTGGATGAACAAGAGAGTGACTTAAACTTCGCCCCTCCCCTCCGGACGACAACCTCAAAGGAGGGTCTCTCGGGTATGATGTAGAACTGTCGGCCGATCGTTGTATTCTTTGCGGCTCTCTTTGCTTCTAGATATTCTCGGCATCTGTTTCCATTCGGTGCCCGCTTGGGACGAACATGGTCCGGGTCCTTACCACCGGGTTCCAGTCCATCTTTCTTCGCCGATCATTATCCTCCAGTTTGCTTTCCTCTTGCCTCTCTCCTAGAGGGTTCCTGACGCCGTGTCGACTAGGGCCCGGACGATCTTCTTGGGAACGTCCCCTAGGGGGAGGTGGATTGTTAGCGGCTAGCTTAGGGTTAAGCGGAAAAACAACATATTGCTCTTGATCCGTTCTGGACGATCGCATGACCATCTTTGCCTGGAAATCATTCAAGGCATTCTCTAGATGGGCGGTAGTCACCGGACGTTCAAGATTCTCTTGAATGACAAAGTTCTTTGGCTTGGTCCGAAGAACTTGGACGATGGACTGGGTCTATCCCTTCCCCGAGGCGGTTCTCGTGTTCTACCGTGTCTTCGACATTAACCCGAAGACTTCGGTTCTGGCAAGGTTGGACGATTGACAATCGGTCATCGTTGCGTCTTCCCACGAGACGGCGCCAAATGTTTTGTCCCTTGTCCAACAAGTAAGTTTGTAGATGGTGCTTTCTTGTCGAGCAAGTAAACTAGTATCCCTTAGAGGTTCTTCTTTGGAGACTTGTGCAACAATGCTCGAATCAACCAAGTCCAAGCCTGAGCTTCGTTCCCGAACCTGCAAAAAGGGACCCACCCTGGAGGTTTGGGTGGTGGTTCCCCCTCCGAAGCTTAAGTCAGATATCAGGTGTTTGTAAGAGAAAAGTAATTCTAGAAAGAGAAAGTGAGAGAGTAGTTTTACAGAGTAATTTTTTTACCTTGTTTGCATTGAATGATCTTTCTCCCGATTTCGGGGTATTTATAGTGATAGCAGATTTACGCCTAACCTTAAAATCGACCTAGAATAGTGGCTTCGATTTGGTGAAGAATCAGATCATGACACGTGGCAGGCCATGATTTGGGAGAGTTTACCAACCACTCTCATGCAGCCACCTCACAGGGCTGGCCTCTGACTTCCTTTTGGGCTAGAAAAGCAGCCTTTTAAACAATCTGAGCCTAGCCCAAAGGGTAGATCTTTTTTCTTCCATTTATCAGAGGACATGTGTACGGCTCAGCTGAGCCCAAGTGTCATCAGAGGAACCGTAGATTTCAGGCTACAACAGTTATGATTTCCCGCTCAGATGTAGAAATTAGGTTAGGAAAAATTTCAAAAAATTACCTTTTATAACCAAATTTTTTCAAAAAACTACCTTTTATAACCAATTTTTTTCAAAAAACTACCTTTTAATTTTTTTTTCAAAAAACTATCTTATATAACAATTTTTTTTCAATATACTGCCATTTTACGTTTATATTTAATACTAATCGATAAATGAAAATCGCTGTAGGTGTTGCTGCCGGTGGGGTAGCGAGAAATGAGGAAAGAAACAAGAGGGGAAGAAAGAAAATCAATGAATTGGTGATTTAATTATTGTGATTTAACCCCATATATGTTAAAATGGTAGTATATTGAAAGAAATTTGTTATATAAGGTAGTTTTTTGAAAGAAAATTTTTAAAAAACAGTTTTTTGAAAAAAGTTGATTATAAAAGGTAGTTTTATGAAATTTTCCCATTAGGTTAAGGGAAGGGAAAAAACTTCAATTTCTATCAACCCCATTCTCTATCAATTTTGAAGGTGCATACCTTCAATTCAAAAAACTAATATCTTAAGGGAGGCAGCTCGCAGCCTCAAGCTGAGGGAAGCAGAGGTCTAAAATCCGAGGGCCCTGTTGATGTTATCTCCAAGAAACCCATGAGTCGAATGGGAGATCATCAGACTGTTATGAATCTTCAAGTGATTCGAAATAGTGAGATAAGAATGGATACATCAACTAACTCAATTTTGATTGGAGGATAAACTAAATGGTTTGGATAGTCAACACAAGGGAGAAGAAGGTAATGCAACTGATACGAGTAAGAAGGAAAGGAGCTCGATTGTAGTTGGACAAGTGAATGTCAAGCTATGTCTAGTTCGAGAAGAAAGCACAGGAAAAGATTTTCAGATGTGACATCTCTCATGTAGGATCGAAAAGGAAAAGTGATGGGGGTCACTCTAGTCGGATCTCTATTATCATGTTAGGAAAAAAATATGGTAGTCTTGTTTGCTCTTGTTTTAATGTATTAGTGAAGTCAAATACCAAAAACTAGCATGTACCGCTAGTTTAATCGGATCCTAAGTGTATGTTTACTTATCCCATTGTGAAAAAGAATCTAAAACCTAATATAGGCATGTGATTATTATGTTTTAGCCCATATAAAATTTATTGATGTTTATGTTTGAAATAGAGCAGGGGCGGATCCAAAATTTAGAGTGAGGGGTAGTGTAATATTGATAATTATGTATCAAATATAAGAAAAAAAAATCTTCATAAACAATAGTATTACATTTGGAAAGTTATAAAATTCAAATACAACCTACAAGTAGTTGTTCATGTTGAGTTTTCCAAATTCTAATTCATCTTCTTGATTTTGAGGAGGAATACTACTTGATGGAGAAAAAAGTTTGTTGGTTTGATTGAGTTGGAGGGAAATTTGGATTAAAATTAGAGAAAATTTCATAAAACTACCTTTTATAATCAATTTTTTTCAAAAAACTACGTTTTAAAATTTTTCTTTCAGAAAACTACCTTATATAACAAATTTGTTCCAATATACTATCATTTTACCATAAATGGGGTTTAATCACTAATAATTGAGTCACCGTAAATTGCTATTCTTTCCTCCCCTATCGTTTCTCTCTTCTTTTCTTGCTACTCCATCGACAGCAACACCTAGGACAATTGTCATTTATTGATTAGTATTAAATATAAACGTAACATGGTAGTATATTGAAAAGAATATGTTATATAAGGTAGTTTTTTGAAAGAAAATTTTTAAAAGGTAGTTTTTTGAAAAAAGTTGGTTATAAAAGGTAGTTTTTTGAAATTTTTCCTTAAAATTATGTTCACTTTCATTTTGTGTTATGTAATATTTACTTATTTAGGATATTTTCTCCACATATTTAGAAAATTTTGTTGGTTTGATTGAGTTTTCCGGCATTAACACTGAAATATGTTTGGTCAATACCGAAAAATGGGTCGAGGTTATACCTCGCAAAATATTTTCTTCTTAAGGTCTTCTTTTGCCATATTTTTTTTAAAAGGTTGTTTCTCGCAAAAACTTTTATTTAAAAGGTTGTTTCTGATAAATTTTCCTAAAAATAATTTTTTAACAAATTTCAACTAGAATTTTGTTACTGCCATTGTAATTCAACATTAGAAATTAACTAATAAAAAATATATTTAGGATATTTTCTCCATATATTTAGGGATATATTTTCGTATATAATTAGGATTATTAATAAGTGACTAAATAGTATCAAGGAGTGTATAAATACTAGTAATAAGCATCTCCACTATCTCAAAAAAAATATTCTCTCCGTCCCATAATATAAGTCCTGATTCCGTTTTTATGCGAAAATTAAGATAAGTAGAATCTTGTTTAGATAAGATAAATAGATTCACTTGTATTGGGAAAGACCTAAATTTGCTTTTGAAAAAAAATCAATGGCTGCACTACATATTTGGGCGGAAATGAATATGGGGAAGCTCAAAGGTTATTTGCGTTAAATGCATACCACATCAGCTTTTATCAAAGCTAAGTTAGGCCAAATCCATCAATAACAATAACCACCAATGAAATCACTTTATTAAATTTGTTCAACCAATAAAATCACAGTAAAATGCCTCACACAGATTACACTTTTTACAACCAAATCCAATGGCTCTGTAAACAAATCACAGCCATTTTCCCTCCACGAAATCCGAATTGTTTTTTGGCTGTTATCATTCCATGAGTTCAGCATAAAAACAGGGGATTTCCACTTCAAGAACACAAAGAAAAGATAAATTTCAAACCCAAAATTCGAACAGAAAGTGAGATCTACGAATTGTAAAATGGATATATGAAAATACAGGACATTTTTGCATTTAAATATGAAAATCTGGAACAATTTTCAAGTGATAGCTATGCATGCCAATTGATTAATGTAAAACACTAAAGGTCAAGAAAATGAAACAATACTTCAATTAAAGATGTAAATTCATGTGCTAAAAATTTGGAAAAAATGAAAACAAGTTCAAGAATTCAAACCGAAACTCAAGAAATTCACGCATCTGAAGAAACTCACGCATCGGAAATTCTAGGTTTCCATATGAACAGGGGACTTTAGGGAGAAAATCAGAGGAAAAATAGGAAAGTGGAAGAGACAGAAAATATTGTAACCGTTGTTGGGGTAATAAATGGGGATTAAGTGATGTGGTCAGCAGTGGTAAAAGGGATAAAAGATCCCATTTTCTCATTAATAGTGGGTGCTTTGGGAGAGTAAATAATGAGGACAATTTGTATATATCTAATTTCATGAGGGTATAATGGGAATAATTTATGATTTTAAATAGAAATAGGACTTATATTTTGGGACACCTTATAAGGAATGGGGACTTATATTATGGGACGGAGGGAGTAGTTGTTTCCTTTAAAAAAAGCATCTCCACTAGAAAAAAAAAACAAAGAAAAATAAAAAAGGTAGAAACCCCATCCTTATACGTACCTCAACTTAATGGAGCAATTAGGCCCAAAAAATGAAAGAATGTCGACTACCCAAATTCTAATTGCTTCTTATTAGCATTGGGCGAAAGAAAAGGTAAATGTTCCTAGATCTCATTGCTTCTTATTAGCATTCTTCCAAGCCTTCAACTTTCTAAATTCTAATGCCTCCCTGTCTTCACTAATTACCCCGAATCTACAACTTTCTAATTCCATGTTTTTATTCTCCAATTTTGGTGGTGGTTCACGCCCAGACCCCAGTTCAACACTCTCGTTTTGGTAGTGGTTCATGATCAACATCTCCAAATTTTACCCACCCTCTGTTTATTGGGTGGAGTAATTATCAAATTAAGTGCTAATTTCTAAATAATTGACATGCAAGATGATAGTTCGTAGAATGTGTTCATTCTTTTTTTTTTCTTTGTGTACTTTATTCATGGTGACAATCAATTTGTAAGTGATGTTTTTTAGGCAATTTGTAGGTGTAACGTTAATCCTTAGTAATGAACGAAGTATATTACCAAAAAAAAAAAAACGAATCCAGGAAGAAGGAAAGAAGAAGATAAAGATTTTATTTACTTTGGAGAAATAAAAAAACAACAGATTTTATTTTTCTTTGCTCTTTCTCATTATCTATTTTCAAAGAGAACTAACTTTTTTTAAAAAAAAAATACAGGGGTAGCATCTGCTACCCCTTGATGGCTTGGCGCCCAAAGGACTGAATTTTGAAAAATGTTTGAGAAGTACTTGAATCAGTTATTGCTTTTATATATTGTACTTTGTGGGTACAGCTACGTGCGGCTTGATCCCCTAAAAAGAACAACAAAAAAATATCTGTTGTATGCATCTATCTTAATTTTCTTTACTATGTAATGTACTAAAAGGGGTACGTAGTCAACTCATTTTCTGAGTGCAGCTGTAAAAATATATATATATATATATATATATATATATATATATATATATATATATATATATATATATATATATATATATATATATATATATATATATATATATATTTCATTTTCAATATATCAGAACTACGATGGGCTTGATTCTCCATTCAAAAAAAAATCACAAGAAAAAATTCTTTTCCAAATCCAAATATACCTATGGAGATGCGTAGGCAACCTTCGGGTTCGGCCCCTTTTGCATTTGATATTTTCTTTTATGGTTTCAGCGCTTAAAAGCAATCAATACATGCATATCACCACAAAGAAGAACGATATATGGGGCATTATAATTTGCCAAAATGAGGACACATGCCTCGTTATACCTCTTTTCTCTTAAATCTGTAGCAGCAGGAAATGGAAGGATATCACCAAATTGATTTTGTAAAACGTTTGTGTATTATCCCAAAAAATACGAGTCTAAAAAATAGAAATCTAAAATATAAAATAAAAAGGTCCAAGTCTTAAAAAAAAAAAAAAAGTCAAAGAAATCTAATGAGAAATCCAAAACAAATGATAGAGTCAAGGTTTCGCACCTTTTAATAAATGGTAAATGAAATTGGGGTAAAACAAAAAAAAATTCAAAGATATCATTTCTTTCATTCCCTACACAAAAAAAAGACAAAATTTTGGATAAATCATGGTGCTAACTTTTCATTTCATTTTACGGGAACTCTCGCCGGGCCTATTCGGGATCTACGCTAATTCGCCGAAGTTCGACCATAGTGAACGTTCTCTTTCGGTATCTTGTCATCCTTGTCTACACCAAGCTATATTCTCTGCTACACGTCTCAACAATATGTCTGAAATTCCGAACAATGAGCATCCACAGAGCTCTACCCCTCCATCTGATCCAATGGTTGAGCTCCGAGGACTTGTCCAGGCCATGCTTGACCGACAGGATAATATTGAACAAATTGTGTTGGGCATAATGCGCCAAAGCGCCCAGATGCCTCCTCCTCCTCCTCCGGAGTCAGAAGTAGCTTCACCTTTTCACCTTGAGCCTATGAACAATGAGAGAGAAATTCCCATTAAGCTCGAGGAAGAAGTAGTTAAGCTCAAGGAAGTCTTAAAAGGTATGACGAAGGCTGAACCATGGATGGACATTCATGGGTTAACACTTTTCCCAAAGGCACGATTACCCCATGGTTTCAAGATGCCTAATCTGACAAAGTTTGATGGGACCGGTAGCCCCACCAATTTCCTGAAGATGTATGTGGGAGAAATGAGTCCCTAGGAATGGAAGAATCTTTGATGGCCCAACTCTTTCAACAGTATTTAGATGGTGCCGCAGCACATTGGTTCCTCAATCTTGAGAACACGAAGAAATCCACTTGGGTTGATATAGTCAGAGAGTTCTCAAACCAGTACAAGTATAATGAAGAAATTGATGTTATTAGAAGGGATTTGGAGACCACTTCTCAGAACCTTAAGGAGACATTTTCTTTATTCATCACTCGGTGGAGAAACAAAGCCTCCAAAATGATGAGTAGGCCTAATGAAGAAGAACAATTGCAAATGGTTGTAAAGAATCTTCTTCCTGTCTACTAGAAGCATATGGCGTACCAATATTTCCCGACTTTCAAAGCTTTGATTGCTACGGGAACTTTAGTTGAGGATGCTGCGAAAAGGGGATACATCAAGAAAGATGAACCTACTGGCGGCACTACTTATAATGCAAAGTTTGGAAATAACAAAAGAGCCCCAGACAATGATTCAGCAGTTCCTAAAACAACTAATGCGATCCATGCCATTGGCGCATCGTCTGCATTCTAGTTGCGACCACAAAGGAACTTTACTCCTTTGAACATGACTTATTCCCAAGCTCTCTCCAAGCTAAAAAAAGGCCAATCTCATTCAATCCTTGAATCCACGTCCACCTCGTAAAAATCCTTACCCTGGTTATGACCCAAACCAAAACTGTGAATATCATCAAAGCCCGGGGCATAATACTGAAAACTGCACGGCTCTAAAGCATCAAATTCAAAATCTTGTGGATGATGGAAAACTCTATTTAGGATCCACTTCCACTAAACCAAATGACTCTCAGCCCAACATCACAAAAAACCCCTTCCTAATCATAAACCCTCATTTGCGATTAATGCAATCTCTTATATGTCAGACGGATGCGATCCAATCCAGTTAATCCGCAAGACAATTCCCCAAATGTATGAAATGCCAATAGCCGTAGGTTACAAGTGTCTGGTTTATGACTGTTCCACTCAAGAAAAGGTCCAAATGATGCCTTGTAAAGACCCTAATTTTACTCTCAATAAGGATCTATTCTCTGACATGTGTGGAACCTTGGATTATGATGGTACTTTCTTCATTTTGGACTCGATGTTGATGAAGATGCCTCTTCGGTCTTGACAATTGTGGAGAAAAGCACCTGGAGGTCACTTCACTACTCCAAATACATACCGGCGCCCCATATGCCTTGATGATCTTAGTGATGAGGAGTACGTGGATATATCTCATTTAACTAGAGCAGGTCGCCATTTTAAACCATCCCATCTAGAGCATGAAAATCCTTTGGAGGTATTGAGAAGGAAGGAAAAGGACAAGGAGCCTATGATGGAGGATAGTAATAAAGAAGATGATGCTATCAAGCGTATGAAAGAAGTACATGCTAATGTTTTCATCTGGAAGTTATTAATGCATTCCCAACCTCATAGGGGGCGGCCGTTCTAAAGCATCTCAATGAAGCCTCTGTAAGTTCTTCCATAACACCCAACCGGATGGTGGGGGTTCATTCATGGTGTAGATCAAACTCTCATGTTCACGGGATAATGATCTCCCCGATAATATCAACCACAACAATTCATTACACATCACTCGTACGTTGTAATGGATGGGAGATACCTAGGGTATTGATCGACAACGGCTCCTTAATCAATGTTTGTCCTCTGCGTGTGCTAACAAGACTCGGGTATTCAAAAGAAGATGCGGTACCATCCAACCGGGTGGTCGGAGCATATGATAATGCCAAGAGAGAATTACTAGGTTTAATCAGCCTCCTCGTTGAATGTGGTCCCGTGGCAAGGAAGGTGGAATTCATGGTCATTGACATTCAAGCATGTTTCAACCTCTTATTAGGAAGACCGTGGCTGCATGAAAATAGAGCAGTAGCCTCTACTCTACATCAGAAGGAAAAGCTTCTCACTGATCAGGGTGCTGTGACTATTTCTGGTGATCCAGAAATTATGACCATCTCCAACACCGGGAAATCGGTATTGTATCTAAACGAAGTAGAGGGCACTAGGTTGGATGGTTACACTATCCACTGTATTTCTAGCAGGGCCTGAAAATTCGTGGATGAATGAGATCCCAGCGGCCACACCAGATGTAAGTGCTGAAGAAACAGAGCCAGAATATGAACCAAGTGAGGATGATGAAGAAGAGGTAGGAGCTCCAAGCATCGGCACACATAATACGTCATCTAAAGCACCGGAAGAATCATGGATTGGCAATCCTCCGTAATTGGAAGGAAATGATGATAATGAGTCAAAGAAGAGATCTAGGACTGACGATTTTGATTTGGACTTTAATGTAGTAGGCCCTATCCGAGAGGTTCACACTGAGTCGCTGATTCTCTTTCCAGGATATCAACATGAAGATCACTATCGTGAATTGCCACAGTTCATGAAATTTGATGGGAACGGTGATTCTTTTGTTCACTTAGTTGGGTTTGTGAATGCCTTACACCCATGGGGCATACCAGAGGAATATTACCCCATGCTTTTTGACAAGAGTTTAGAAGGACCGGACCGGGTACTATTCTTTGGATTATGTGGATAGAGCTAGTTGGGAAAACGCTAGCCAAGCTTTCATTAATTGGACTCTCGAGCACAAACAGACTGATGTCAAGAATTTCAAGCTAGTCACTTTGCGTCAAAGCACCTTAGAAACTTTCTCGCACTTTTGTTCAAGATGCGCTTACATCTCGCGCCCGGCTTCGTGTCCCTATTAACGATCGGGAATTCATGCTTATATTCTTTGCGAAACCCGAACGACTTCTATTATCGTCACATGGTTACCATCAAGTACACATGCCTCGGCCACATGGAGCAAGCATGGCTTCGATATTGATACTACGAAATTGCAAGAAAAACGATCAAGGGAAAATCTTGAAACTCCCAATGCAAATCCAAGGGTTTATGCTAAGATAGATGAACCATTAAGTATGGTGTATGATCGTTTTCGAGCCAAGGTATAATTCAAGCCCCATCGCATGTGCACTTGTTTACCCCTTCCCGGGAATGCAGACATGAGCAAACTCTGCGCTTATTGTCGCCAATTTGGGCATGAAACCGATCGATGCCATGATCTTTATTACAAAGTGCAAAGCCTCGATTGATCGAGGCATCATTAGTCCAACCCACAAAGAAGTACCCGCAAGGAAGGTGTCGTCACGCCGCGACCGCAATCCCAAGTCGATATTTTTCGCAAACCGATTGAACAAGGTCGGATTCATCAACTTCCTAGACGCCCAGGGGTAAGTCCTCGTAAGATAAAATCTCCACAAGTCTCGACATTATCATCGGTTACATGGTCACGGCACAAACCAATGTCATGCTCTCGGCTATCGCATCAACCAAATCACCAACCTAGCTCTTGTCTACCGCAATGCTACTTGATCGTCTCACAGAAGGGGAAAAATCTCCGATAAAAGTACTGTAGGGGGTTAGCCCATCGAAAAAAAAGAAAAAGAAAAAAAATCTTTCAAATCGTTAATATCGGAGAACTACGTGCGGCTTGAATTCCCATTATCACGTACACTTTCCATTGTGAGATCACTCCACCTATGTAACACCTGGGGTACGTAGGTAGCTCAATATGAGTGCAACTGCTTTATTTAATAAAAAACTTTAGTTCTTTCTAAAATAACGAACTACGCTGAGTCTGATTCTCCATGACATGCACCTGGAGCAATGGGGATATGTAGGCAGCCTTCGGGTTCGACTCAAATGTATTGACCATTGTATTTCAGGCAATGTGATCAGAACTCAAGATGCCAGTCATCACAGGAGCAATTTCAGAATGCTGTATTAACACATCAATGGGGATACAGGCCCTGATCTCTATATTTGATGTCTTTGTTTAATATTAAAGCAGGGAATGGAATAAAAAAAACATTTTCAACCCCAATGATAGTAAAATCATTCAAGAGAGTCAAAATAAAGTTAAAAAAAACAAAATTGTAAAGGTGGACCATTCCAGTCAAAATATTGCGAAATCGTTTTAGAAAATTTTCCTTATCTAGTGATGCATTCTGCAATACGTAGCTTTCTTCTCTTTTATTTTAATTCTTTTTCTCTACCTTTAGGTCCAAAAAGAAGAAATTTATCCCTTCTCTAAGAATGACCAATTACCATCAGAAAACAAACGCCTCAGCCATATCCACAAATGCGGTCAAAGAGCCTGTAGGGTTTACATGCAACCTCTGTCCAAAGGACTTCAAATCATGATGAAGATGGGTTATACTCAAGGAATCGGATTAGGGCATGATGGTAGAGGGATAAAGCAACCAATCCCCATAGTAGACAAGCAAAATCGACATGGATTAGGATATGATCCAAGCAACACTTCTTACAACATCAAAGAACCTTGTTTTACCCTCAATGGTCGGTTCATCCCGCAAGGAGATATGCGAGCCATATTATGAGTTTCCGAACCTTGGCTTAGTAGGAAAGAACAAAAGATTTTACCGGGATTGGAGATATTCTTCAATGAAGCTAGGAATTTGGACTCAATCAAAAGTTGGTTTTCCAAAAACAAAGAATGAAAACGCAACACGACTGGGTGGATAATCTGGAACATGGAGTCCTTAAGAAACTTTTCACTTTTGAGTTCTCTAAGGAAGGGGATTTGGACCCAGTGTCTTTGATGATACCTTCTGGCGGAAGCATTGACCATAAGTGGAGTATTGAGTGTCAGGCAAAAGACGGGCCTATAGAATTTAAAATGTTTTTAGGAAATCATCCTCCACAACCATCTCATGAAACTACTTTTTCATCCCTTTCGGGATGGGTATCGTGCGATAGCTCATCTTCCAGCCCAATCTACATTGCATACCCGGTCGGAAGACTCGACCCCGAGGAATTAAATTGAATGTGAACCTTTATCTAAGTACATTTGCATGCAAGATGTTATTTCGACGCTGAATTTAATAATGATGAATCACTTGACGCAACTGAAACATATATGAAACCCATGGAAGAGTCCATTGTAATTAATATTGGTACGAAAATCTTTGTAAAAGAAGTCAAAATAGGTTCATCTCTTTCCCCAACCGAACTAGGTTTGTGTTTATTGTATTATTAAAAGAGTATGTAGATGTGTTTGCATGGTCTTATGCTTGATATGCCTGGCGTTAATAGAGAAAT
Source organism: Beta corolliflora (assembly GCA_947648045.1). Classification (NCBI taxonomy): domain Eukaryota; kingdom Viridiplantae; phylum Streptophyta; class Magnoliopsida; order Caryophyllales; family Amaranthaceae; genus Beta; species Beta corolliflora. Next base: position 422,225 of record CANSZD010004123.1, read on the forward strand.
TGCGGAACATCACATTACGTTACATCCCCGAAAGCAAGCCTAAGCAGCAAAAGCTTCGCCGAATGAAACTAGAGGTTAGTCCGAAAGTGAAAGAAGAAATCCGGGAATCGGCTTGATGCTAAATTCATCCAAGTTGTAAAACATTCGAGTTGGCTCGCCCGATATAGTGGTTGTACCTAAAAAGGATGGAAGAGTTCGGGTGTGCATTGATTTTCGTGATTTGAATCTTTGCATCACCAAAAGATTGCTTTAGTCTACCCCATATCGATGTCCTCGTGGATAGCACGATGCCGGTCATGCAATATTTTCCTTCATGGATGGATTTTCGGGGTATAATCAAATACTCATGGCCCAAGACAACATGACAAAAACGTATTTCATCACTCAGGTGGGGCACTTTTTGTTACCGAGTTATGCCTTTTGGTTTCAAGAATGTCGGAGCCACATATCAAAGGGCTGCAACCACTATCCTTCATGACCTCATCCACGACATTGTGGAGGTTTATGTAGATGAAATGATCGTGAAGGGTGAAGATCGTGAGGGGCATCTCCCTGCACTAAGGTCCTTCTTTTGAAAAAATCAGGAAATACAATCTAAGACTAAACCCTCAGAAGTCTGTGTTTGGTGTCACTTCAGGGAAATTATTGGGATTCATTATCAGTCAAGACGGCATTAAAGTGGACTCGGAAAAGGTAAAATCCATTCAAGAGTTACCTCCTCTAAAGACGGAAAAAAAAGTGGATTTCTCGGCAGAATTCAATATATTAGCAGGTTCATCTCACAACTCACTATGAGATGTGAACCTATATTTAAGCTGCTCAGAAAAGGGGTATCCCATGAGTGGAATGAGGAATGTCAGGAAGCTTTCAATTTCATGAAAGAGTACCTTTGAAATCCACCTATTCTAATGCCACCTAGAGCAGGAGAACCCCTGATTTTGTACCTCACTATCACTGAAATGGCTATGGGAGCTCTCTTAGCCCAATATCAAGAGGGAACAAAGAAGGAAGTTGCCATATACTATCTCAGCAAGAAATTCTTGGAGTATGAGACAAGATATACCCCACTGAAAAAAGCATGTATCTCTTTAGTCTATGCCACGAAGAAGTTGAGGCATCACCTTCAAGCTCATACCACTTACACGATCTCGAGAAATGGATCCCATCAAGTATACGTTCGAAAAACCCATTCTGAGTGAAAGATTAGCAAGATGGCATGCTATGCTTTCGAGTTTGATATTGATGTGTCGACCGGAAGTACGTTAAAGGAAGAGCCATATACGAAGCCTTAGCAGAAGGACTAGTGTCAGGAGATAAATATGATGATGCATTCCCTGATGAGTACTTATTATTCATTGACAATCCACAATGGTGCATGTATTTTGATGGAGCTTCTAATAGGAGAGGTAATGGAGCAGGGGTTTTGTTAGTAGATCCTGATGGAGTCCATATTCCATTTTAGTTAAGTTTGGATTTCCCAACAAACAAATAACAGCCGAGTATGAAGCTTGTATATATGGGGTAAAAACCGCTTTGGTAGCGGGGGCAAGACATCTCCTTTGTATATAGAGATTCTAATCTCATCATACCTCAAACAATAGGATTTTTGGAGAGTTAGAGATGAGAGACTTCGGCTCTACAGAGTACCTTCAAGAATTGATCCCTTATTTTGATGATATCGGCTTCGAACATCTTCCTTGGAAACAAAATAGTTTCAGCGATGCTTTAGCCAATCTCGTTGTTAATTTAACATGGGAAAATGGTACAAAAATCCGGTCGGTTTTAATTGAAGAAAGGAAGAGGCCTATAGTGACGGTAGGCACAAATTGTCTCCACGTCTGGCTCAACAAGATGATGATGATGTGCGGTATAAGGATATCAAGAATTTTCTGGAAACTATGCAATATCCAGAGGGAAGTGGCAAGAAGGACCGCATAGTTATCACAAGGCTAGCTGCTCATTTTCTCATACTAAAAGGCACATTATATCACAAAGGGTTTGATGGTACTCTACAACTCTGCGTAAATGATAGCGAAAAGCAAGCCATCATGGAAGAAGTTCATGGAGGAGAATGTGGACCCCATATGAATGGAAGAATGCTGGCTCATAAAATTATGCGAGCAGGTTTCTATCGGAGTACTCTAGAAGGTGATTGCATTAGCTTTGTCCGTGCTTGCAAGCAATGTCAGATATTTGCTAACCTTAATCATATGCCACTTGTGTCACTACATAATATGACTTCTCCTTGGCCATTTTCAAGTTGGGGCATAGACATAATCGGACAAATTCATCCAAAGGCTTCAAATGGGCATCAGTATATTCTTGTAGCAATTGATTACTTTTCAAAGTGGGTTGAAGCTGCATCATTTTCAAAGCTAGGGGCAAAGCAAGTCTCGAAATTTGTGATTAACAACATTATCTGTCGGTATGGCATACCTTTTGAAATCATCTCTGATAATGGATCACAATTTGTGGGTCATCTGAAGACAACTCTTGCAAAATATGCAATCAAGCATCATCAATC